>JAYKAV010002564.1:876191-994402 GCA_035582835.1 Phoebastria nigripes | reverse complement strand
TTTTTTTTTTCTTAAAAGATTGAAGGGGGGGAGTGCTCATAACTTATGTAGGAAGATAAAAAGAAGGGAATAATTGGCTTAAAATCTTAAGACATGTTATATCAAATACAGTTTCATCTACATGAAGTTCACATATCTACAGGATGTTGGGCAGCGTTCATCACGCTGACTGCTGTGTATTGGTTACGAAGGATTGTGGATTCTGCCTAAAGTTTGTTTCATACTTTTGACAAACTTTCCTTTATGCAGTGAGCATTTTGTTCTGATCCTCAGTTTGGAAGAGTCACGCAGCAGACTTGCCTTGACTGGAAAGGTTATCCCTGTTAATTATGGTAGTCAGTGATACTCAAGGATTTCCTCCTGTATAGTATACACAACAGTTCCTGGAGAGAGAAGACCAAGGTAGATGATAAATACTCTCTGAGAGTAAACCCTGTGACTCTTGCTCACCATCTTCTCTGTAGTACCTGGAGAAATGCAGATGGGCTGTACTTCCCTGTTTCCTTTGGTTCTTGTGGTGATGGGTGATTAAGCAGTCTTAACAGATGCTGTTTGGAAGATTGTTCTGTGAACAGCTGTCTGAATCGGGCCAAAGGACAGCGTAACCCTTGTTCCTCTCTGGTGCTAGCATGTAGGTGATACTGGAAGGGAACAGTGCGACAGCAGGGCAACTACGAAGGGATGTTCTCACTATCCATCCCCTCCCTTCTCCAGGCCTCATGGTACCTTTTCTGGTTTTTAGAGTCTCCAAGAGTTTAGAGACCTTGTGCTTAGAGATCTTTGTGCTTAATAACCCTGGATGGACGTGGGCTTTTCTGCTGTGAATGTGCTTTTTTTTTTTTTTTTTTTTTTTTGGCTCATGGAATTTCTGGTTATCAAAAACATCTTGTGACAGTCAGTTTTGCAGTTTAGATATGTGTATATATGTGTGTGTATGTGTATATATATGTATATATACCTAAATATTTATTTGTTTTTAAAACTTGTGCCTTTTCCTGGAAGATGCTGCAGAACTTCCACAAAAAATAGTAAAACATTGTAGACCATACAACAGCCTGTGTTGTACCTGAGACTTTGATTTCATTTTATTGTTCAGCTTATATGGAACTCCCAATGTGATCTTGCATATCCTTTAAAAATACCTATTTTTAACATAGAATGGTAAATTAAAATTTATTTTATAGTGTTCACATTCCACTCATGCTGGCATATCCTGCTGGGATGTTGTTTTCTTCTTTTGTTTAAATGACATATTGTGGATTAAATTGGAGCCAGCACTGTAAGAGATTTCTTTCCTTTTCTGTTCAGGGTTCTCAGACCTAGTTAATATTGGCTTCAGTTTAGAAAGGTTTTTAATATTAGCCAATTTGTTAACACTTATAAGCCACTCATTTGATACAAAGCTTTTAGATAAAAATGAAAACGATGATTTCAGCGTAAAGAGGATTTTTCAGAAGTGCCTACACGACCTGTGAATATAAAACCCATTCAAAATTGGGATTTGTTCTCTTTTGGTATGGGCATGGGGAGAGCTTACTACAATAGCTATTGCAACATAACTGAATAGTTTATCCACAATTGCTTTGTGTTCTGGAAAAAAAGCCTAATTTTATTCCATAATAACCAGTGCTCTTCCAAGGCTGAGTAGTTGTTCCAGAATACTATTTAATATGAAAGAGTATTTTCAACAATAGCTTATTCTGCTATAGCTAACTGAAGTTTTCCCATGTTTGTAAGCCCTAGGCTGCTTGGAGGCTTTTGAATATTCTATTATTTGTGAGTCAAGTTTGACTTACAAGAAATCATAAGCAGATTTTTGAGAAGTTTAGATTTTTTTTTTTTTTTACTTTTTTTTTAGCGGCATCCAACAAAGTTGAATTGTGTGTAATTGCAGGTACCGCTCTGGAGGAGGAAAGTGTCAAAATCAGCTGACTGTGAATGAGCTCCGGTTGTTCGTGAGGCAGCTGTATGCTCTACCCTGTGTCCTCAGTCAGACACCATTACTGAAGGTAACTTGGAAAATTCTAGGGGAAGGAACATGAGCATGTGTCAGTGATGTATTTGCACTGCATTAATCTCCTATCTATCAGCAGGATGATCTGGGTAACTACAGATTAAAAGTCAGTTAACTAGTCTCCTCTTAAGAGTGAAGCCAGGTTTATCTGAGAATATTCAAAACTCCATAATGCTCTGAGTGACAGTTCTCCCATTCACATCGCTTTCCTTCTTTGTTAATCCAGAATCAGCTTTCTCAAAGTCTTGTAATTAGATACCTCCTCGTGCTATCCACCCACGTTCCAGGAAACGACACAGATAACCCTAGCCAAAGCTGCCAGCCTAGGCTACTACCTAAATACTTGTTCTAGCAGAGTACTTGCTGCTGATGGTGAGTCCGATCACTTTGTCTCCCGCAACCATCAGCTAGTGCTGATTATTTGCTCACCAGATGATCAGCCCTCAGACAAGTTGAAAGTAATTCAAGATTTGGTTTCAGAATTTGCCAAAATGTTGCATATCACAACATTGTTTATTACTGAGGGGTAATCAAAAAAAAGGAACATAAATTCTGGGCAGCTGCAATTCCTGTCTTAAAGGAGAATGGCTTTGCATATTTGTGACTCTTGGAACCAGGAGATGCAGTGGCCAGCTCCTGAACTGTCTCTTAAGTGTCCACACAAGGCTGAGAGACCAGACAGTATCATGTAACTTTGAATCAGAATAGACCAGTTCAACCCAGCTTTATGAGTATTGCTTTTGAAGCTTTGTCAGGTCTGGAATGTGTGAATCAGATTTTATGTAATCCTATTTACAGTTACTTGTTTATAGCATTGTAACTCTGTGAAGTTATCTAACTATTTAAAAAGCAGAAGTTTAGAAATGCCAGACATGCAAACAGTTCTTCTCCATCTGGCATTCTTGAACAGGGAAATATCAAACACATATGGTCAGGGTATTCTTTTGTATCATTCTCAACAATCCTAAATTATGTGTAGTCATGCAAATTAGGCTGTTAATATAAATGACTGACAGTTACTGGAGATCGGTTCACAATTTAATATACCTCTAAAAAGGCTTTATTTCCATTATGGGTGAGATTGCCTACCCTGGCAAACCACCTCATTGGCAAAATACCAAGATGTCAGCTGCGAAGGAAGAACTTATGCTGGAATAGCATTTCAGCCAGTACTAGATACAGAATAATTCCAGCCTTCACAGTGAGATTGCTCTGGCTAACTGTCCTTTATCCTGGGTGAAGTGCAAACAGCCACAGATGTACCTTTTTGGGGTAATTAGCTGTTGAACATATGGAGAGAGAGAAGGTGTTGCACTGCATGAAAGAGTAAAACATCTGTGGCTTACTGGGACTGTGTGTTCAGCTCAAAAACCTTAATGCAGCAGAAATGAACCCCAGAAGCTCCATGCCCTTCCCACCTTTCTTCGAAGCCTTCTTAATCTTAACCTTGCTGTTCTTCAGCCTTCTTAATCATTCCAGAACAAAACCAGAAAAGCACCGATGGAACACTTAATTTCTGTTTAGATCCTTTCTATTCTTCTGAGACCTCTTTTTGACACCTGTCTCTTAGTTCAAAGGAGTTTGGAGTGGAATTCCCTTGTTCTATGATCCTCAAGCTGGTGGATGCGTTATGTATGAGATGCTGATATATACACTATGTGTTGAAGATACACTATTTAAGTGTTCCAAATGTCATGATAATTTGCCATGCACATTGTGTGCATTGCAGTGTGGTGTTTGCCAGGAGGCTTGCACTTAAATGTTTAAGCTTGCACTTACATGTTTAAGAGATTTGGCAGTGGGTTTTCTTCTGATTTGTTGTTGCATTTGTATATTTCAGGATCTTCTTGATCGTGTGGAAGCTTTTCAGCAGCAAAGCCAAAAACTCCTTTCTGTAGAAATGCCTAGTGCTGCAGAACTTCAGGAGCTGTTGGATGTCAGCTTTGACTTCGACGTTGATCTACCCCAACTGGCTGAACTGCGGATACGTCTGGAACAGGCACGCTGGCTTGAGGATGTGCAACTGGCTTCCTCAGACCAAAACTCTCTTACTCTAGATGTTATGAGACGTCTTATAGACTCAGGTGTTGGACTCGCTCCCTACCCAGCGGTTGAGAAAGCAATGGCGAAGCTGCAAGAGCTCCTTACTGTATCTGAACACTGGGATGACAAAGCCAGAAATCTGATAAAGGCCAGGTAGAAGCTAAATCTTAGTGTTGCATTTTGTAGTTCCATGAGCTGTTTAAGATGGAAATAGTTGGCCTTACTTCTGAAGGGGCTCCCTTTTGTTCATCCAGTTCACAACACGAAGGCAAAACTTATGCCATCCAGAAGGGAAAGGGAGGGAGAAGGGGGATGACTGACTGAGTGATTTTAAACGTTGGTGTTGGCTTGCGGTGTTTGTGGTGCTCCACTATCATTGTGCAAGTTCTCCTTTTGCCACCTTCTTCCCTCACCCAGTGTCAGACTGGAGGATGCATGTCCAGATGGAGCTTAGATACATACACCAACTGGTAAAATTTTATTATATGGACTATTTCTAACATTGAGGAGATTTTTGCAGATCAGTTGGTGCAGGAGAGAAGGAACTAAGCCAAATACAACCTTACTGAGAAAAATTTTCTTGCTCATTGCTTTGACCTTCTGATTTATAAAGTAAAATGGGGGAGAGCACAGTCTACTTAAAGTTTAGAAAGGTGACACAAACTTGTATGCAAGGCTTCTTCCTTCAGGATTCCTGATTTTTTTTTTTTTTTTTTTTTTTTTAATTTTTTCCCCAGCCTCATAATTATGAAAGCATTTGAGCGTTTCTTACTTATTAGTAGCCATAGGATTTTAAAATGATAACTTCATAGAGCACAAAACTGGAATAAGTTTGGTTTTACCCTCCAAAACAGGGATGCAGTTGAGTTTGTACTTTTCTAAAATGTCAGAATCAAACTGTGAAATACAGAAAAGCCATCTCCACTCTTTAACCTTCTAGTGTGGAATCTCTTAGTTGGTACTGTTCTGAGGTTCAAGGAGGATCCAAGGGTCTATCGTTCAAAAGTTAATGAGTGTTAAATATCCCTTAAGCCCAAATGTGTGAATATTGAAAAAATAGACAACAGATTCTTTAATATTTTTAGCATTTCTAGTAGGAGTCTATAGCAAGCAAATTCCTAAAAGCATACCTGCATTACTAATGCCCTGGTTGTACAGTAAGCATCTCTAGTACTGGACATAATGTCATTATTTGGTGTAACCCTTTGGTTTTAATAAGCCAAATGAGTAGAAGAGCACCAATTGCATTGCAGTGTTTTACATGCTGAGATGTTTTGTTTATATAGACCGCGGCAGTCACTGAGCAGTCTTGTAGCAGCAGTGAAAGAAATAGAGGAGATCCCAGCCTATCTCCCAAATGGTGTTGCACTCAAAGACGCGGTACAGAAGGCCAAAGACTGGCTGCAGGAAGTGGAAGCTCTTCAGGTACGTGAACTGCGCTCTTGGCTTCTTGTTGAGGGAGAGTACCTGCTGCCAGGTTAACCGACCCACGCTCTGCACTCTGGTGTGTGCACTTGGTGCTTCAGCATCCCACTGAATTAAGAATGCTTGATCTATAACATCTTTTGCCTTATACATGGTGCAGTTATGGTCTGATGAGTGCTCTTGTTTCTACCTCTGTTTCTGGACCTGATTTGTATCCCTTCACCTCCGCAATTAACTGGCTGCAATAAAATCTATAAAGGAGCTATTAACAAAAATCTAAAGTTAAAAAGATACTATACTATGGAGCTTTACCTTAAGGTAAATTTTGCTCAGTCACTAATAACAATGATCATATTACCTGGTAATCATATTTTTGTGTACCATTCTGCAGATGAAAGAAAAATACTGTCTTTGTAGTATTCTTATGAAGATCACTTTCTTGTTAAATAAGGTTAAACGTTTTGCGTGTTAGTGGAAGTCATTTTGCTAAGACGCTCCAACCACTGGCCTAACTTAAAGGAATGTGTCTTAGTTTCAGAGAGTGCTTTCGTAACATCAGCAAGCTAAAGAACAGCTATACTGTAAAAGATGATCATCATCTTACTGCACTCCTGTTACACATAGTATGGAGCAGGTGACGCAGTTGAAGTTCTGCTTGCTGACTCTTGAATAAACAAATCCCCTAAAGTCACCAACAGTATCTTTTCACAGCCTTCATTTGCTTGGCTAAACAAATAATTTTCCTCCAGCATCTTCTAAAAAAACCCCCACAATTTCCTGATCAAGGAATGTTCCTGATCAGACAAGTGTCCTGTCCTTGTATTTTCTCCAGTTTTGAATGCACCTTTCCGGAGCATGCCTCATGTACTGTACTGCAGGTAACATCTCACCAAGACCCGATGATACAAGGATATTAATACTTGCTGGTCATGGAATCTCCTCTTCTGAGGCCCCATAGAATTTATTTGCTGTTTCCACAGCTGTATCGTTAGTGATATTTCAGACATGCTGTGATTGAGAGGTATTCCCTCATTTGTTAACCACTAAGCGTGGCCAATCTCAAGGCTGTTTCTTGTTCTATTCCTGTATGGTCGGCCTTTGATTTCATAAACTAAAACACTTGTCATTTTGTAGTAGTTCTGTTGGAATTTTGAGGTGGAAGTTGCTTGGTTTCCTCCTCTTCCTTCCCTCGTCTCTTCATCCTCTTCCATTTTTTTGAGGCTCCTTCCAGTTTTGTGTGATTTCCATTTCCATGTTCACACTCTGAAATAAGTCTTCAACTGCGCAAAAAGCTGATGGCAGAGATTGAAAACCAGAGTCTTCTAAACAAAAGATCTATTAGACCTTGGCTTCTAGCACTTCCCACTTGAATCTTCTTTTTTTTTTTTTTTTTTTTTAACCTTTCAGACCATTTTATTTGTGGATCCAGTTTCCTTTCCTGTGTTTTTAGGTTCTTTGCTTCTTTTACAGTTCAGTGGCAGCTTAACTCTCCCCCCTTCTCACTTCCCACTTCCCCTCTTCTGTTAGCACGATTGCTCTGGCAGCCAGACACCGTGCTAGTTCAAGCCCAAGTGAGTAATCGTAGCCTGGACCGACTCTTTGAAGAGGTTCCTGGCTCAGCCTCGCAAGTACTCGTGCGAGGGGTCAGTGGGACTGCATAGGTCAGGAAAGGGTGGGACTGGGATAGCCCTGATTTCACTTTGATATAAGTTGCCAAACATTTTCTTAAATTTTCATTTGTCCTCATGTTTTTTCCATAAAGTGAACTCTGATCTGACTTACTAGTATTTTCAGGCCTATCTGAACTAAATTCTTTTGAGTTAAGAAGGTTTTATATAAAAAATTAGTTGTCCTGGGCTTTAAAATTTTGAAGGAACAGAGTTCATGTAATACTAACTTTTGAGGGCTATCTTGAGAGGACTTAAATGAATTGTTCTTGGCGTTTGCAGTTTCTTGTTTTGGATTCTGAAACTCTGCCTACTGAATATGGAAGAATGTGTCTGTATGTGCCAAGAATTTTTGATTCAGTTCTGCGAAGATTTTAGTAAATGCCTGCAGTCGTGACTTGCAGGAAGTTCTTGGTATCAGTACTTTGAGGTTTGCTGCTGGAGATGTTGGGGTCGTTCTGGATGAATAGTTCTCGAATCCCACATCACCACCTATTTTAGAAATTACCTCTCAGTGCTGCCGTACTGCTGGATGTCTTGTAACTGGGCTGCCTCAGGCATAGGCTGCTCAGTGAATGAACGGAGCTCGCTTTCAAATGGCACACTGGATACTTGAGAATGGTTCCTTGCTCTTGGCGTGCCGGGGACTGGGTTAGACTTGCCTTCTGGGGCTATTTTAAAATTATTTTGATTTTCTGCTGTGAATGCAGATTATCAGATTGGGAGTCTGCTTATATTGTTGGCAGTCTCTTTTTTTTAGTGTTTTATTAGTTTTGTCTGTGTATTTAATGACTAGAGCATGAGAAGCACAAGCGTTGGAATAACAACTATGGAAGTGACTGAAGTGTCTAAGCAGTAAATTCTTTTTTACAAGCTCTACCTTCAGTTAATCTAAATGACTTGCTGTGATTCATGGAAGTGGTATGTCTTACATATATCAAGCATTTTTTAATTTATAATCTGACAGGTTGGAGGACGTGTGCCTGTACTGGACACACTGGTGGAACTTGTCACAAGAGGTCGATCTATTCCAGTGCATCTGGACTACCTGCTGAGGCTGGAGTCCTTGGTGTCAGAAGTTCAAGYGTGGAAGGAGTGTGCAGCTAACACATTTCTGTGCGAGAACTCCCCTTATTCTCTTCTGGAGGTAAGAGATCTCAGCTCTGGAGAAGACCACCATTCATACCACAGCAAAAGCACATCTGAGTTACAGTATTAACTCATGAAATAGCAGTAAATATTAAGTATATTTGCAGAATTGTTTTAGGATTATATTACTTATTTTAACATAATTTTTATTAGATTGACCTATGCTTTTAATGATAATTTTAAACTTTTAAAATGCTTAAGATTTAGCTATACTTTCTCTATTCTTTTTAATCAGTGGCTAACGAGATCATGCTGTGCCATAGTCTGACATTTTCGATATAAATATGGGAATACTGACATATTTGTGGCACTGAATTTACTTCAGTGCATCAGGCTGCAGCTGCTGGAGAGCAGGTTCATACCTGCTTCACCCACCTCAGCGTGGTGACGGCCAGGCCTTACGGTTGGGCTGTAGTAAGGGTGAGGCTGCATGTGTGTGAACACCTGCAGTTCTTGAGCAATCCGCACTCCCTGGCCTATGCTGAGCCCCTCCTACCCCGAGCCCTCCTCCCTCTGCTAGGGCAGAGGGGAATGCAGGGCAGCCCCTGGAATCCTCTACTGTTTTCCAGGGCTTGCAGCTTAAATCATGTGGAGGCTATTCAGAGTGTCAGCTGTCTCTATATACCAGCAATCTAAATGAAACATGGGGGTGTTTGTGGTCTGCCGATCTTATAAAACTGGATTTTTAACCTTCCAGCTCTCCCCATTTTCCAGATAACCTCATCCTAGTCCCCCAAATCTTTGATGGAAGAAACTGCAGGAATCCCTGTTCTAACCAGTCATCTGTGGCTGTGTTAGGGCAGGACGAATGCATTTAAAATGTTGCAGACAATACTGCTTTTCTGTCCACCAGGTGTTATGTCCCCGGTGTGATATTGGAATGCTGAATCTGAAGAGAAAGCAGAAGAAGTTGAAGGAGCCAGTGCCAAGTGGAAAGAAGAAAAGCACTAAGCTAGAGACTCTGAGTGACTTAGAAAGAGCTCTCTCTGAGAGCAAAGATACTGCATCTGCGGTATGTGGTTTAAGATTTTTTTTCGAACTGGAGTTTCTTCTAAGTTCTTTGAATCTTTGTTTATGTTTGCCTCTCGTGCAGGAGTGTTATCTCCCACTCTTTTCTGCTTGCTGTGCTGTTCTGCAGAAGGACTTCTAGGACTGCGCTTTTCTGTGCTTGCTTCAGACTTCCCAAAATTGCTTTTAGTGGAAAAAATGTGTGTTGTCTTTGTGCATGAAGTAGCCTTACAGTTTGCCAGGCAATGCCTGTAGCCTAACAAAGCATAGGAAAATAAAAAATTGAGACCTATTTTCCCCACCATACCAAAACCTTATTAAAGATAGGATACGGTTTTCCCGAGTCTGATCCTTTCAAAGAACACAGTAACCCAACACCATTTATAATTAAAACAAACACCATAAATAATTAAAAAAACCCTCATGCGTTATGAAGTCAATAAAACACTAGTTCTGGATGGAGCAGCTTAGTCGCTGGTGGTAAAGTGCTTCATCCCAAAAGACCGATTTCAGAGCCTCCACCACGGTCAGATTAAACAATGTCCCATGATTAATGAGGAGCGGTAGACTGATTTGGTGGGGTTTGAATATAATTGTCCCTTTAGGTATGGGACATTTAAGTTTTAACCCATGGCAACTACTTGAAACCTGTACGTTCAGTGCTTCGGTTTTGGCCTCCCTTGTCTGGAAATCCAGACTTACAGACCGCGTCCCTACGAGTGCTGTAAGGAGAAAAGACTGGGTCCTTTGAATCACACACCCTTCTCCTCTTTGACTAGATCATCTCTCATTAACGGTTGCGGTATTGAAAGAGAAGGATACTCACAGGCACTGCACCCAGGAAAATGCATTCATTTAGTGTGGCAGGTCTTGCTTCTGATGTGTGAGGGGAAACGAGAATCTTCTTATAGTGGAGGTTTGGATACTTTCACAACCCAACGCTGTAGCTGCAGTGCTCAGCACCAGTGCATACGTAATGTAGTGTGCTGTGCCCGAGTCCCCTATCTGCCCATGCTGGATACAGCTGTCTAATTTTTGCATAGCTGATTTTTCCCTAGTCATCACATTTCAAAGCCATGATGTGTGAAATAACTGTTTTGTATATATTTATAAACCCTCCTGTATACATTTATTTTTATATACATAATAAAATGCATGGAATTTATTAGTTGCAGCTGCTACTAATAGCCTTTATGAAACTGAAATACATTGCTATCTTTAATAGCAGCTAATGCTAAAGATTCCTGAAAAAAAGGATCATGAGCAGGTGTAGAAAGGCAAACAATGCATTCAGGAGTACACCTGAATTTCACTTGGTGTTTACAAACCCCAGAGCGAGTACGTAGGTCAGGGTACGGCCCCGTGCACTTGACAGCGTGTGCAAGGTGGGTATCAGAGGTGCATTTGTATTTCTGAAAACTGCCCAGATATGTTTTACGATTATACAGTGTCAGACTATGTATTTGAGAGACATGTTCATAGAGAAGTACCTGCAAGCCAAATCTGCACTTGTTTCAGAATTTAAGCTGCTTTATTGAAGGCAATGTTTTTGTAGTACAAAACATGAAGGATTTGGAACAGAGAGGAAGGGACTTAAGAGGTTATTTTTTGCAAAGGAATAAGCTTTGTATCTCTGGGCCTGATGAGAAAACGGAAGGAAACTGAAGTCAGGTTGCTGCACATCCTCATAACTGCTTCGCTTCAAACATTGAAAGCCTTGAAGGCATACAGGGGTGAGGAGCTTCTTAACGATCTGAAATACTTGCTGGTGTATCTGAAGAGTGTGATTGTGCAGAGGTCACCCTGTTTCTAATGAGTAATGTTCCTTTCGAGACTACATCCCTTTCTTTGAACTCCCTTTTAGATGGCTACGCTTGGGGAAGCCCGATTAAAGGAGATGGAAGCGTTGCGTTCTCTGCGAGCAGCAAACGAAGTGAAGGTGCTGTCTAGTGAGGACGACGCAGAACTGAAAGTCTGTCTGTGCCAGAAGGAGCCGGCTGCTCCGATGATACAGTGTGAACTCTGCAGAGGGTTCTTCCATACCGGCTGTGTTTCGGTGCCTGTTTTGCAGGGACCTCGTGTGTGGCTCTGTCCACACTGCCATCGATCAGAAAAGCCACCTTTAGAAAAGATCTTACCGTTGCTGGCCTCCTTGCAGCGTATCCGTGTGAGGCTTCCTGAGGGGGATGCCTTACGGTATATGATCGAGAGAACTGTGAACTGGCAGCACAGAGCACAACAAATGTTATATTCAGGGAATCTAAAACTTATACAAGACAAAGTCGGCTCAGGATTATTGTACAACAGATGGCAAGCCACAGCAGGCCAATTGCCAGAGACAAACAAGGTGAGGCTGAGCTGCTTCTGGGTTTCCTGGCAGTGGGTGGTGTGTGGTCAGCAAGAACAGTCTGTAACACCTCTCTGGGTCTTGGGTTTGTTGTATCTGCATACAAATACTGGCAAGGCAGATTGTTTATGTGTTGCTTTACAGATATAAGGAGTTCGGGTTCTGCCTTGACGGTTAGCCAGGATGTGTGTGTCCTCCAGCAACAGCTTCGTGTTCTCCTTCTGCTGGAGTCCTGGGAACAATTACTCCTCAAGGGCCTGTTCTCCCTTCTCCTCCCAGCTCCTATGCTCTAATGTGACACTATTAACGACAGAGTTGCTGAAGCTATTGTTTCTACAGTGCTTAGTATTCAATTAGTCTTTATATTCTGTTCTTACCAGTATTTCAGTATAGTTTTAAGTGTTGAGAATTAGTAACAGAGGCCCAAACTGTCCAGCGTGTTACCAGCTTAACTCTCAGATGAGGTTGCTTTCAACAGGGTATCTTCATCTGTTACTGCTCCTTCTTCTCCTTATCACTTACACTAGATCTCCCAAGCTGAATATTCTGCTAATATTACTGAGTTAAGCTACAGCAACTGTTCCAGGTGTGGTCGCAAAGGAGTTTCAAACATCCTCCAGTAAAGATCTTTCAGCAAAAAGCGCAGGGAAAGTGGGGAAACGGGTTAAGCATTTCTAGTTTTCCTGAGATAATAAATGCAGAAAAAATCTGAAATACAAGGTCTGTGCAGCATAAAGAAGATAAAATATTCCAAAATGAAATGTACTCTGTTGCTTTTACTTTTTGATTGAAACACCTCAGTTTTGCTAGTCCAACCGTGTTACAGTTAGTCTGTGTGTTTGTGTTTTCATGCTCAGTTATGTTAAAACATAAAATGTGCCACACATGCTTGAAGAGGTATTGCAGCTGCTTCTCTGGTAGCTCAGCTATACCAAGTTGCTTGTGTTGACCAAATTTTTCAAATAAGCAAGCCTAGTTTTAGAAATTAAAACTATGTTTAGGCATCTAAGAGAATTTTTCTGATAATTTAGGTTTGAAAGTATCTTTTTACTAGACCAACTAGGATAGTTGAAAAAAACTGGGCAAGATTTTGGGCATGTAAGTTGATGCTTGGGCCAGAAATGGCACAGTAAGCTTAGTTTTATTAGCATAGTTTTATTAGCTCAGCGTGGTACCATGAGGTTCCTCCGATCTGAAAGCAGTCTAACCATTTTTGTGTGGTCTGGAGCTCGAGTCAAAAAACCTCCTAAATCAAGGTGACTGTAGCAGAACTAGTTCAGGTCCTTGCGACCACATTTCTCAAATCAGAAGTCCCTGGGAAGCTCGATGGAAGAGCATCGGACCATGTGCGTCAGCTTGGGTCGCTTGCTGTGCCTGAGCTAAGGAGTCTTCCTGGAGGCAGTGGTATGGAGGGCAGGTCAGAGGTGGCCTCCAGAGCTGTCTCGGCACAGGCGCTGAGCTAAAACTTTGGTCTCAATGGATTTGAGGTGTTTTTTCAGTGAATCCAGTGTCTCAGTATTGCTCTCCTGTCCTGTAACAGTTGTATTTCCCTGTTACCTGGGGTAATCCAACATTCTCACTCCCCCAGAGAAGCTCGTAGCAGTAACCACTGGAGTTGGGCTTCTTTGGCACTGGCCAAAGTGACGAATGTGGAACATTCAGATGAGTTTGAAAAATTCACTTGAAAAACAGCTGTGAGAATTGATGAGAGCCAGATTTTGAAAGGGGCCCAGACACTTGAATTAGTGAGGTAGACAATATTTTGGAAGGCATCTGGTGAGATGCATTTCTGACACTTGTGAGTCCAAAACTGACACTTGCTGGCTTGCGTAAGTGGCCTTTGCATAAGTAAGTGCACGTTTTGCCATTGACGTGTCTTCTGTGTGTGCTGAGGTAGAGAGAAATGCTTCAAAACAGTTTGGTGTCTCATTGGATCAAGGCAGTGAGAAATCAGTTCTTTATTGTGCACAAAAGGAGGAAACTGTAGTATTTACCCAGAGTCAGTTCTAGAGCTGAAGCCCTTGCTTCCGCAGGTCAGGGGTTATCCCTGCAGTGACTCTGCCTGTGTTGTCTCTGCTCCATAGGCTCGTTCTCCTCTGGCAGAGTATGCTGCTGCACGCACTAGGGCTAGCTTCTGATCTCTGTGGAAATGATCGTTCACAGCTAAGAATTCTGGCAATAAAGTTGCTTTTGCCTATTTCCAGGTGTAGGATGAAGGATTTGGGTGTATTAGATCAAACAGTTTGCAGGAATACAAGATTTAAGCAATTGTAAGAGAACCAAGTTTTGATTCTATTGCAGTTATTGGACACTTCAAAACTACATGTTTAGTGAAAATACCTATGCATTATGTTTTGTTTTCTAGGTTTCCCAGACAATTGGAGCTATGTCATTCTCCATGCCTCATGACTGGGATAACAGAACCATATATTTACATTCCCCATTTTCTACAGGACAGCACTGCATCCCACTTCATGGTTTGTAATCTTCACTTTGATTCCCGCCCCCCCCCCCCGTGTTTGGTGGAGAAGAGTGGGTGTCCTGGTCAACAGGAGGTGGCTAAGGCAGGGAGGCACGCAACTGCGCGGTGCATCTGGTTGCTTCTCCATCCCCTCAGCAGCTTTGGAACTTAATGTCCAGCTTTGGCAGAGGGTCAGATTTCTCAACGATACAAACTTCCTGCGTGTAATGAAAAGATGTGGCACAGTAGAAGAGGTGTCAGCCGAGAGCTGGACCCTTCCCATGTGCACAGCACACAGTGGGCTGTGGCCAGCCCAACAGGCTGCGGGAGGGGAAATGGATGGGAGAGGAGAAGGGAGGAGGGAGCCCACTGAAATTGTAGGAGCTGGATGGGAACCATGTAGGGAAGTAGTGCTGGAGACCACAGGGTACTTAATCCATAGGACACGGGTCCAGATAAGTTTTGCTGCAGCACAACTGTCAGAGTCGCAGAGACTTGAGAGTTTTCTTAGCCTGTGTGGCTGCTGCTGTGCTCCAGGTCACTCAGCACAGGTTGTGCATGCTTCCTAGCTCAGACTTGGTGTTTATTGGACTTAACACAGACATGCTATAAATTGCATCATTTTATGACTGTAAAAGAAGCTATTTATCATTTCTTTCCTCCTGATGCGTGATGCTCCAGGGACACAGGTCCAGCCTTATCCTCATGTTTTCAAGTCAGTGCAGCTTAGTCCGTACTAATTTTACACAAGACACTTAGTTCAGTTTAACGTTACAGTKAAAATCAAACAAGGCAGTCCTTTGTACAGCCAGGTTTAGCTGTCAGGCCATAATTGAGTTGTACTGAATACGATATTAAAAAGCTGTTATTTACACAATGATTTTGACTTCTCTTAGCTGTGAGTATTTCAAAAGCCCAATGCAAGTTTGGTAAGCTTGATAGCAGCAGTAGGTGGTGACTGTACAGCAGGACTCAGTTGTGCGAGGCTCATCCTCTCAGCTTTTCCTCTTCTTGTCTCTTGGCTTCACTTATGGATTTCACTCAGTTTGTTCCTCTTACCCCCTCGTTATGTAGTGAAGGGATCATCACACTTCTTGCAGCTTCAGAAGCAGGAGAAATTGCCAAGAATGATGGCAATTGCTTATCCTTGAACCAGCAAGAAATGCAAGCCTGGAAGGGTACTGAGCCACAGTGCAGTAACTTCTGTGCAAGCCTTTATCTTTCCTTTTAACCCTGCTGTAAAAATGAGCAGTGAAGAGGGGACAGATAAGAGTTAATTCATACAGTTGCAGATTTTAAAAAATCTTTCACAGTTGTTTTTTTTCTTATGTGCTACCAGAGAAGAATTTTCATGATCTGTGCAGTTCTCGTCAGTGCTGACACTGAAGAATTCCTTTTCTCCTCTCTCCCTGTCTTTCATAATAGTCATTAGCACAGAGCTGGATGAGCTGATGATGGAAGCCCAGCTGCTACAGGTTTCTCTGCCTGAAATACAGGAGCTGTACCAGATCCTATTCACAAAGCAAAGCCCTGTTTTGCAAACAGAGCAGAGGTCATCCGTTGGACCGACAAATGAAAAGGCAAGTGTCTGACAACARCAGTGAGATTGGGGTCACTTTGGAGTAGAGGCTCTGCCTGAACCCTTAAGCTTAACAAAGAGGTTTGTGTGTGTGTGTCTGTACTTCCATGAAAATACATCTTCCTTGTTCAAAAGCGGTCAAGAAGTTGATAACGAATCTGTTACAAACTATTCAATATAATTTGTGGCCTAATGCATTTTTGCAATTTGAATCTGTTTTTTATGGTGACTCTCTGTATTTTAAATACATCTATCCTAATTTGACTCTTGTCCTTGTTTAAGAGGCTTTCTGAGAGAGCTGCCTCTGAAGCAGTTGACTCAGAGGCAGGAAATGAGAATCTTTTTTTCTATAAATTCTGTCACTGGAGCGTGACCCTATCCTTTGCTCCCCTTACACATCCCGCTTTTGCTGAAAAGGCAGCACTTTGTCAAACACTGCACTTTTACTTAAGCCTGTTCCTAAAAGCAGGGTATGTAGTAACAGGACAATGAGCGTTAGTTGCATACTTAACGATTTTGCCAAAATGTCTTTCCAACAGAATGACTGTTGCCGAGGAAAAAAAGATGGAATTAGTTACATGGAGAGAAAACTAAAGCGGCGTTTTGAGAGAGAGAGCTTCTATGATGAGAAGAGAGCGAGAGTAAAAAAAATGAGAACACCCAAAAAGAAGAAACTGAAACTGAATCACTCAAAGGATCTCTGCACTAACAAACTGGAGAGGGAGCGGGAGCGTCTCTTTGAGATGCAGCGTTCCAGTGAAAGCCACTTGCTTCCCTCAGACATGTCATTCTCTGAGCAGGAGGACTCTGAGGATGAAGATGCCATCTGCCCTGCTGTGAATTGTCTCCAGCCTGAGGGAGATGAGGTCAGTAGAGGCAGACCCGCTGTGGTGTACTGAATGCTGGGATCTAGGACATTCAGCTGCCCTGACTGTTTGACTGCGGAAGTACTGCGTACAACGAGGGTGTGAGGCACTTAGTAACCCAGAGACAGTGTCTGCCACTGCTGGGACACATCTAGTAACGATCCTTCCCACCTTCTCCAAGAGCAGCCATGCAGCTAGGACTGGGGAAGGCGGGTGGACATCAAAACATCTGCATGGAATTGGAAGGAGGAGGTGGGGCTGTGCAGACACCGTATTCATCTGTGCTCTCTAAATAAGGGTGTAGATAGCCTTTGTGGGTTGCAGCCTTTCTGTGGATGGAGGCAGTGCCTTGGAGCTCTGCACAGGCACATCCGTACTGGAAGGTGGAGAAGAGGGACATCCCCGGGTGCCTGGGAGGGCCGTGGTGAAGTTGCCATCCACAATCTTGCTATAGGTGGGAAAGCAACAGGAGGGGTAAGGGAAGTGTGCCCTTCTCTCGGCTTCAGAGGAGCTGGACTGCAGGAGTCCAGAGAACAGTGAGCACACGTTGGATATCCAGCACTAGCCAGTTGTAGAATGGGATGTTTCGCACTCATTTAAATAGATTAAGTGCCCAAAAATGACTGATGAATGCTGTGTTTGCTTGGTCCTTCTCTGAACACTAGTATGTCTGTTCTTCGTTAGGTGGATTGGGTCCAGTGTGACGGCAGCTGCAACCAGTGGTTCCACCAGGTGTGTGTGGGCATCTCTCCAGAAATGGCAGAGAAGGAGGACTACATCTGCATCAGCTGCACTGGGAAGGACTCTCAATATCGGAAGTAAAACTCCCCATAAACCGTTCAGGACTTGAGTAAAGAAGGTTATCAGAGTTTTCCAATAAAGCCACAGGGGCTGGTTTAAGAACCAGATTGCAAATGGTGCTACTTCTATCCTTATGGGATCATTTTCCAGAACTCAAAACAATTTTTGACACTTTTGTATTTTCCCTTGATCTGTTTGTGGTTGTTGAGGTTTGAGATGCTGACTGTTTAGCAGGGGTTTCCACCAATTTGGAAGGCATTTGAAACATGCACCTTTTATTGTACAGCATTAAATTACCTCTCTGGGATTTACCGGCGTATTTAATTCAGCTTGGTTTAGGTGCAAAAAAACCTGCACCATGAATTTTCCAATAAATCCTCTTTTGAGGAAATCCCTGTTTACTCTGTTAACTCTTTGGAGACTTTAGTTTTTTTCCACTTTGTTTTTCGTAGAATAGGTTTATTTATCTGAGCAATAACTTCTATGTCTGGTTTCAGTGACTGGAATGACAATTCTGAACAGCGTGTTGCTTCTAGCATTGGTTGATGTACAGAAAGCAAATGTTAGATCCTAGTGTCACTGATGGCCCAGTGATGTAGAAGACAGGAAAAAAAAAAAGCTCTGTAAAGTAATTGCCACAGCTGTATTTTGGCTTTCTCCTTTTTTGGGTAGCTTGTATCAAATGTTGCAGTTTATATTGTGGAATAAACCCCTGGTTATGTTATAAAATTAAATGTTGGTGTTTTTGGAGAGCTTGAAATGCAGTTTCATTTCCCTCTGGATCGATACTGATTGCATGGATGGGTTCTCTTATTCAAGAGAAATCCGTCTTTAAAAAAAGAAATGCAAAAGCTATGATATTTTCTTTTCTTACTCGTATATTCAGCTTTGGAAGGAGAAGGCAGATCAAAATCTTACACAAAAAAAAAAAAAAAATCCAAAACAAACCTTTTTCAAGTCTTTTGCAAAGCTTTTCCAAAACTGAAATTATTTACAGGTTGGATGAATAAAGGGTCAAAACTAGGATTCGTACTTGGCAGGGGCAGGAATGGGGAATTCACGCAGGAGCAAAGGTGTGGGGCAGCTCCTTCTGCCAGCCTTGTCCAGCTGGCTTCGGAAGGAGAGACTTTCCCCGCAGTGCGCATGGCAGCTGGCTCAGCTGGGCATGTGCTGGTGGTCCACAGAGCTCTCTGCCTGGCCATGAGCAGGCTCCTTTCAGCAGCTTCTGCTCGCGTTTAGGCTGAAAACCTGAGGAATGAGGAAGTTTCTGGACTGGTTATGATTCTGTCAAAGGCTGTTTAGGGACCTTAGCCTGGGGGGTAAGAAGGGGCAGCGCAGGTGATGGCATAGCGGTGCTGCCTCAGAGGGGACCAGACCTCTGGGGAGGAGAGGTTGTTTATTTAAGCCCACAAGGCACTCCACATGGGGCTACACCCGAAATCCTTTGGAGAGCAATGGCTAATGCAGAATATAGTTGTTACTCCTTTGGAAATGGCCTGGTGACAGCGGTACGGCTCCGTGGCCTGCCAAAGGTGGAGCTTCTGGAGCCCTGGAAGATGGGAGGTCTATATCTTTGTATCAGAGAGAGCGCTCTCCTTGCAACATCCTGTCATCACCAAAAATGTGGAGGTATTGGTATTCCCTTCGTTCATCATCAAGAGGAATTTGCTGGTAAATTTTTCCCTGCTGGTTTTAGACCTTTTCCCATGGGCAGAAGTGCGCAGAGTCACCAGGCGCAAGGCAAAGCCTTCGAGCCGTACATGGCTGATAGTGACGTGGGGGACCTCTGTGTGGAATCAGAACGGTGCAGGAGTGAGATTTTCCAGGGGTTTTGGTTTGGGGTTTTTTTGAACATTGAGTATGCTTTTTAGTCTCACGTTGATTTTTAACTGTTAGAGAATCTTCAGCCTGGCATAGACAATTTGTCTAAAATGGTTGGGGTGGGGGGGAGACAACCTGACCACACGTATATTAGTTAAATGTGTATATGCTTCCATAGTATCACTTGTCTTTTTTATTTACTGTAATTACCAAAAGGATGTTTTGTGATTGTTTTGTTTTGTTTTTGTTGGAAGAAGTCTTTGTGCAAGGTTAAGATAACTGTCCAAGCTGTGGAAAAAAAAACTGATCTGTAATCCTTTTAAAGGGGGCAGAGGAACAAACTTGAAATAGAAAAAGCTTGCACAGTGTTTTGATGTAGCTGAAAACATTACAAAAGTTTCTCTCACAGTATCCCTTTTATTTTTTTTCCATTTAAGAAATGGCTGTTTACCAAAAAGCGCTAGAGGAAATATGATGCAATTCAGTTTAGCGTGATGATTCAGCACAGGACCAAGGGAAAGTTGTCATTTTGTGGACTATAGGGGCCAGAGGAGACCTCTGTGGTCCTGACGACAAAATTTCTCATCAGGAGTAATGAATGCCGTAGAATTAAAGCGTGATGTTTTGGAAATTAGCACATCTTTGCTTGAAAATTTTCAAGAAATGGAAAATCCAGTCCCTGGGTGACCTATGCCTCCAGTACGGGATGTCTGCTTAAGGATTTACATTTTATTTCCTGCTGGGATTGTGACCTCAGGAACGGCTGGCTGGAGGTTGCTGTGGAGCTGGTGGTGCCTGCTGTGCCATAGGGCTGTGCCTGTTAGATTTCATCCCCATGTGGGTAGTTCAAACTGGATTAGGTCGGATTTTGACTTTGTCAAACTAAATAAGTGAGAGATTTGTTGTTTGCTTCAGGGTGGGCTCTTCTGCGAGCATCCCTTGCACGTTCCTCATCAGGGAAGATGATGGGGGCAGAACACGCTCAGCAGCAGGGTCTGTTAGGGTCAGCTGTCCCTTTCACCCCTCTTGTCCATCCTAGATTTCCAGAGGATAAACCAAAACAAGCAAAAGAAAGGTCCTTCCCATCCCATTCTGCTTCATTTTTTTTTTTTTTTTTTTAGAGTGAAGCAACCAAGTACATGAACCTCCCTAGATTGCTCAGATCCTAATTCTTTATTTAATAAGAATAGTTTATGACCTCTACATTAGTTTAATCATAAAATAGGACAAAAATCAAATTGGTTACCCTACCTGTGGATTTGAGGCTGAAAAATCGGATTTTAAGCCTGCCTGTACCATCTGTCAGACATTGGGATCGTATCTGTTGTGCCACCTTTAATCTGCTTGATGTGCGCTTTCTCGTGCCACATGAGGAGCCGCAGAACTGACTAATACATGCCCAGCTGCGTCGGTTGTGGTCACGTACAGCACCAATAAGATAACTGATTTGAAGGAGAGGCAAGGGTTTGGTTTCATGTATTTTCTGGTCTTACGCTGAAGCCCACAGTGCTGAGGCCATTGGTGCGCATTTCCAGGACCTAGTTGCAGAGTTCCTAAATTGTTTGAATTGGGCTTTCCAGCACTCTGACCCCCACCATCAGCCTCTGAGAGAAGAGCTGTCTGCGGGGCAGCCCTTTGGCCCTGGCTCTCCATTTCGGAAGCAAATGTCGGATTAAAAGGCTTCGTGACTCCAACACATGTTGGGGATGCCTTGGATCCAGAGTCGCTGAGAGCTGTGGAACCAAAGGCAGAAGGTAGGCAGCTTTGGAGGAAGGTTGGAAACGATGGTAACCAGATTGGTTACTGTGTGCTCTGATCCACAGCGGTGGCCGGGTGTCTGCGTGGATCTGCAGCCTTGGATCTCTGCAGAAAGCTTCTTCTGAAGGTGGCAAAAGAGATCTTAGGCAGTCGTGTCAGCACTTGCTGAATGAAGGTGTCGGAAGTGGTGCTGGTTTTCTTCACGCTCTTCTCATACCACCTAATGTGCCATCTGTTTCCTCTACTCACACCCCGATAATGCATACACAGGATTTATTTTCCACAGGCAGAAACTGCTGCTGGAATTGCACTATTGGTGTGATCAGCGGTCAGCCCGACTGGCCACCAGCAAAGACAAAAATGTGTGGAACAAAGTATGTTGGGAGAAAAGAGCATGCCAAGGATTTGGTACAAACTTGTCTCGAACAGTAAAATAATCCAGTCCTTCCCTTCCCCAGCACCTTCTGGGTGATGGTCTATGCTGAGACCTCTTCTTTGGGGTGAGAAGACAAGAAAGGTATGCTGTTTAGGGGTTAAAATGAGTTCCAGATAAGAAAGGGATGTAATTTCTTAGGGACAATACGTCAGTCCCTAATATTTTGTACACAGTTGAAATTTGGGTATACAAGCAGAATTAATTAAGGGAGGGGGAATGTTCCCTTCACAGCTGTGGAGTTGTGTGTTTACATATTAAATGGCACTGAGAGGGGAAAAACAGAACTGAAATGTTGTCTTTGTGCATTGTGGGCCTTCAGCAGTTGTTTGTTAGCCTGACACAAGGATGGGGATGGGGGGTGTCTAATACTGACTAAATACATATATATTCAAGTAAACAATGCAAAAACAAACACAGTTAATTTTACAGCTTGACACAGAAGCTGTTTTGTGTTACAGCTGACTGTATGCACGGAGGATTGTTTAAGCATTAGCACGCTTCAGGGAGAAGGGAGTTACAGCGAGGGACTTCAGCTGAAGGCCAGATCCCTACCAGGGCAGACAACAGATCAACAAAGAAGAGCAACAATGAGTGTTTTGGCTGCTGTATCTGCAGTAGGAGATGTGTTTGTAGGACATGACTAWGTGTGTCACATGGGATTTAGGAAGGGAAGGTCTCCAGAATACACACACAGGCAGCAGCTACCTGGAAGCAACATTAAGGAGCTGAGGTGACTCTTCTATGAGTCTAAAAATCAATGTGCTTTTCCAAGAGAAGGGTTGAGGTACAGCCTTGAAAAAAAGCTTTATCCTTTCTTCAGAAGTGAACAAGCTGCATATTGGGAGTTCTCCTCTAGGACGTAAACACGTCGGTCTCTGAAGGCAACAGCCCTGCACCAAGAAGAGCATCAATAAAAATAAAAGCTATGTCTGGAAGAGGAGATAAAGCAGTCACACTAGATTATAGTACTGCAGGTTCCACACTCGGCTTCTATTTGAGACAGACAAAAATGGTATCAGTGGGTTCCAGTAAAAAGATCTTGGGTAGAAGAAACAAATATTTTATGGGAAAAGGAAAAAWAAAAAAGCACATGTGATGATGTGATATGCTGCTGGGTCCAAAATTCCAAGTGCTGAGAGGAAGGTTTGCTGAAAGGTGGTTCAAAAGAAATGCTGACATAGCCTAAATTAAAAGCGGTTCAGCTTCATGAAGGTACCTTACGTACCTCAGTGTTTCAAGTTCTGAAATGTTTGTTAATCCTACTGCTTACAGTAATGTTTTTAAAGGTACTTGGCTGTTTAATCACAATACTGGGACAGATTTTGTGTGTGTGCTTGCTTCCTGAAATCTGTTTGAGCTCGGCATCTAAAAATGTATAAATATTTTATAAAAAGTAGTAAGAACAGTAGCTCCCTGTCTACAGAACACACAATTCGCTCCAAAAGCACCTCTGTCACCCAGGGTTTGTTAAGGACGAACCAATATTTGTCGGGTGTTTGGGCTGCTTCGGTGTCTGTTGGGCTTTTGGGGTTTTGTGTTCTTGTTGCTGCCTGGAGTTAAATTTTAACCAAGTTGGGGACGGGTCACGCATGTACCATGTAATGCTCCCGGATAATGCCTTGTAGTTTGGGCTGATGCCGTGCCTGTTCCTTGTGCTGGCCACAATTTCTCTTGGAGGATTTTTGCTGGTTACAGCAGTCCCATGTCAGCTGCACATCTTTCTGTGGGGTCTTCCTTGGCACCGGTCCCCAGGGGAGCTCAAGGGCTTGTGTGCCTTGCCTGCGAGTTGAAACATCACAGGAGGAAACGAAGAGTTCATCATAAAATATCTTTTCATGCTAAGAACAAAATTTTTTGTGGTGACTGAACTTTCTTCCCTAAAGCATGTCAGAAGACGAATGTCAGAACCCATTCGGCTTTGAGGCAAAATATGTGGCATTTGAAAGGTGAGCTGTAAGTTTGCTGGCTTTGCAGGAAGCATCTATGCAGAAAACGTGTGAAGAGACTGTGCAATGTATGAAACAGATGGGAATTCAAACCTGAAAAAGCCTGGGAGATTCAAATAAATGTAATTTCTACAACTACGGAAGGACGAGTTGGAGCATTCAGAGCAGTTGTACGGTCACTTGAGCAAAAAGAAGGATTATGGGCTAGACAAGCATTGCACTGGGATACCCCTCCTCTCCCTCAACTGCATCCTCGTTTTCTGCAAAATGTTAGTAAGCACAGAGGAAACAGTTCTGATTGTTAAGGGACAAAAATGATCACAAATACTTGCACAGACATGTTGGTTCTGATGTTAGCCAGCTAGTACAGGGTGCCAGCGGAAACCTAGTGTGATAGTCCTGGGCCTGTCTTGCTCATTTTGGTGCAGTAGGAATTCACTTAGTTTTCCACTAAGCCAAAACACTAGGATGAGCAGATGACCCTGGGCTAGCAGAAGCTACACCCTCTATAAATACGTATTTGTTCCTCTAGCAGAAGCAGCATTTTGGATTGGGAAGAACAAGAGAGAAAAATAATCTTTATTCACCTTGTAGAGGACTCTCTCTGGCGCTCGCAATGACCAGGCAGCCCGGAGGGGCAGGGTGTGCGCACCCTGGCCGTGCTGTTCAGTGCCAAGGCCCAGCCTCTGCCTCGGGGTGCGAGCGGCGTGGCTGCAGTCTGCTCTCCTCCCCTCTCCCCACAAAAATACCAACCTAAATCGGTTGTGCCTGCGCCGCTGATTGGGAATGACTTCTGTTGTCCCTAGCCTGCCTGCCACTGCCAGGGAGAGCCCAGGCTTGGCATGGGACGGAGGGAGTGCTGGGCATTGCCTGAGCCCAGGCCCTGGTCCTGTTTGGTTTAGGGGGAAAGATGGGGTCCATCACCCCAACTTCCCTAACTTTTGCAGAAGAAAATCTAACTTGATGGTGTGGGGGATGTTTTTACAAGTAAGCGTCATGGTGGATTGATTTCACCTAACTGCAGCTGTCTGGACAGCATCTAGTGTAAGCACAGAGGAGCTTCTGGAGAGCAGTTCATGCCACCTCCACTGACTGCCTGGTTTGGATGTGAAATCACCCTCTGAAGAGCTGTCGCTGCCCGGACAAGGGAGACCATGCCAGGAGACCCCAGGCAGGGCTGGGGCAGTCACAGGAAGGGCCCCAGCCAGCATAAGGGCTGTGCCGAAAGAAGGAGCTCCCGCTCTCACAGGGGACGTGGATTAGTGCTAACCAAAACAGGGTTCCTGTCCGGTCAGCAGTTTGGCTGTCCGGCCCTTCTGTGGGCAGAGGGGAAGGGCTGGAGCGAGGCAGGGACCGGGCGGCTGCAGGGCTGCAGGACGGGTGGCAGCGCTGGTGTGCAGCAGGACACTCGCCTCCGAACTGTGGCTGCAGGGAGCTGAACCCAGTCTTGTGTTTCTGTAGTATCTCGAGTGCTCTTTCTACTTGTGGAGAAAATCTTGAACTCAGGTTGCAAAAGTTACATGCGTGATTTATAGGAGCGTTTGCTTGCATCGCTCTTGACAAGAACATTTGAAAATATATTGGTGGGAGAGAGACACGTTATCCCAGAGGAACAGACTCCAGCTCAGAAGAGCTTGGCAAAGCTGGCTTGGAATACAACAAAATACACAAAAARAGCGATGGGTGGATGGGGAAAGGATGTCTCTAGGAGGGGAACAAGACTTGTGTGCAAGTGATGAGGCATGCTTAATTATTAAATAGCACCAGGACAAGACTAAAAACCAAATACTCCTAGTGGTAGCACATCTATTACCAGGTAATCACTTGTTAACCCTCAAGTAGCTTTCAAGCAGAAAGTGTTGTGGACAAGGAAAACAGTCCCTCATGGTGACCAGAATAACGACAGGCTTTCTCTGGAAAGAGAAGTTCCCCCAGGCTGGAGGGAGTCTAAGTCGTAAGAGACCTGTAGGGAAGGAGTTAAAAGCGCATAATGCAGCCAGAGGCAGCACAGGGATTAGTTAACATGACTGCTGTCTCTGTCGTGCTTCCCAGGCTCACCGCTGGTACTGGACTGTGTTTACATACAAATTGCTGTCATACTCCTGGGGGTCTTGCTGCAGAGGAGCTAACGACCAAATAGCCATGCAGTTCAGAAAAATCCCCAGGAGCACCACGCTTCAAAGCGTATGGGACCTACTTACTCGGACCTGCTAGCACCATGCCAAAACGCAACTCCATCACCATCCCTCATGTAAGAAGCCCATTTTGTATGTGTTAATACTGCTTTTTGGTACTTGTAATGATTTGTAAAATTGTTTATACTTCCTAAAAAAACAGTTGTAGAAAACAGAGATGGAAACAGAGCAGTACTTTGCTGCCCTGTGTTATGTGTGGCTTTCGTTTTGCTCGCAGCTCAAGACCAGCTACAGCTGCCTTATTCCTGACTCAGAATACAGACAGAGTGATGGTAGCCCACTTTCTTTTGCTTCCCCTGAGCATCGTGTACAGCGCTATTCAAACCTGAATCAAGAACCTGAGGCTTAATTTACCTTCCAGCTCTGCCCTGGAGCAGCACGCCTGTAGCCTGAGCCGCCTCCTCTGCTGTCGCAGACAGGCTGCCCGCCTCGGGGACGAGAGCAAAGCTGCTCGCAGGGCGGGTCCCGTCCCTCGTGCTCAAGCTGCTCCGAGCCAGAGGACCATCGTGGTGCCCTGTGAAAGTGCTGCCTTGAAGCGGTGCCACCACCCATCCCCTCACAGATTTCTGCACAGAAATCATGCGCAGAAGCAGGGTGGGAAGGACTCAGACCTCTTTGTGTGCCCCCATCTCAATGCCTTTGCAAGGAAACCTCACGCCCGAGGGTGACTTCACACCCTTTAAAAACAAAAAATAGGCTGTTTTGGCCCAGGTGGCCACATCTGGCCTTTCAGCTCAGGCCCTGAACGGCCTCACCCAGCTCCTGAGGGCTCCTCAAGGCTCACGGTGGGAGCTCGCCACCGACACGGGTGGGAAAATGCGGCCTGAGGGGCTAAACGCTTTTCCCGGGCTCTGACTTGAGCACTGGCTCCCGCCATGACAGGAACTCCCCGGGTCTGAGGAGACGCTCGGCCCTGAAGCACAAAGGGGCCTCTCAGGCTCCTGCTGCGGGGTCCGCCGGGGCCCCCCTGGCGCCGAGGCAGCGCCCGGGCTCCCGCAGAGCGCCCGGAGGGCGCTCTGCGGGAGCCCGGGCGCTGCCTCGGCCCCGGCCCCGGCCCCGGTTGCCGCTCCGGGGGACTCCGCCGCCATTTCCCGCCCCCCCAACCACCGGTTCCGCCGTGCCGCCGGGGGGCGCTGTGAGCGGCGCGTGGAGCCCCACCGCCCTCTCTGCGAGGCGGGGCGCTCGGCGTCGCTCGCGCGTGCGTGCCGTGCGTTTGGCGCGGGTGGTGGGCCGGGGCCGGGGCCGGGGCCGGGGCCGGGGCCGGGGCCGGGGCCGGTGGCGCAGGGCCTGAAGGAGGCGCTGGTGGAGACGCTGACGGGGATCCTGTGCCCGGTGCAGGCGGTGCGCGCCGCCGCTGAGGAGCAGGTGAAGGTGCTGGAGGTGACGGAGGGTGAGTGAGGGCCGGGCCGCGCTGAGGGGACCGGAGGCGGGGGGTGGGGGGGTGGCGGTGTCCGGGTGGGGAAAGGCCGCCGCCGCCGCCGCTATCCCCGAGCGTTTCCCGGTACCGGCGCCTCGTGGCCGCGCGTTGGCCTCGGGTAAAACTTCCAGCTGCAGCGCTCGGGCCGGCGGGGAGCGGGCGGCGGCGGCTGCTTTCCTACCGGTTGTTGGCGCGTGCCCGGTTTCTTTGGAGCAGACCCTGCCCCGCCTCAGGAGTTCAGCGGCGGGTTCGCCGGTGGGACTTCGCGAGGGCTGTCTCCGGCCTGCAGCGGAGGTCACCGGGCGAAGCCGCAGCAGGGTTTCTTCAAGGCACCGTTCTCGTCAGCGGGGCAGGAGGGAAATGGCCGTGGGGCAGTGTGGGGAACGGCCATGGGACGACGTGTCGTTGTGTGAGAACTGAGTGACCAAGGAGCTCTCTGAGCTCACTAGTGGTAGGACGTGGAGGGGGAGGTGGGATGGCGAGGCAGCGGGCCTGTTGCTTTGGGCACCTCTTTCCACCTGAGCCGAAGTCTCCGGGGTTGCTCACACGATGGTCATGGAGAGCCTTCCCGCTGTGCGTTTGTCTCCCACTCCCACAGTGGTTCTCTTCACCTCTGGACGTGCATGCCCATGTCCTGCGGCTCGTCTTCTGTATGTGGCGTGTTTTAGATTGAGTGTGGTCAGGACACAGCTGTACCCTCGTCTTGTGTGAAACTCCTTCCGACGGGGCTCCTGGTGCTCCAGCGTCTGTTGCAGAGAGCTGAGGACATGCGGGACACTGGAGCTGGATGGCAACCGGCCTATGGCTTTGAGAAGACAAAGCTTAAAAGAGCAAGCACCCCAAATTCAAACAGTGTCTCTAATTATTCCATTACTTATCTGGCCTGTTAATGGTGGCACTAAGCTAGCTCATGCACTTGCTGCCTTTCCTGGGTGGAAGCTACACTTAAAAACCTATTGATGGTAATGTTTTATTTCTCTTCAGCTTAAATTTTATAACCCATCCCAAAGAACTGGAATCTGTAGAAACCACTGGAAGATTTGCAGGTGGTCTGCCGTTATGGGAGCTGGAGAGCATGGCACTGCAGCCCTTGGCCCTAAGTTGTGCCTGTGGCCTGGCAGCTTGATGGGCTGGTTGTTCGTGGACCCTTCTGGAAATTTTGCCTTACCTTTGATTGTGCTGTTCTGAAAGTGTTTTCTGAAGTGTTTTAAAGTCTTTCTGCTCATGAACTTTAGCTCAGAAATGTTATCAAAGGAAGTTTATGGTAAAGAGAAAGAAGGTGCAAGGACGTGACTGGGTCAAGAATAGTGTTGTGATTACGTTACTCTGGGAATGAGACCAGGGTGATGAAAGGAAGGCAAATTGTTTGAGAAAATGTTTCTTGTTATGCAGTCCCTTAACATGTGCTTGTAACACTCTCAGGTTAAGTCTTCCTTGATGCATTACCAGGAAATCTGTGTGTTGCCACCGCAGCTACTGGAGGTTTTAATGAGCGATTTGATGGCATTTGCAGTAGTACGAGTCTGGAAGTGCTGTGAGGTTCATTGACCCATAGAGCCTTTGCCTTGCAAAGCTACTACAGTCAAGCGTGCTCTTCAGTGGCAACTTTTTTTTCCCCAAACAGTCTGAATCTTACCACAAGAAATGAAATCAAGTTTGTGTAATGGTTTGGGTAACAGATTTCCAGAAAAGAATATTTTCTGAGGGCTGTAGGTGATGGGTGTCCCTAAGGTCCCTTTGAGAGCCCAGGAATGCAACAGAATTACATTCGGTGGATAACGTTAAGGGCAAGAGGAATGGAGTCATCTACACTTCTTTTTTTTCACTGTTTTACAAAGATCCTAAAGTCAGCCAGTACTTCTCTGCAGTTGCAATCCCAGAACCGCACAGGTCTACTGCAGGACCTGTACCTGTGACCGGGAGGAGGCTACAAAATACCCTCTCACGCAGTTTGCAGGTGACACCAAACTGGAGGGGAGGTGGTTGATGTCCTTGAGGGCAGGGCTGCCACCCAGAGAGCCCTGCAGGAATGGACCGAGGGGAACCTCCTGAAATTCAGCAAGGACAGATACCAAGTTCTGCACCTGGGATAGGAGAACCCACCACAGGGATGTGGGTCAGGCACTGCCTGGCTGGGGCGCAGCTTTGTGGCAAAGGGCCTGGAAATCCTGGTGGCCGGTGAGCTGGACAGGGCCAGCAGTGTGCCCTGGAGGCCACCTGCCTCCTGGGCTGTATGAACAGGATCAGAGGCAGTGATCAGCCCTCTCTAGTCAGCAGTTGTTAGACCACATCTAGAATACTTGTCCGGTTTTGCTCCCACCCCCCAGTACAAGAAAGACAGCAACAAACGGGAGTGAGTTCATCAAAGGGCCATCAAGTCGGTTGGGGAACTGCAGCACTCGCCGTATGAGGAGATGCTGTGGGAGAGGGGTTTTCCAGTATGGAGACGAGGGTTTTAGAGGTGAATCTGACAGCAGCTTCTGGTAACTATGAGGAGGTTGTCAAGATGCTGAGGGGTGGGAGAGGATGAAGGAAAACAGGCACAAACTGAAACAAGAGGTTCAGACTGGGTATAAGGAGAAATTTTTTCACTGTGAAGAGAGCCAAGCTTTGGAGCAGATTGTCCAGAGAAGCTGTGCCGTTTCCATCCTTGAGTATCTCCAAGACCTGCGAGAAAATGCTCTGAGCAACCTGATTTGATGCTGCTGATGCTGCTTTGATCACAGGGGTTGGACTGAAGACCTCCCAAGGTCTCTTTCAGCTGAATTATTGTGCACTTCTGTGATTCCTCCTCACTTGTCCTAGTCAAGCAGCATGGGAGGAATAAGCTATATTCTCCTTTCTGTGCTGTCTTTGGTATGGAGAAACTTGCAAAAACGAAGAGGAGGAGCTAGAGGAATACAGTGTTTGCCAACACCATATTATTGAGGTAAAGAAATGTCGATCATGTGTGTCAGAAGTACTTTAAAGAAACAAAAAATGCAGTATCATTAAGCAGCATTAAGAAGATGCTGAAAGTAAAAGTGAGGCAGTAGAAAAGAGCACAAATATTGGCACTTTTAATGAAAAATAAATGAAGGTAGGCAAAAAAACTCGAGGAAAAACTTGTTAAAGACATAAAAACTTACGATGCTTTCAAATGTTGCAGGAGCAGAGAGCATTTCAGAGAGTGTGCGTGGCCACCAGGTGACTGAAGTATGCAAGGTACATTCAAGGAGTATAGGGCTGCAGAAAAGCTTCATTCCTTGGGTTGGTGTTGACTTAACTTGCCACATTGAAGGGCCTCTATGAGACGTGTTGGAGAATCCACATCAAGTTGAAGCATGAGTAGCAGCATTTTCACTTAACAGTTTACTTTAAACAGCAAGTGCTACAGGATGGATCTCCAAGAGTTCTAAAGGGACTCAAGCATTAAATTGCCATGCTACGAATTGTGCTGTGAAACTTGCCACTTAAGGTCACTTAGGGACCAGATAAATATAAGTTGGTAAACATGGGACAGCTTTTAGTAAGGGCTCTAAGGTGAGCAGCTGAGGGGTGAATGTTGAGGTTGTTACAGGTGAGTCGGTGTGGCCTTTGCACTGCCTGCAATGGTTAAAATTGTGTCAAGAGTTGGAATGAGGAGAGCAGGGTATGTGAGATGGTTGTGGCAGAGTCAATCTATGTTTAATAGAAGAGCTGTTTGAAGGAGTCCTGGGGCTGCCAAAAAGCTTTTAGAAAATTCCCTTACTGAAACTTTTTGAAGAAACTAAACTGCTGGGCACAGCTCTTGAATTAATAACTGATTAAAAGCTTGAAGACAAGAGGTAGAAGTGACTGGTCATGTTTCACACTGCAGGGAGATAATCAAGAGTCCCATGTGAAGCTGGACTGCTCAGCACGTCTGTAAATGATGTGGAAAAGAGTGAATAGTGGTGTGGCAAAGTTGCTGATAGTGCTGTGCTGTTCAGTCTGGCCAGAGTGAGAATCAGTGGCAAAAATTACAGAATGATTTCACAAGAGTGAGTTGAGTGTGCAAACGGTAGGTGGAGGTCAGTGTTGGTCAGCAAAGTAATGCTCGGGGAGGAGGAGACAGCCCAGGTGATACCTTAAAAGTATCGGGCTGTCCTAACTGTTGCCACTGGGAGAAGAGATCCCATTGTCGGTGTGGAGAGTTTCCTGAAAATGCCCATTCACTGCTCTGCCGTGCTCCGAAAGCCAAATGGACCGTTAAGGAGGGAACAGAGAACAAAGCACGACATAAATTCCTCATGCTTCTGCAGTCCGAGTGCTGCATGCATTACTGGCTTGCTGCTCTCTGGAGGGATAAAGCAGGGCAGTAAAAATGTAGCACAGAGACATTCACAGAGGTGTGGAAAAGCTTCTGTTCTCAGAAGGAGTGAATACATTGACTTTTCTGCCTGGGAAAGAGTTAACAGAGATGGAGACTCTCAAAGCATAAGCAACAGAGAAGGTGAGTGAGGAGTGATTACTTGTGACTTCTCATAAAGCTAACATGAGATGAAAATGAATCTGAAACAAGTAGAAGGAAGTAGGTTGTTTCCCCCAGTGTGCAGACTATGGAACTCATTGCTGTTGGATGTTAGAGGTAGAAATAATTTAAAATGGTTTGACATTCCTGGAGGAAAAAACTCATCAAGAACCATGAAGCACACTGGTCGGATACAACACCTGCTTCAGGAGGTTCCCAACACCAAGATTTCCGAAGGGGTGTGTTGGGGGAAGCGTTGCTCTGCCCTCACCTCTTTTCTTAAGCTGCTTGCAGGTTGGGTTGTGTAATACAGTTAAGCCAATACAGCAGTTAGCTCTCCCCATGTGTTGCGTGCTGCCCCGTGCTAGTGCCTGCTCTGCTTCATGCAGGGTTTAGCCAGGTTGGCATGGTTCAGTTTTTTGTGAGGATGCAGTTGAGCTCCCTGAAGCAGCTCGATAGTAGATCTGGCCAGTGCTTGTACAAGGGGATGCGTAGAAATGCAGTCAGAGGTGAGCCTCTGGAACGGGCTGAACTGTCCAAGAGGAGTCTCCTGTCTGACTCGATACAGCTGTTCTGGAGGAATACGGGACGTCAGCTCTGGAGTAAGGACATGGTGGCAGTTTCTTCCTGCCATGTCACACTTTAGAAACGTCCAAACATGTCCCCAGCGACTCAGTCTCTTCCCTGCATCTTCTGTCTGGTGAGAAAGTGTGGGAATAGGCACCACCTGTCGGCTTGTGGATGGGAGATACGTTATTGTCAGTCTCCGAATGTTGGAAAGATGAAAGTTCACCTGGTGACCTTTGTTGTCTGTAGGTTTTAATGGAACATAAATAAAGGCAATGTCTGCGACTGTTCAGGGGGAAGGCAGGAGAAATGAGAACTCCAGGTTGTGGAGCTGTACTGCTGTGCGTGTGTCTAACTTGGCTTGACTTCGCCATTGACTTGTTCCCGGTGAAGTGGGGATAGTGTTTCCATTCCCCCTTATCTGGTCCGTCCAGGTAACATCATACACCACCTCTGATGGTATACGTGTGTGCGCTACGGCTGACGTCATATGACTTGAGGATAATTCTGTAATGTGTAAAAATAATCTCTTTCTCTAGGTCTTACTATATCAGAGAACACGTATGGAGGCCAAGCCATCTCCAGGAATGTCAGAGCAGGGACAGTGTCACTCTGAAGGAGGTGTACGGTATATGTCCACCAGGAAGGATCATTCTTCGACCCTATTAAGAGGAGCAATGTCTGTAACATTCCTTAAATTATGCTGATAAGGAGTTTTAATGCCAACTTCTTATACAGTTGAAAAATACCACTACCCGCTTGCCTGGTTAGATAACAAGTTTTGTATTTTATGGTGACGGTATTAAGTCTCTGAGCTATTTGCTCTTGTGCTCTGGAAGTGTGGTGGTGATAGATGAATGGCTCCAGGCTGGAGAATCGCCTTTCTTTTGCCTGTCTACATTATGTGTTTCCGTTTGCCCTTTTTGCAGGTAGAAAAGGCATTTATTTATATGGCTCTCTTCAGCGTGGCTTATGTTGTGACATCTTGTGTATGAAAAGGCATCTTCAGCTCAATCCTTTGCAAGGTAGTTTGTTGCCAGAAGCTGAGGTGTGCAGGTGGCTGTGAAGGTGATGCTGACCTTGGCAAATTGACTCATGTATCAGTCTGGGCATGCTGACCCTCTTTAAAGTTTCTTGTCCATCTTGTTTGAGACTAGTCCTTTGCAGGAGACAACCAATGCTTTGATTTGAACGTGATCTCAGATTTGAATATTGGCTTTATGGGCCTTGTAAATGTATCTTTTAGTGTCTTCTCTTCCAGAGTAGGTGGCTCAGCACATTTAGTTTAATGCTTTAAAACTCCATTGATTCTCTGATGATATTTGCATGATACAGTTTACTGTCCATTTGTATCAGGAGAACAGCTGTAGGTACAATGATAGTACAAAACTTGTAGCATCACTCGTGCTTCACCAGTTCAGCATGTTTTTGCTTATGGTCAGCTCCTTCCCGACGTAACTGTTCTAATGCATATGGTGTTGAGAGTAATTTCTGTGTGGCGTTGGGTACCTCCTAGAATACATGATTTTATGGTATTGTGTGGAAGGAGGGATTCTGGAGAATTTACAAACATGACCACGATATGTGGTTGTATGGGTGGTCTCTTGGCTGTAACTTGAATTATAGTAGAGTGCACAATGGGCAGAAATGGGTGGAAATGCTGTGAATGGATAACTTGCACTGAGTTTTTAACAGGAGTTAACATTTTAACATTGAACTGAATTTTTAACATTTTAACATTGAACTGAATTTTTAACAGGGAAATTGAAACAAGAAATGGCCACATTGGGACACGTGATATCCGACTTTCAGGAAGAAAGGGGTGTTCACAGCAGCAAATGCTGTGAAATGCTGCAGACATGTTGAGTGTAGTGAGAAGTTGTGAAGAAGGGATTTCAAGTGAGGTACCTAAAGCCATCATGGATGCTGGAGAACACTGGCCTTAATCTTTCTGTCCTTTGCTGAGAAATGAGGAAAATACAGTTGTAGTTTTCAGAGGTGTGCTGAAAAAAAGAGTGCTTTTGGAGTAGTCATTGAGCATCATGATGGATGCTGAAGAAGTTCCTCAAAGAAGCACATTTGTAGTGTGTAAAAATTATGGCTAAGCGTTAGGTAGGTACTTGATATTTCTTCCTAGTCTGTCTGCAGATGCCCTCCATGCTCTGCACTGGTCTGACCTCATGGCTGACCCTGCTTTGAGCAGGAGGTTGGACAGGATGACCTCCTGAAGTCCCCTTCAACCTGAATTACTTTATGATGATGTTATTGAAAGCCAGTCCCGTGGAAAATGTTGTTGGTGCCTGTGTAGCTGAAGACTGCGAGGCACAAGGGGTGGGCAGATGTTGTGTAAAGGGAACTCGATTTCTGACGCTGCTGCTGTTGTGAGATCTGGTCTCTGCAAACTGAATGTTGTTTTAATTTGGAGTGTTGGCAGCCATGGGGCAGTGGATGGGTTGGCTGCAGCAGCTACCACGGCCTCTCCCTCTGCCAGTGCCTGTCTCTGCCCGCAGCAGAGACAACTAAAAGGGCCTTGTAGCAGCTCCTGAACCAGCTCCGTATGGACATACTGAGCTGGACTCAGTCGGTGCTGGCTGACTTCAACAAGGTAGGATGTGAAGTGCAGTGATTCAGTAAAGTCCTGCTTGTTTATTCCTCCCTGCTTGCTTAATACTATTTTTTGGTTTGGTCCGGCTTAATTTCTCCAAGAAGTTGGGGGTGAAGAAGTAATAGGTTACATAAACTGGTTATACGGTAGATGGAGCTCGGTTGTGAAGGAGCAGGGTTGGATTTCGCTAATATAGAGGTTAACGGAGAGGAGAAGCAGAGCTGGGAGGAAATGTGTGCCAGGCCCTTCATTAAAAGTTTCTAATCTTTTGGTTTTACAGACTTTATCTTGGGTAGAAGACTTGATGCTTCTGATATCTCAAATCTACAAAATATAAGTGGAGGAAGCACTTATGAAGAGATGCATTTGAACTGCAGTTGCCCATGATAAAAATAGAAAGTTTCCCCAACTGGGAAAAAAACAATAATAAACCAATTCTTTGAGAAGAGAGGAGCCAGTGAGCTATACAACGATCGGTGTAATTTCAATCCCTGGAAAGATTCTTGGACCAGCTCATTAAACAGCTTGCCAGTGTCTATAACATAATAGGATAAATAGATGCTACACAGCTAATACAGTTTTATGTGATCTGTTCTCGATAAATCCATCTAATTTTTGTTTGACGGGAGAGCTGGCTTATTGCTTAAACAAGCAAGTGCTGGGTATGAATGATCTGAGTTCAGTAGGGTTCCTGATATGAATTTGCCACAATGGTCATTTATCAGTTAAGAACATACAGTTTTGTAGTATTTTAAGATGCACGGTTGGCTGAAAACCTGTGTGTAGAGTTGTTATCGGTGGCTTATTGTGAAACCCAAGGGGCTTTTAAGACAGAGCTCTTGGTCGCTGCAGTAGTGAGTACACCTCTAGTTTACTAATGACAGCACTGCAATCTGCTTGGAGAGCAGAATTAAAAAGATGTTGGAAAATTGGAGAGATGGCCTGAAATAACTGAAACAAAATTCTGTAAATCAAGTGCAGAGTACCATATGTAAAGGAAAAAAATCAAACGCATATATGCAACCAGATTTAAAGATTGCAAAATAGAGTCATAGTAGTGAGTTGCAACTATGTGAAGCTGTTGCATTTATTCTGGCTTCTTAGTTCATTTATACCCTTTAAAAATGTGGCTGAAATGCAATGCCGTACTCAAGTCTGGAATATTGCAGACAGCTAGAAGAGTAATTACTGCTACAGTTAAGAGGAGTATTATATTAAGTACATCTCAGAATGAGGCTCCCTGCTTTTGCAGCTAGGATAAGAGGTTCCCCCCCCCCTCCCCCCCTCTTTTTTTTAAATGCATGGTCTATGAATAATGGTTGAAGGAACTGGGCATGTTCAGTGTAAGCATGGGAAAGTGAGAGGCAATTACCTCCCAACCTGGAAAAGCCTCTTACAAGTGAGGTAGATATTAGGAGAAACTCAGATAACCACATCTGCGAAGCACGCAAATATGCGGCTAAGGAAAGTTGCAGAACTCTTTTTCAGAAGAATGTTCAATACGTTTTTGTCAGGGATGCCATAAGCACGTTCATCCTGTCCACAGGAGTCAGGTTGTGCTAGTGGGACCTCAGGGCATACCTTCTGCTCCACAGTTTCTAGAACTAAAACCTCACAAATGCATTTCTTAAGCAGACTAGCGAAATTAAATGAAGTATTTAGTACAGTTACCAGCTACCCGGCACTTAAGGTTGCAATTTTAAGTAAATTTATCGAGGCATATGGATTTACCATACCAGAACAGCTGCTCTTCCTGGTTTTTATTTCCTGCACTCAGTCATCAACAGAATTGGTACAAGTGTTTTAATTTTGCTTTTGTTACAGAACTTGCTTGGCAACTAAAAGCAGCTCTTGCTTTTTCTGGACAAATTTCTTACTGGAGAAGGTCCCGCAGCCTGAATGGTTGTACAGGCAGTTTCTGGTGTCAGTGTGCTCGGGCAGGTTTCCTCAGGAAGGTGCTTGGTGCATTCTGAGCTGTCTTAAGGTGTGTTTTGGGACAGCTGAAGTGATGTTTCCAAATCACTCTCTGGATGAACCCGGCTTGTCCGAAAAGGGGCTGCTCGCTGACAGTCTTCTGTCTTACCCCATCCTGGATCTTATCCAGCATCCGTCATGTAGGGACTTGACTAATGATGTTATGTTGTAGATAAGATTTTTTTAAAAGTTGTAAATCATTTGCTTGTTATTAACCTGCGTTGCAAAATTTTTTGCCCACGAGAAAAAGAAATAAGATGCTGAGAAAATAAATTAAGTTTGTGCAGAGAGAGCAAGGGAGAATTAATGCTCGTGATTCATTTGAGTAGCTAGGCTTTGGAATTGTCTTCTCCTTCCCACATATGAGTCATTCAATTGGTATGATGTCTTTCTCCAAAAATCTTGATGAGTTTTGCTGTGTGGGAATAAAAGTTATGATACCAACATTTTTTTTTTTTTTTTTTTTTCCTTGCAGAATTTGGTGTTCATTTAGCAGAACTGACTGTAGATCCCCAGGGAGCTCTGGCCATCCGTCAGGTGAGTTTAGCTGGAACTGTAGAAAGAATTTTGTTGGTAGTTTCCTTGGGTTTTAAAATATTCTCTCACGTTTCCAGGTGAAAAATTGGAGGTAGCTTTCCATTACTGCTTCTCCATTTTATTTTACATTTCTCTAGAGCTGTCACTTTCTCTTTCAACATTATTCAAGTGTTATAAACTTACCTTTTTTGAAAATAGTGCTTTTTGGACTTAATAAACCTGGTGCTGAGACAGTACTGTACTGGGAATGGGCAGAGCTTATTAGGTGGATGGTAGGCATCAGCAAGCAGAAGTGTGACTTGTCTTTGCAGCAGCTTTTTCTGTAGGTGTTTTCCTCCTTGAAAAGGAAGTTTAGGTTCTGTATTTCTTTAGTTACCATGTGGCCCATATCTTGTACTTTTTTAGAGGTGGGGAAATAAAGCTGCTGCCTTGTGTCAGTGCTGTACAGGCCATCATTGCTCAATGAATGACCATCAGTCCATCTTTTTACTGCAGTAACTTTTTTTGTCTGTTTCACAAAGATTTTGCATTTTTGGCAAGCCCTGTTGCCCCTCTAAAAGCAGCATGATGGGATGGGAGACTGAGCAAATGGGTCAGGGGTGACGCCGTGGTTGCAAGTTTTGTTACTGATTCTTGACCTCTCTTCTAATACAGCTAGCATCTGTCATTTTGAAACAGTATGTGGAAACTCACTGGTGTTCTCAGTCAGAAAAGTTTAGACCTCCAGAGACCACGGAAAGGGTAAGATTTGGTTTCATGTTGTCTACTTTTAGACACTTTATCCATCAAGAATATTAATTTTGTAGGTGGTTTAAAAAGTGTCAGTGCCCTTGTGTATTACAGGGATTAATGGCTTCAGTTAAGGTTTTCTGATGTTTTCCACTTGGAAAATCTGTTTTCAGTTGCCTAAAACAACACGAGACTTGAGAAGCTTGGGCTAATTTCTGTAGGAAAAGTTCAGCCATAATGTTTCTGCTGCTTTAAGAGCAAGACTAGAAGAAAGCTGCTTTGTAAGTTTTACAAATACTGATTCTGGCAGTCCTTTTTCAGAGATTTGCTAAATCTTGTGTTTTTCAGCTTGGGACTTAAAGGCTATTTTCCCATGGCAAATTTCAGTTTAAAGGTCTGCTGGGTTACATTAAAAATCTGTTCAGTAGGAGACAGCTAAAATGGCCAGAGGTTCCAGCCCTTTGCCACTTTGACTGTTGACTGGACCATCTTTCACATCTAGGGTATAATTCATCCCATCCAGAGATAGTTGCTTGAAATAGATCTTGTGAATTATGCCCCAGAAGTGCTGGCTTTTTTTTCCCTGTCCCTTCAGGGTTGGGTGACTAGTTCTCGTTTACTAAAATCTTCCAAAGTAAGCAAACATAGTCCCTGACACTGGAGCAGGGATTTATCTTGGCTAACTCTGGATGTCTTCCATGTAGATATCTACATCCTATCTAATTGCAGCTGTGAGCTATTTATTGTATGCTTGGACGAGGGCTCTGTGTGAGTAGAGTGCTACGTTACAACACACTGTGCAGTTTTCCATAAAAAAATTACAGGGTGTAGTGTGGAAGGTTTTGTTGTCTCATGAGTGTTCATTTTGTAAAACCAATGTTGAATCAATATCAGGATACAATCATAGGTATAAAATTTTTTTTATTGAATTGTTTTATGACTGGGGATGTGTTTTGCTAAATAATGTTATTCTCTACAGGCAAAAGTTGCTATTAGGGAGCTCCTACCCAATGGGCTGAGAGAATCGATCAGCAAAGTGCGCTCAAGTGTTGCTTATGCAGTTTCAGCAATAGCCCATTGGGACTGGCCTGAAGCCTGGCCCGAGCTTTTCAATCTCTTGATGGAGATGCTGGTTAGTGGAGATGTGAATGCAGTGCATGGAGCCATGAGAGTGCTTACAGGTATGTGTATGCAAGAGCTTTGGCAAGACTGATGTAGGAAGTGGTTTAGGCTTTCCTTACCTTAGTATCCTATCACTTTTCACTCCAAGTTGAAGAAATGGGAATTTGCTGCTTCTCTTCTGCTGGGCGTGATGCCTGTCAGTCACTGTTGAATTGCATGCTCAGTAGATGTCGTGAAAGCTGAGGAAGAAGGTTCTGTGCTACAGGTTATAGCTCAGAAGGAACTTTGATTGCAACACCCTGTTTTCCAGATACCTGCAATTTTTAGTGTGATATTTTTCCTTTTGCCTTCAAGGATTGCCATGGGTAGGTCAGATGACACTGGTCTAGTCAATGAGTTTCCAATATGTTGTTAGTGTTTCCTAAAGATTCTGTTGTTGCTGTTGCCTAGAAATTTGTTTTCTTATAAGACCTTCCCTTCTTTTTCCATTTTCTAGAGTTTACGCGGGAAGTGACAGACACACAGATGCCACTTGTTGCTCCTGTTATTCTTCCAGAGATGTACAAAATTTTCACAATGGCAGAGGTATGATCTTCACTATTAAGTTGGTACTGAATGGCATTAGTGGGAATGTTTCTTGGAGCAGAGAAGCTCCACATTTAATGGTTAAGCTGTACTGTAGTATGAGTTAGACTTCAAGAATTTTCTTGATGATGTGATAGTTGGTGGCAGCTAATGTTTCAACAGAAATGTTGAAGCCAATGGTAAAAAAAGAGAATCAAGTTAAAGCAAAAAATAAATACAATTGAAAGAAAATTAAAGGAAATAAAAGTATCTTGCGTTCCTGATCTATTATTTAAACTTTTTTCTAGGTGTATGGTATTCGCACAAGGTCACGTGCAGTGGAGATATTTACCACGTGTGCCCATATGATCTGTAACATGGAGGAACTGGAAAAGGCAAGAGTTTAACTTACCCTACAACATACATTGAATTCAAACTGAGTGAGGTTCTAAATAATTGTTAATATGAAAATGAAATGTTGGAGAATTATGTACTCTGTCAGCTGTAATTCTGGGGAAGAGGGTGTAATTTAATACATGTAAAGTGGCTAACTCCCTCCTTTACATGCATACCTTGATACTGTGACGTGGTTTCCATAATTAAGTTTAACTTGTGACATATCAACAGACGTGCTTGTAACAGCTCAGAGAAAGGGGAGTCAGCATGGGGAGGAGGTAGTGTATCATCCCTTTGTTTGGAAATCCCTGTCAGACCTCCCAGTCTCCAGGTGAACTGTGTGTTCTGGCCCTTGGGCGAGGCATTGGTTACAAGTCCTGGAACTTCATCCGTTGCTTTAGCATGCATGGTAGCCTTTTGTTCCTAAAGGGGTGGTGGAAACCAAACCAAACAAAATTTTAGAAGAATAGCTCTTAAGAAAAAAATCACTATGCAATTAAGCAGCTTTATACACATGAGTCTCTTGTCTGGCTCTGAGCACATCTGCATTTTATATAGCCTTTGACAAGTGGGTTTCCCAGCACTCCCCAGACAATAAATTGTTCTTTTTAACTTTTTTGGGGGTGAGGGTAGGAAAGGGTGACTCTCAATCTAGTGGCTGGTCATTGCTGAGTGGCTATATCTGCTGTTTCCTCCCTGTTTGCAGAGGGAGCGATTCRATGCAGAATTTTGGGAAGTTCTGATAATTACACTGTATCTCTACTACACTGACAAGGTTACTTATGCAATAATATCATGCAGCTGGTACCAGTATCCAAAAGCTAGTAATAGCTCCCCACTGTCTTATTCTGGAGGAGGGCTGAAAGTGTCCTTTACATTGTAAACAAAACTTCTTCTATTGAAATTAGACTTTAAAAGATAGCCTCTTTTCCTTTTTTTCCTATAAATTGCTAAGGTGGTATTTCATAGTTTATTTAAGCATACAACTTTGCTGTCTTAGCTATGGAGTTATGAGGAATATTCTCAGTAAAATTATTTTTGTCCAATACTACTTGCTCTGCCAAGCACTGCTTATGGAGTGCTTTGACATCTGGAAAAATATTTACTGCGTTTTCCTAGGAAGAATCATCATGGTAATCTTCAGGCCAGCTGTTGATACTCAGCCCACAAAGAGCCTGTTTGGTTTGGGGGAGGGTGGCTCAGGAGGGAGATAAATGCTGTCCACAGGGTTCAGTGTAATTGCTGGTGTGTGATGTAGTCACCCCAGGTTTCTTTTATAGCCTGGGGGGGGTCCAGGTGGTAGGGCGCAGGGCATGATTCATCTTATCAAATGAAAGTGCCTCTTTAGGAGGACGTGTGCTACTCCTGAGACTCTCCGGACTGGATTGTCTGGATCTCTGTTTAGAGTCTGAAGTGATTAGCTTAGATGTAGGTGTGTGTTTTGTAGCAGTCTGTGCTGTGCGATTTTGAAGGGTGGGATTCAGCTGAGCTTAGTTCCCAGCATGAGGAGAGAGCCAAAGTGATGTCTGAAACAAGTATTTCATGTCACTTTGCAACATTCTGCAGTTGCCATGAGTCCCTCTTTGGTTTTGTGGCAGAAAGTGCAATTTCCATTGTTTCTAGTGCTTTACTTGTCAGACATGGGGGTTCTGTATCTAGTATTCACCTGTGCTTGCGTTGATTGTAACCAGGGTGCGGCCAAAGTCCTGATTTTTCCTGTGGTGCAGCAGTTCACAGAGGCCTTTGTTCAGGCCCTGCAAATGCCTGACGGACCTACATCAGACAGCGGGTTTAAGATGGAAGTCTTAAAGGTAAGTCACTTAAGACTGATTAAATAAAGAATTGAATACCAATACATGGTCAGATGTGTTGGAAAACAGAGAAACTTGAGTGCATGTCACCTCTCCTAGTACTGCTCGTGTTACAAATAGTGAAGTTTCTTGGCTCCCAGTGCCGTACAACATTGAAATAAATTGTTCTGCCTGTACTGAAGATACCTATGATGAGATTCATAGGGATCTGTCCGTAAAATGATCCATAGGGATCGATCCATAGGACAATCTGTCCTTGTCATTCGCTGATCTAAGACATCTTGGATGCATCTTGTTTTGACACCATACTCAGTAGTTAAATATCTGTCTTTTCTAAAGATGCTGCAGAATTCTGCTGCAATGAAGTTTTAAAAGCTTATTATGTGCAGGTGCTTTTCTAGAACTTGTCTGCTCTCTAACACTAAATTATCTCTGCAAAAGAGAGAGAGTCTTTATATTCTCCTGGTTTCCCAGAGAAAGAAAATTGAATTGCACAGCTCTATGTGCATGTAGCTCAGTGCGTGGGGATGAGAGTGCCAGAGTAGGTATGGAGATCCCTTCAACAGCTGGGAAAGCACTGGAGTTATAGGATGCGCTGCCTGCAACATGGGAGAGAAAAGAAGAGCTCAAAAACATAAGTTGCAGAATCAAATCCAGATCTTTCATTTACTTGCACATGTGCTGGGATAAGTAAGACTTGGGTCACAGTGTACAGGTTTCTGAAGATGAACGGCTGAGGCCCGTTCAGCCACGTTCCCTGAAGAAGACAATAAGGAAGAGTTATTGAAGACAAGCATCAAAAGTTTTTCGTAATGACCAGCTTTGTGCTGGAGCCATGAAAATAAATGCTGGGAGGTGCAGGAGGATGCTGTCATATTAAACTAGCAACTACTAAGTTCTGTGTTGTGGAACTTGTTTTCTTAGTCCTGTTAAAGGCAGCAGTACCCTGGTTATGGCATCCTGTCACTTCTCAGTAAGGGGTTGCAGGTATCGTACACTGGAAACAGCAGGAGCTTGTTTCTTGCTGTGCGGCACCAAATGGAAGGGAGTTTGGGGTAGGATGTTGGCAGGTTTTAAAGTGTCTCTTGCAGCATTTTTTCCTTTCCATTGGCTGTGCACTGGGATTCCTGGGACAGTAATAAAGAGGAAAGCTAACATGAGGGGGATACTCTGCAGGGTGTAATCTTGATTTGAACAGGCTGCAGCTCAAGAATGTCTGAATCTCTGATTCCAAATACATACATTAGGATGTTTAATGAGTAGAAGTAGTTTTCAGCCTACATGGAAAGCAGTTGTAATTGATAGTTTCACTCTAACCATAGACCAGTTCTTCTGTTCTTGTTACATTCATAAATTTTGCAGTTTTAATAACTTTTTTTGTTATTTACGTAACAGTGCTTACTGGAATTGGAGCTATTTGTACTTTTATGCCTGCACTGATATATAGCAGTAGTCTCTTGAAAGATGTGACAGGCTGGGAAAGTATTTGAGGAAATGTCATCATGTTCTTGCTCTGTTCCTTACTTGTGTGTGGGCATCTGCTTTTGGCCGCTGCTAAGCAGGTGCAATACAAGAGAGGATTTTGGTCTGAATACACTATTGTATGTTGGGTGGCTTTGATGGCAGGAGAAAATCAGTATGGATTTAAACAGTAAATTCAGGAGATCTTCTGCTGACAAGTGGTTTGTAGGAGGCTTTTTGTGAAGAAATGAGTATTCTGGCTGTTGACTCAGGGCAATTCATGATTTTGTCACTTAGGGTTTCTAAGCTGATGATACCAATTTTCTAAGGAAAAGGGATTCAGGTGAAAGACCCATAAATTGCCTTCCCTTCTAGAAAAGTGGATTTTATAGTCATTGTAATGCAGAAGTAAGAGACCTCAAGGGACTGGGTAAGCCAGCTCTACAGCTGAGATCATTGCAGGAACCCCTTGAAATGCTGATGAAATGGAGGAGGGAATTGAGACATTTTTTATAGTACATTTTCAACCAGATGCGAACTTAATCCTATCTTTTTTTTCCTTAATGAAGTGCTATGCAGCAAATGACAGGAAGATTTTTTTTTTTTTCTTCTTCTTCTTCTCCTTCCCTGTCTCTTGAGAGCTTTGTACTCCAAGATTCATGGAGTTCTTGGTGGAAATCAGAGGCAACGCTGACCTAAAATGTCTTGCTTTCCATATGAGAACATCATGCAGGAGAGTGTCAAAAGCTTTAATGAATAATACTGAAGTATACACATCTGCCTGATCTGCTAGGATAGTTATCCTGTTTAAGAAAGTAAGTAGGTTGGATCACATCATGGTGAACCACTGATTGCTAATTTGTCCCAAATCTTTCCAAGTGTAGTCACAAGTTTAGAAAAAACTATCAGCAGGAAAGTCAGTGCCTTTAACCCTTGAAGAAGATAGGAGGTTTGGCCACAACAAAAATCTTTTCAACTATGAGGACTAGAACAAAATACCAGTAGTGTAATTCATTGTTTTGTTGTTTGATAGTTTAGCATGAATTAAATTAATATCTCTGAGGATGAATGAGCTTGCAACTAAATGATTCTTGAATCCCAATTCCAATGTTGTTGTTGTTGAACTTGCCACTATTGATTGTTTTGAGAGAAACAGTGTGATTAAACATGACAGGTAACAGAGTTAAGGCAAATTTCATAGCAAGGGAATACAAATATGATGTACTTAGTATGCAGTAATTATATCAAGAACACCAATTAACCAACAGTCTAAAGTATCTTGCAACCTTGCTGTAGTGCTTCTTTGCTTATGCTTAAAATCTGTTCTTTCAACACCTGTATATTAGGTGGGTCAGAAAAATTATGCTTATATGTTGTCTGCTGTTGGAACAAATTAGTTACAAAAAATAATTAATCATACCCTGTTTGTTCGTGGATGGAAGACAAGGTGGTGGCCAGTGTCTTGGGGGCAAATTTCCTAAGTTTATGAGCAAAGTACATAACCTGCACCTGCTGCACTCTTGCTGAACGTTTAGCGTGCTCTCCTGCTGCTGGCTAGTGTATATTTTAAGCTTTTTGTCCACAAATTTGGGGATTCCTTCTCTGTCTAAAGACACAAGTAGGAAGTGAAGCAAGAAAAGCCTTTAGTACAGAGTGAATTTAAGGAGATGCTGAGCAATTAGTCAAGATACAGTTGAATGTTTGCTTGCGGAATAGCTGGAAGGGGTTCAGGAGCTGTTGTGTTGCTCCCCCAGTGGTGATTTCGGTGTGTCTGTGCGGTGACTCAGGCTACAGGTGTGGATGCAGTCGGTTATTGCCTGGCCTGGCCATTAAACGCCCTGCTTGGGGAGCAGCTTGACTTTGCTCTGAAGAGAAATGGATAAGGATTTTGTTGGAGGATTTAATAGGTGGTGGAGCAGTACATGGGGGTAGGCAGAGGAGGAGGAGGAGATCTGTGAAGCAGTTCTTTCAGCTCAAACACGCAGTGGGAATTGGCAGAATGGGAGGCCAGGGGTTGAAATACAACATTTGACAGGAGAGAGTGCTCTTTTTTTCATGACTTGCGCTGCGGGAAAGTGTTGAATTTGCAAATGCAGCCTTCTATTGTTAGAACTGCAGAGCTATTGAATTGAAGAACTCTCTTACCACTCCAGCAATGCTTCCTGCAAGATTGTCTTGGCATATAGCTTAGAAAAACTTGCATAGGGTTCATAAGTAGTGGCATATGGAACAAGTCTCTTTAGATGCTACTGTGGCCATAGTCAGGGTGTTGAGTTTGCAGCAGTCCTGCAGATCAGGTTCAGATCATCTGCCAGCACCTGCATAAGCTTATTTTTTTTCCAGAGGCTTCAACAGGTCTTTTCTGTAATGCTTCTAGCACCTACCAGGCTCATTCTCAAACTTACATATCTGGATTATCTCTGCCTGCCTGCTCATCTCTAATACTGATATTAGAATGCTGTTTTTTTTTCTGGAAGGTGAATTTTTTTTTTTTTTTATTTCTGTTAATGTATCCAATGCTACAAACAAACAAACTGGACAAAGTGTTTCATATTGGGTAAGCAGAAACAAACTGATACCCGTATGTCTCATAGCAGCCGCCAGTCAGGCAGTTTGTGAGGGGCTCTTCTGTAACCAATATAAAATAACTGGAAGTGTGCCCCTGCGGGAGCAGACAGTGTCTGTTAGGTGGAGCGAGAGTTCTCTGACTCCTGGAGGATCCCAAAAGCTTTTTGGCAAGCGTCAGTGAAAGGGCTCCCCTAAATCAGGGTGATCAGCTTCATGAAACCCCAGGCACAATCTGCTGTAGAGCTGCTGAGCTGCTCCCAAAACAGGCCCTGTATTGGGCTGGCCCAGCTGCCTGTGTCTGTAGCTGAAATGGATGAGAGAATTGATCTGGGTGGGTGTTTTCATCTGCAACTCTTCCCTGGATGTGCAAATGGATGTGTTGCTTGCATGTGTAGAAATGTTGGAAGTAGGCTGTGGCCTGGTTTTACTTGATATTAGAGTTCATTTTCTGGGACAAGATAGCTTCCCAGGTGGTAATTATATCCAGACAGTGCTGTGCAGTGGTGTACTTCTGATTGGAGTCTATACCTTACCGCCAAATTACTGCATTGTCTTCACTTCCAGAGTTGTACATCTTGCGTTATCCCTTTGCTTCCCTGCAAAAGAGCAAATACGAAGAGGGGCCTGTTTGTCAGAGTTTGTGCAAGTGAGGGGACTGCCTGGTCAGGAGTGAGAGGAGGAGACCTTGGTGGCAGGAAGACATTGGATTATCTCAATTGTTAATGAAACAGCAGCCTGTTATTTGAGTGTTTGCTGATGGTCTTCTGCTGTTTCGCTTCTGATTGATACTCTTTTTTGTTCTAGGCTGTGACAGCACTTGTGAAAAACTATCCGAAGCACATGGTTTCGTCAATGCAGCAGATCCTGCCCATTGTCTGGAATACCCTTACAGAAAGTGCCGCCTTATATCCTTTGTAGTGAATGGTTTTAACTAGAATAGAACAAGACAGACTCTGTCTCATACACAATAACGACCTGAACACAGTGGAAGAGCATGGTACATGGCGTAGTCCACTGTGACAGACAGAATATAGGCATCTATGCCAGTAGATGTACTGGATATTTCTGTTATGTCAGTAGGCTCCATTAAGTTTCTTTTAGCTTAAAAGTCATATATGATGAATGGTGCGAGTGCCCATGTTATACAGGCTGTAGAATTGCGGCTGATCTCTGCATTGTTTCTGGTACTCTGGTGAAAATTGTCGTCTTAAAAAGATGTCTAGCCACAATGTAAGGACTTCAGGTAAAGGAGAATATACAATATCCCTTGCTACAGCAGTACTAATGGCTGGTTCCACTTGCTGCTGAAGTTGATTTGCCTTTTGAATTTTATAACAGTCCTTACTTCACTGCACAATTGGCCATTTTAGAGGTGTTCTGTTGGTAGTTTTCCCAGTACTTGCAAACTGACAAGTCAAATCTTTCCATATTGTTAATCCAAATTTGCTTTTTTAACCTTTTATAATGAGACAGTAATTGTAGAATACTGAGCCTTCTTGTAGCTTTTTCTGAATTTTTGGTATAAACACCAGAATTGGACACTGTGTTGCGATAATAGTGTAAGGGTTGACTGAGCTTTTCCTCTGTAATTTAATAAGAATGACTGTTCTCCTAGAGATCATAGATCTAGACCTTTTTATATCAAAGCTGCCTGCATAGTCTTGTGTTGCAGAATCCTGCTGCATATTGGGTGATAGGCTCTTGTAGAGTGAAAATGGGCAGGGAGACCATAAAAGTAGCCTTAGTTCTGGAGCAAGTGGAGGCTGACTGGTTTCAAGGTCAGCTGTTTTTTTTGTTTGTTTGTTTTTTGTTTTGGTTTTTAGACACCTGTTAAAATACAAGGAGCTGTTTGTTAAATTTTTGATGGTGTATTTCTCCCTCTCCTGTCCTGACTCCCACTGCAGTCCTTCTGGCAGCTGAGCTGACAAAAGTTTTTTGTTTGCAGAAGAGGACAGTCTTGTCCTTCCTTCCCTTGTGTTTGCTCTGGACCTTCAATTTGCCATCCCCAAAGAAACCTCCTTCCTCTCCACCCCCAGGTTAGTTTTCTGCTGCTTCCCAGAGTTGGAGGCTCCTGGAGAGGCCTGATAAGGAGCAGAGCTAACATAAGGTAGCACGTGGGATCATGGGGTGGCTCCTCACCCTTCGGCAGCACTGAAGTGTTGAATTGGCTCATTGTCCCCTGGAAAGAGTTGAGTCTGAGTGGTTCTCTTCTTTCAAAGTTTTAACAGAAAGGAAGTTTTGGGTTACCTTGGAGGATTCGGTTTAAGTGAATCAAGTGCTCTAAAGGATGTACTAAAGTGATGTGGAACTGGTCTGTGGAAGTGGTCTTTGAAGTTGGGCAATGCACAAAGCCAGGAGCTCCTGGGGCTTGTCGTCCCTCTGAAACACAGGACTCTGTGTAAAGTCAAAGATTTTTTTTAAGAAAGAAAACTTCCCTAGTTATCAGGAATTTTAAGATAGGAACAGATTAATTCCTAAATAGATGCAGTTCTTTAGAAACACGCATATTTACTTAACTCCTTCCACTTATGTGAGAACAGAAGTAAATTACACAGAAGAGGTGGAGGACCCTGTTGATTCTGATGGTAAGAACTTGTTAAACTGCACTTTTGCCTTCCCTTTTGAAGAGGAATGGACTTACCTGATATTATTGTTGTCAAAACAGTGACTGGAACACTGTAGGAGATCGTGCTTAAAGGTACATTTATGGTGTTAGAACAGTGTACATCACTTCTTTGCAAGTTATATGTGATTGTGATCAGTGAAGCTTTGTAATTTAAGTTTTCTAATGACTCAAGGAGTGAGTTCTGCAACAATTTTGAGGTAAAAATAATGGGACAAAAGAAAACCAAACAGGTTTTACGTTGAGCTTGATCAGTTTTAATGAGCGGTGTGCGGTGAGGTGGGAAGAGAGCAGAAAGTGATGAGGTCAGACATCCTCCTGGGGCTGCTGCTGCCCTTGCTAGTCCAGGAGTAAGAATAAATATTATCTCGTCAGACAAGCTAACCATTTGTAATTATATTTGACACCCATTTATACCTTTCTGTATGTTGGCATATTCAGTCATGTTCTTTTTTTTTTTTCCCCACTTACTTTTTTGTTCAGGTGAAGTATTGGGCTTTGAAAATCTAGTGTTCAGCATATTTGAATTTGTTCATGCCTTGTTGGAAAACAACAAATTTAAGAGCACAGTGAAGAAGGCTTTGCCAGAGCTGATCTATTACATCCTCCTTTATATGCAGATCACAGAGGAGCAGGTGAGCATGTTTGTCTTGTGTAGGAAGCAAATGAGATGAGAGATTTAAAACAGCTAATGTCCTAGGAGGAGTTTCAGTATGTGGAAGCTGCCGTAATCTAATAGGCTGTTCTGTCACTTTGCTGCGCCAGGAGTTAGGGCAATAGCATCCAAATGTTCCTAAATGGTGTAACGTGGACAGCAAATCACAGAATCATAGAATGGTTTGGGTTGGAAGGGACCTTCAAAGATCATCTAGTCCAACCCCCCTGCCACGGGCAGGGACATCTTTCACTAGATCAGGTTGCTCAAAGCCTCATCCAACCTGACCTTGAACACTTTCAATGATGGGGCATCCACAACTTCTCTGGGCAACATATTCCAGTATCTCAGCACCCTCATAGTAAAGAATTTCTTCCATATATCTAATCTAAATCTACCCTCTTTCAGTTTAAAAAGAAACTTTGCCCCTTGTCCTGTCACAACAGGTCTTGGTAAAAAGTCTCCATCTTTCTTATAAGCCCCTTTTATTATTGAAAGGCTGCAATAAGTTCTCCCTGGAGCCTTCTCCTCTTCAGGCTGAACAACCCCAACTCTCTCAAGCTTGCTTTCTTCATTCCTTCATGAAGTATTATGCTGCGAAAATGAGGATTATCATGCTGAAAGGGATAGCCAGGTTTCTGTGATAGTGCAAAAAATGTGCTAGTGCTGTGAAATAATTTGTACTGAAATTCTACATGGCTCCTGGCCTCCCAAGCCTGTCAGCCATCATCTTTTTGTTTAGGTAGGCATGCATAAAAACAGGCACTCTGTTAAAGATTCATCTACTTCTCCCATTCCTCATCTATAAATAAAACTCTGTAGCATTGATTCCAGGTCAGTCATTAGTTCTGTCAAATTCTGATCTCAAATGAGGAGCAGAAGAGCAAGATGAGCTCAGAATGGAGAGGGTGTCTTCTTTTCAAAGGTTTCTCCAATAGAATATAAAAATCAGTTGAAGACTATGACTTCTTATGGCAGAGAAAAGTTCTGAAAGTAGTTTTGCAGAACTGAGATTACTGGCAACAGAAGAGCTCCCGTTTACCCTTGGTGTTCTGAATTGATCATCCACCCTATCCTTCTTGTCTCCTTTCTGTTTCAGATAAAAGTTTGGACTGCAAATCCACAACAATTTGTGGAGGATGAAGATGATGATACTTTTTCCTATACAGTGAGGATTGCTGCACAGGATCTGTTGCTGGTATGAAATATGTTCCACATTTAGATGCAACCAAAATAATAATAACAAATAATAAACCTAGCTTCATGAAGGGCATTTGGAGAAAAGGCAACTTTTAAAAGTCTATACAAATAAGTGTTATCATTTCCTTCTGCGCAGGCTGTGGCTGCTGATTTCCAGAATGAGAGTGCAACTGCTTTGGCTGCAGCAGCTACAAGACATTTACAAGAAGCTGAGCAGGCTAAAAACAGCGGTGCTGAGCACTGGTAAGGAGATGGGGCAGCAGGGAATGACACTGATACGAATGGCAAGCTCTGTTGCAGCATTGGGTGCAGCACAATTTAATCACGTTTTTTTCGTGACACTGCTACTGATGGACAAGGATGAAATTTGAGAACTGATTAGAAGAAGAAAAAGAAAGGAGAGCAGTTCTTGAGCCAGATGACGAAATCTTCATGTGGAATACTTTCAGCAATTCCTAGCACAAGCCAGCTGTCCCCAGGCTCCCTCCCTCCAGACTGTGACAATTCCTTAAAACACATCATTGAAAACTATAATTAGTTATATGCAATCCAAAGAGAAATTGGCAGTACTTTCACTTTCTGTTCAGTTATTGAGCTCAAAATTTCAGGCATATCTTCTTTTACTTGATGTAAAGAAGAGATATAGGTGCTGTATGCAGATGTATGTGTTCTATTTTAGAACTTCGAAGTTGCAATTTTTAATGTTACTTGGGGATAGGAAGAGAAAGCTCAACTGCAAGAGTACCTGGTTGCTCTTCCATAACTATTCTCTCTTGGTTTTACAGTGCATTAATTCAGTGTTTGTGTTTATTTTGAATATTAGTGTCAGAGTAGCCACTCTGTATGGTGAGCAGCAACTGAATGTCAGAGAAATCAGACATTGAGTCGCCGTCTGCTTTAATTGTGATAAGTTTTAAAGTAGGTTATTTGCTTCACAAATAAAACCAAGGAGAAGTGGTATTTGCCCATAACCGTATTTCATCATAATTAACAAAACGTAATGCAAAAATACATTTTTAAACCTTTAATGTACTGGCTCTCACAGTGCTTCTGCACATAGGGTAATCAAGTAAGGCACAGCTGGAGATGTAAGCCTTCATAGAAAAGGCTTCATAGAAAATTCTCATTTCTTTTTTTATTATGGGAACAAAATTGGTACAGGAAGTAACAATTATTCAACTCGTATTTTAGAAAGTGATTGAGAGTGCTGCCTATCCTGGGTGAGTTTCCAAGCCACCAACTTGCTGAGTTTTGCAGATGTTCATTTCTTTCAGAGCCTTTTTAAATTCTCTGCTTTGGGATCAAGAAAATAGTTGTGATAGCTTAGACCAAAAGCTTTTTATGGTTTCACTTCAGAATTTTTATTTATTTATTGAGGCGATGTTGGGGGAAAAACCTAAAAGCATCTGAATTCTTTTGCAGGTGGAAAATACATGAAGCTTGTATGCTGGCCCTGGGCTCTGTGAAGTCTATTATTACAGACAGTGTGAAGAATGGTAGAATACATTTTGATATGCATGGCTTCCTGACAAATGTTGTTCTTGCAGACCTCAACCTTTCAGGTACATTGGCCCTTGCCATTATTCAGAGTAATTGCTGAGTGCCAGACTTTGGAAATCTCTTACAAACAAAAGTGTCTGATGAATCAGGTTGCTGTATGCGTGTGGTGTTGTGAAATGCAGTTGTGCACATTGTACATGTGAAAGGGCATAAATCTTACCTTGTGAGTTCACACATGCTACCAGGTCTAGTATAAGTCATTTAAATGTAGGACACTATGCCTTTGGTTGCAACTCACTGTTGTCTGGATGCTTAAGCCTGTAGGGCTTGGAGGTGGAACGGTGATTGCTTGGGGAACTTGGTGGAAAATAGCTGTTCTGTTGTCTTGTATCAGTTTCTGGGAAAGACACCAGCAGTGTTTAACAGGCTTCAGAATTCCTGCAGCAACATACGATCCCATTTTCTTTATGCTGGGGCTGACACTAGTCGTAGCACATGAATTCAAATAATATTCCTAGCTGAGTGGGATCCTATTATTGGGATCTCTGCAGGCTTCTGCTTTCTATGTTATCTTAAATCAGTGTGCAAGAAAGTCAAAGGAGTTGTTGAAAGTTGGACCTCGAGAGTCCTTGCAAATAATTTAAAATTTGAGAAGTTTAAGCCAGTATGAGCGTTATTGGTGAGTCCACATTAAGTTGTGTCAGTGCAGAAAAACAAATTGCTGGATGCTTTCATCAAAGAAACATTTGTTTAGCCTATTACAAAGAAGGTTTTTTCTTTTTTTAAGTTAATTTTGAATGAAGAAATAGTGTGCAAAGTGCATAGTGTGCAATGCATGTAAAAAGACAACCTCAGCTATTTACATATATTTACACACATTTACACATGTGGTATTGGGTTGTAAATGCGCTATTGTGCTCTAGAAGGAGCTCCTGGATTCAGTATATAGATAGTTCTCAGAGGATGTCCATTTAATGCTCAGTAATGGTAATAAGACAGAGGAATCTTGCTTTTTATAATACTTGCTTAGATAACAAAGCCTTTCTCTTGCTATGTATCTTGCATGGAGTTTTTTGTGTCCTCATCTTAAAATTAATACTTGCAGGAGTATAAATAATGGCAGTAAAGATGCTGAGAAATAGAGAGCATCATCTGTTTGAGGATAGCCTGAATAGATAAGGATACTTTTAGCCTGAAAAGGCAGGAGGGTACGATAAAGATACTTCATACCTTGAAAAGTGTAAACAAGTGAGTAGATAATGAGTATTCACTGTTTCTCTGGTGCTGTTGAACATTATGTTCTGTAATTACAAGGTGACGGCTGGAAACTAGAAAAGTAATCCGTAAAAGACCCCTGTATATGTGCTCTGTTTCTCTAATTCTTGCCCCTAAGCTTCTGCTATTTGCTGCCATTGGGGACAGAATATTGAGCTAGATGAATAGGAATTACTGAAAAAGCCTTCATTCTCTTCCTTTACTTTTGTTCTGACGATCACTAAAGCATGTATTGCTGTATTGATGAACAAATTCAAGTGTAACTAGTTGAGGGAAGAAGATTTTTTTTAAACAAATGAGAAGTTGTTTTTAAATAACTAAGAAAATAAACTGGATTCTGCCCATGAATAAAAATTCTTTGTATGCCTGCATACTGGTTTTCTGTGTCATATCTTACCATTTTCCTACTGGGATGACAAAATTTTGGATAATGGATGGAAGCAGCTGTAATTTTAAACTCATAAAACTTACCCTAAACCACTGGGTTTTTTTGTTTTGTTTCAGTGTCTCCTTTTCTCCTGGGTCGTGCTTTGTGGGCCGCCAGCCGTTTTACAGTGGCTATGTCTCCAGAACTAATCCAGCAGTTCCTGCAGGCTACTGTCAGTGGTCTACATGAAACCCAGCCTCCTTCTGTCCGAATCTCTGCAGTCAGAGCTATCTGGGGGTAAGTAAACCCTAAGATATTCCAAAGCTCCAGGGACAGGTGGTATAAATTACACTTATAAAACTGGTATGTTAAAATATTGATAATATTTCTGTATAGACGGTGGAAGTATTTGCTTTGGATGAAACAGATGTCAACTTAAGAAGCATAAGCAAGCAGGTTCAAAATAGAATAACTCTAATGAGGAATATGAAATTGAGATTCAAGGTTGGCTACAATAAAATGTTATAATGGATACAGTCCCAAAGAGAAGCAGAACTAGATAGCGATGGAAAGCATAAAAATGAAACCAAGATCACTCCTGTTCAGTCACAAAGGTGGCTGAAAGACATAATACAGGCTTGTGGAGCAAATCACAACAATAAGGAATGTTTGGGTGGGGGATGGTATTGGCATCCTGTTTTTGTAAATAAGTTGCAAGAAGAAAAAGGGAAGATCTGCTGTATTGATTCTAATGTGAAAATTGAACATTGGTTTAAAAACAAACACACACAAAAAAACCCACAAAAAACACCCAAAAGAACTACTCTTCCTCACCCCACCCCCCAAAACCACCTTGTCTGAAATGGTGTTTGCACTGAAATGATAATGAATAACGGCAGAGACTTACAACTTAGTAATTCCTGAAGTTGTTTTTTTCTTCCCTAGCTCACTTGTAGAACATGGTGATTAAAGACATAAGCAGTGAGTCTCTCACTCAGACTGTTTTTTTTCCTCAAGGTTTATTTTCTCCATCGGTGGGCAGTTCTTAAGAGAGAATTGTTACTGAGAGGCGGTGGAAGCTTTTAACATCACTTGGCTCAACTCTGCTTCTGCGAACCATTGGGGATGGAATGAAGAGGAAAGATAGCTGAGCTGTTGAGAGATCAAGGAATAGTAGAATGATGGGGAAAAGTCCTAGAGGAGTGAACTTAAGGAAAAAGAATGGGTGGGGTGAAATAACCCCTTATATATCATCTAGTGTTAAATGTATAAATCACTTTAATATATTCGATATGTATTTTTGTATCACAAATTTCTTGTCTAGCTACTGTGACCAGCTGAAGATCTCTGAGAGCACCCATGTGTTGCAGCCTTTCCTTCCTAGCATTCTTGATGGACTGATCCACTTGGCAACTCAGTTCAGTTCAGAGGTCCTAAACCTTGTGATGGAGACGCTGTGCATTGTCTGTACGGTAGACCCAGCATTTACAGCAAGTGTGGAGAACAAAATCTGCCCCTTCACGATTGCAATATTTCTGAAGTACAGTAATGGTATGCATTCAAGTTACATTCTCACAGTACAGTTGTTTTTGCTACTGAATCCTGGTGCTGAAAACTTAATAAGTGATAATTGAATGAACATTGATTCATTCAACGGTAAAGCTAGAAGGGAAACTCGCTGCTTTGCCTATTCAAAATAGTGGTAGCAAAAATTGAGATGTGTTTGTTAGTATGTTTTAGTAAATGGTGCTTTCTCTCTCCAGATCCAGTTGTTGCTTCTCTTGCCCAAGATATCTTTAAGGAGCTAGCTCAGATAGAAGCCTGCCAGGGTCCAATGCAGATGAGGCTAATACCAACTCTTGTCAGCATCATGCAGGCCCCTGCTGACAAGATCCCAGCAGGGCTTTGTGCAGTAAGTGCTACAGTGGTACATGGTCTTGGCTGGAGATGATTCCCTGTTCTTTAACGTATAGGATGGCTGGTCTGCAAAGAGTAGAAAGGTTGCTTTTAAACTGCTTTGGAACAATGACTTCGATCATTGGTAGAGGTTTCTTTGTGGAGAGAAGGCGAACTGCAGGTGGGGGAAGATGCTTCCAAAAGTTAACTTTAAACTGCTCCTCTGTCTTCCAGTCTCTGCAGCATATCCCTAGTCATTTTGCTTTGACATAGCCATCTTTTACCAATAACAGTCTCCTCTTTCTGGTGGAATGTTCTCCAGCAGGGCACATGACTATTCCTTGCACTTTTTTCTAAGGCTTTTTCTGATTTATGTCACATATGTATAAATTGCTGGAGATTAATTATACAGGTTTGTCCTTTCTATAAAAAGTCAGCTTATAAAAGATTAAGCATTGACTATGTAGAATGATTGTATGGAATTAAACCCATAAACATCTTTATCAATATGCTTATAATCTGCCTATTGATTGGTATGACTGTAACAATTGCTCATGGGTAATTAAAATAAATTTAAATCAATATAAATAAAAATGAAACAACTCAGCTAGAACAGTTTTCTGGCTGTGCTGATTAGCATGCATCAGGGTACCATGAAACTGTTTGCTGTATTTAAGTGGTTACACTGCTCTTAATGTTTGAACTGCCTTGGGAACTTTTACAGCGCACACCATGTGTCCATGTCAAATACAGTGATGCTGTGGGTGCATGACTCCAGGATCCTCTGATTTAAAAAATATTCTAGACTGTAAAATCAGGATGTGATCGCAGTACTTGCTCACGTCCCTCCAGTTTACACCTTTGATGCTTGCACCAGTGGTGGGTAATTCTGACTTAGTGTACTATGGCTGCTGCTGTAACAGTGCTTTTATTTGTGTTTTCCTTTCAGACTTCTATTGACATATTGACCACAGTTGTGAGGAACACAAAACCTCCTCTGTCCCAGCTCCTGATCTGCCAAGCATTCCCCGCAGTGGCTCAGTGCAGCTTGAACACAGATGACAATGCTACTATGCAGGTAACACTGTGGGGAGTGGTAAGGATTGCAGGGCTATGCAAGTCCAAGAGAGGTGCCCAAGTAAGATAGGTCGCATAGCCTTTAAGGGAGCCCAGGCTTTGCCTCCCAATAGCTATATCGGCAGCTCCTCAGGAGTGTCTGCCACCTCCAGTTTATCATGAAAGTACTGCTGTTCGAGGGCCTGCAATGACCTGTAGTGTTCATTCCTTAATTTGGAGGATCGGAGTGAGTATAGCAGCAGCCCTGATCTTTTTTTCTATTTCAGGGCTCTGGAGCACATTATACAAAAAACAAAACAAAACCAAAACCAAAACCCAAATGAAAAAAAACCCAAAACCTTCTGCTTTTCTTCCCCCGTAATAACTTTCATCACACCTAGGAATGGCAGAGGCTGTCTTCAGGAACATGCTCAGGCATAGGGAAGCAAAAGACCTCCCGGGCAGAAGACCTCCTAGACCTCTTCCTCCTAGCAGTGTTCTCCTGTACTCATTTAGGTGGGAAGGGGAGGACAAACTTCTTTTTGACTGAGCCAGGTATGGGATGGAGGGAGAGCAAGGGTTCATCTCAAACAGCAGTAGTGCCTGAGCTGTGCTTGTTGGCAGGCTCTGCTATTACCTGATGATGTCTTTAGAGTATTTAAGCAAGAAAGAAAAAGTGTCAGAGGCTAAAAATGCAGGGTGCCTTTTCATTCCAGCTACTAGCTGGCATATAAATAATAAAGCTGGTTTCATTCCTTACATAAGGAGTTTTATAGTGCCAGCTACCCTTTGCCATGTGAATACAGACCATAGGAATGGCTTTCCCTAAACAACATACCAGTAAGAATAGAATCATAGACTCATTTAGGTTGGAAAAGACCTTTAAGATCATCAAGTCCAACCGTTAACTTAGCACTGCCAAGTCCACCACTAAACCATGTCCCTAAGCACCACATCTACACGTCTTTTAAATACCTCCAGGGATGGAGATTCAACCACTTCCCTGGGCAGCCTCTTCCAATGCTTGACAACCCTTTTGGTGAAGAAATTTTTCCCAATATCCAATCTAAACCTCCCCTGGCGCAACTTGAGGCCATTTCCTCTTGTCCTGTCACTTGTTACTTGGGAGAAGAGACTGACCCCCACCTCGCTACAACCTCCTTTCAGGTAGTTGTAGAGTGCGATAAGGTCTCCCCTGAGCCTCCTTTTCTCCAGACTAAACAACCTGAGTTCCCTCAGCCACTCCTCATAAGACTTGTGCTCTAGACCCTTCACCAGCTTCGTTGCTCTTCTTTGGACATGCTCCAGCACCTCAATGTCTTTCTTGTAGTGAGGGGCCCAAAACTGAACACAGTATTGGAGACCAGGAAGAAGAGGTTGGAGACCAGCATGCTGGTTGCTCTGCTGGATCTTTGTTTTAAGAAGAATTCAAAAGGATTGCAGCTTGGCTGCTGGGTTGTGTTTTGTTCATGCTACACTTTGCCGTCTTCATCTCTCACTTGTTAGAATCTCTTGGAATTTCTCTGGGTAACAGAGAAACTGCAGTTACTTCAGGTTGTCTTTGTATTTACTAGATGATCTTCTTGAGAGCTGCCTGGGCAGTGAAGAGTTTTGTACTTGATAATGAACTGAAGTCCGTAGAAATTATTTTTAAATTTAGGTACTCATTTTACTCACATTAGAGAGCTTGGATCTTTTACAGGTACCACCAGTTTGCCCATTGTTTTCATCTTGGTTAAGGGTCTTTTTGGGGTGATGGAAGGAGATGTCTTCCCATGCCTCCCCGCTCCCTTACCTAGAAAGAGAAATTCTAACATGATAATTTTCTTGTTTAGAATGGTGGAGAGTGTCTGCGTGCATACGTCTCGGTGGCGCTGGAGCAAATTGCACAATGGCATGATGAGCAAGGCCACAACGGACTGTGGTATGTGATGCAGGTGGTGAGCCAGCTTCTAGATCCAAGGACCTCAGAATTCACCGCTGCCTTTGTGGGCAGGCTGGTCTCCACTTTAATTTCGAAGGCAGGAAGTGAGCTGGGAGAGAATCTGGACCAGATCCTGAGAGCTATCCTGAGCAAAATGCAACAAGCGGAGACGCTCAGTGTAATGCAGGTGAGCAGGCTGGGCACCCAGGAGAATAAGTAGAAGTGTCAGGAAAAGAAATTGCTGTCTTTTTTTTTTTTTTTTTTAATTGTGTGCCTGATTATTTATGGCTACTGCAATTGGAGGTTCTACATATCTTCTTGAAGTAGTCAGGAAAATGCCTGCTCTGCTCATACGGAGTTGTCCGGATTACAGGGTAAGACAGGTTCTCGTGGGTAAGCTTTAATGCACCTTAAATAGTCGCTCGTGACCTTGTGCTTGCAAGCAGTGAACCTTTAGAGGGGACAAGAGTTGCCCAAGTATGGATGTTGTGGCAAAGGCAGCACATGTTTTCAAGTGTTTTTGTGCTGTATTCAAAGGATAAATGCCTGGGAGTTGAGACAAGATGAAGTTTTGGTGGATGGGAGGTGTAGTTGGCCTGCATCAGGTGAGAGGCCAGACAAAAGCATTACCATCTCTTCTAGCCTTGACCTCCTTCGAGTGGCACACTTTTATGGAATGATTTTATCCCAGTGGTCTTCATTCTCCCTCCTATCTTTCTTGTCTGTGCCTTTAATGTAAAACATCTAGTGATGGCTGCCCTGGTTCCTCAGCAGCTGCTGGGGTAAGGCGTTTTGCTGGCACTGTTGTGGAGTTCTGCCTTCTGGCAAGATCCCACCTTTGCCCTCACTGTGGCACTTGGCTGAGGCTCACTCTGCTCTAACCCTTTTATCTTGTGTATTTCTCTGATTTTTGTATGTGCATTTTTCAAGCCAGCACATGGTGAATCAAGAGGGCCATTCAGATGTCAGCACAGATTTCATCTTAAAGCCTTGATTTTTTTTCTGCCTCAGAAACACTGTTGATTCTTAACTGTTCAGAATGGCTCTCTCTTTGCCTATTTTTGGATTTAAAAGATCCGGAAGCTTAAATCTGAAGCAGTCACATGAAGCCCCTGTAGCCAGGGGAAGAGAAACGAGCCTTTCACAATGCTGAATCTCTTCCCTGTGTTAGCCTGAAAGATGGACCTCTGGAGGTGGGCAGCTTTTCCCTGGGGAAGCCTACAGGGATGCCCTCAGACTTGGAGACTGACATTTAGACATACGCAGCATATGAATTCTACTCCTGGTCTTTGAGACTCAGACTGTAAAACTGCATCTTGTAAAAAAAACCTTTCTAAAACTTGCAGTTCTTTCCCTAAAACTTGTGTTCAAAGTGCACTCAGAATTGGAAAAGTGCTGCTGAATTATGATGTGGTGATGTGGGAGAAGGGTGGTCCTGTGGTAGAGGTGATGATGGGAAATCCCTGGGGTGAAAGGGGAAGAGAATATGGGTTCTGGCTCTGGACCAATAACTTCTGTTCCTTAGCTTGATAATGAGACACGTTTCTGCTAGATAGGTGTAGATTTACAGCTCTGTGTAAACAACCATGTGTACAGCTTCTGGTCCGTTGAGCAAACTAGGGCAGTTGCAGTGTCTGAGTGTTGCCATATGATATTTTTGCTAGTCAAAAGTCAGCTGCAACCTCTGATATTTTTTAAATAGCTTTTTAATCTTTGCTTTAGGAAGGTTTGTTAGGTTGGGCCATGAGTGTGAGTAAACTTATTCCTGCTGTGCTTTTTGGAGGGGAATAAATACTGCTGTTGACGGTAGTAGTTTATTGCCTGCTTTTGTAGCACAGAGTGTCTTGCAGAGGGTTATGCTTTCTCTTCCTCTTAGGGTTGGTAAGCACAGTCTCTGCTCTTGCAGAAAACTGAGTTACTTGAATATTTGATAAAACTTTTTCAGCTATTAAATTATGTACAGCTAACATTTCCTTTCTCCTCCTGTAGTCCTTGATTATGGTGTTTGCTCACTTGGTTCACTCACAACTGGAACCACTCCTAGAGTTCCTGTGTAGTCTCCCCGGACCAACTGGCAAGCCTGCCTTGGAGTTTGTAATGGCCGAATGGATGAGCCGGCAGCACTTGTTCTATGGGCAGTATGAAGGCAAAGTCAGGTAGGATGTTTTCATAAGCAGGATCCATGCATTAACGTTAGCTGACTGATCATCCCATTGCAATTAAGTGCACTGGGTGTGAGGGAAAGGGGAGCTGGTTCAGACTCGGATTAGTGTGTGCCAGCGTTGGACAGGATTAATTTTTTCCTACACTGTCAGTTCAGCTCAGGAGAGCCGTGGTAATTGGAGCAACCTCTGATCTTCCTCTAAGTGCTCCTCTTGCTGCCTGGTGTTTCTGTGCTGGAACAGGGTGACCCAAGGGGGAAGGGGGTGTCTCTTGCAAGCACAGGAGTGCTTTTGAGATTGAACTTCAGTGAATGGGATGAGAATAGCTTCCAGACATGAAATTGCCTTTATAGACTACTGTAGAATTTCAGGGTATTGTAGAGGGTTTCTTAAGAGAATCTGGTGATTTCTTGTTGATTTAATGATCTCTTAAAGGTCAATAAAGAAATCAACTGAAACAGTTTTCTTTCCCTTTTGCTGTAGGAGCACATTTGTGTTCCGGTGGAGGCTGAGTACTATATTCCAAAGCATGAAATGCTCTGTATTAATTTAAATTTTGCCGCAGCTGCTGCCTTTGATTTTTCTGGAAATGTGAAGCCTAACAGACCACTCTTAGGGGTCTCACCAGCTGTTAACTCACTTCTTAGTATGTGTTGGTGTGTTATTGTTATAAGGCAGTCAAATAGCCTGTGAAATAAATAATAAGAAAAAGCATGTTTAAAATGGATGTTTGTGAATGATCATGCAGAACAAGAGGCAGTCTGATTTGGGGATCTGGTGCTGTTTTCGGTCACACTTGGTCTGTTTCATCCCTAAGAGCAGTGGTTTATCCCCATTTTGACAGAGCAGGGTTGTCTGCAGGATCCCCTGAGACTGCTTATGACCACAGGGAAAAGCCAAGGCTGATGCTGACAGGGAGAACAAGGTTAAACTTTGTTGTTCAGTGCTGTCTCCGTATTGTCCAAGATTAGAGCTATTTGTGTACAGATGACTTGGCAGGACTCCACACTATATTAAACACTTTGATTTGGGTTATTTATGGTGATGCTTATTGTGCATTAGAAAATGCTAGGTGTTTTCTGCGTACTGAAGAAAAGCAATGCCTGCTCAGAGAACCCTCTTGTTTAGAGTTAGTAAAAGGAACATGAAGATAGCTGACACCTTCCGTGTGCATCAGTCCCCATCCCTGTGAGTGGCAGGTTGAAGAAGTGGCTATTTGCTCTTGACTTGCATGATGAAAGGATGGGAAAACTTTGGGCAACTCAGGGGTGGCATGTAAGATCTGGGTCCAAACCAGCAGTATGGGAACTCAGAGCCATAGTGTGGGAGAGATAGAGGGTGTGAAGTGAAAGCACAAAAAGAGTGAGTTCCACGGAGCTCCGAAACTTCAGCTTGAGACTTGTGGAGCCAGGAGAGAGGTTTAATAGTGCCAAGCCTAAATTGGTGGCCTTAACCTGTAGTCAAAGTCATCCTCAGTATGGCTTGAAAACAACCTGGAACTGGAGAAGGTTTGAAAGTATGGCGTAGAAATCTGAGCAGCAGAGATGGAAAGAACACATGAAGATACTGAGGGAGCAAGCTAGAAGGTCTTGAGTGTAGCTGAGCTGTGAAGGACCAGAAGTGAAAAAGAGCTTTGAGGCTGGGGAAAAGTAGAAGAGATGTTCACGGCTGCAGATCAACCAAATTACTACTTTCTTGCCACTGCTTTCCTCTTAATTCCATCTTCATCTGCACGCGATGCTTCAGGAGTGTGTTTAACCTCGTGGCCCTTCTGAACTGGAAAAACCTTTAATGTATGTATGCACTGTTTGGTAGTGTTTAATCCAAAACTTTGTCAGTTTTTGGCTTGCTGTGCAGGTCAGGAGATGAGTCCAGTTTTGGATGCTGACATAAAGCAAGAGAAATAGGAAAATTCTGTAATGCTTGTTTTTGGCAAAAGTGTAGAAAAAAGGGCATCTGAATGTCTGCTCTGGAGATGTGTTCCCTGTTAACAGTTCACTGTGAAAGCCAGGCAGTTTAGAGACATTCTTATCTGCAATTTTCCTATTCCCTGCTCCCCAGCTCTGTAGCGTTGTGTAAACTCCTTCAGTATGGCATCAACACAGATGACAAGCGACTTCAGGACATTAGGGTAAAGGGAGAAGAAATATTTAATATGGATGAGGGAATACGGACACGATCAAAGTCGGCCAAAAGTAAGTAATCATTTTGCTGTTTTTAACAGGTTTTTTTTTTCCCTGTTAGTAGATGCTATGAAAGGCTGTAAAATAGATCTTGCAGATCACACAAAGCTGTGGGAGATATTTCCTACAGAAGGTGCATGTTGTTTTTTAGAGCTAATCCATACATCATGTACTTAACGTATCCATTATTTGGTTTAATTCTGCCAAAGACTGATTTGGAAGACTCCTGATGTCTCTGATTTAAGCGGATGCGATGATTATGGGTTAGGGAGTTATTCACTGCCATTTTGCGTCATGCTGTTCCATCTAATGAGATAGAATTGATAATTTCATGATGCCTAGTAGCTTCTCTGAGAGGAAAGTGTTTTTAGTGAATGCAGAGATTTTTAAAAAAAAAAAAATTTTTTTTTTTGATGAGACAGACTTTCACAAATATCAGCAATGATTTCAACAAGTTAGAGATCACTTTTAAGGAAAGCTTGGCCAGTCTCCTGCATAAGACTTGTGTTATTTTTAATTGGCTGAACCCAAAGTCGTTGATTGGAGATTACTGTATAGCGATTCATATATTAAATCGGAGAGAGCACTGGGCAGTTTTTTTCTGGGGACTGAGCCCCAGAGAGGAAGACACTGGGGAGCCACTGTCCTCAGCAGTCAGTCAAAACCTTGGTTCTACAACTTGCTGTGCTAGAGCTTGTGCACAACCAGTTGCGGGATAGGATGTAACGGCTGTACTGATCCGAACTGGAGGCCCATCGAGGCAGTTGGTGCTCCTTGAGCCTTCAGCTGTTGTAAGCTCGGGGGATTTGGGGTGATGCAGTAACACTTAGTAAAGGAAATAAATAGGGGAAAGCACTAGGAGTGTAAGAGGTAAGTAGTGGTCACAAAACACCTGCTACATTATTATTCTTTGCTTTAAAAAACTCACCAAACAGCACAAACAAAACAAACTCAGATACTGTCTAGTCAGATAGAAGAACAGTAATTGCTAACATTTGAGCACCGAAAGAGTTAAAACTAGTGCTCCCAGTTTCTTTATTTGATAGGATCTTTACTTTTGCAATTCAGGACAAAAACACTGTCTAGCTATCCCTATGGAATAATTAGGCCTTGCAGGAGCCCTGGTAAGGAAAAGTTGGAGTTCGCAGCATCTCAGAAAGGGTAGAGCCACACGTGGGAGTGCTGCGCTGCTCATTTACTTGAAAGTACTGCTAGATGTGCAACAATAACTGTAGAGAAGAATGCTTAATGAAGTCATCTGTAACTATGATTTCATTGAGTAGACTCACAAATTAATTCAGCTGTGAAGATTTTAACTATGCCTTCTCTTCATTCAAAATATGCAAGATTTGATATTGCCATTAAGATCTTTGGAAATCTAGCTGTGAAGGTACATGGAAGGAACATTTGAGGGTTTTTTGTCAGTCCCTTTTTCCTCCCAACCTGGAAGTTTTTGCTCATCTGTGAGCATTTTAAATGCATGGTAAAATTAAAAAAACCAGCCACTACAAAAAAAAGGCCTGTCTTTAACAACTTTTTATTAAAAGCAGTATGAATATATATTTTTCTTCCCTTATAGATCCTGAACGCTGGACAAACATTCCTTTGTTAGTAAAAATCTTAAAATTAATAATAAATGAACTCTCTAATGCAATGGAAGCAAATGCATCTAGACAGACAACTGCAGATTGGAGCCAAGGTAAAATACTGGGTTTGCTTTTCCTCTTTGCATGGCTTAAATCTACTTTGTAATCTCTTCAGAAGCATTTACAGTAATAAGAAACTTAAAATAGTAAATAGTATACCTGTAATTACAAAGGCTTAAATAGTGATCCAAAGGATAAAATCAGTCAGTGTTGTGTATTCTTAAACCTGAAAATTATTTTGGGCCAGTTTGGAAGATGGGATCTGACCATATGCCAATAAAATTATCCTTTCCTGGTGTATCTGGTTTGCCTTTCTTCCTCCATACTTCGGGCATCCATTCTTGCAGCTGCTTTTTCCTTAGCTCCAGTTCTTGAGTTACTTGTTCCAAAGGGATGGTAAAGGTTGCAGGTGTTTCCCTTCATCCACCTACATGAGCAGGGATGTTTGCCTAAAAAATATACAGTCTCCTGTGTAGTGATTGACAGACTGGACCTCTTAGATTTTGTTTATTTCTAGAAATTTTTGTTTTCTAAACAGATGATTCGAATGATATGTGGGAGGATCAGGAAGAGGATGAGGATGAAGATGAAGGCTTAGCAGGACAGTTCTTATCAGATATTCTTTCCACAAACAAGTATGGTAAGTAACAGCTTTAAAGTCCTTACTCAAAGCGAAAATAGAGTAGATGACATCCTAGTCAAAGTTTTCTTTCCTTGACAGCAGCTCAACAGAGACTGCAGGCAAGGGGAAGGAAACATTACACTGGGATTTTGAATAAGGACTTTCTTCTGTAAGAGAGGGACATATCTGAATAACACGATGATTAAATAACTTCATTTTTCACCTGAGAGTTCAAATGCTGTGTAGGCTTCATGTTGCTATGAGGTTCATGCAGGTATTTCTTCTAAAGAGAAAATTGATGCTTAAAGATGTAGACATGACCTTGGAATGACAATGTTGTAGCAGTGGATGAGCTTGCTTGTGGAGTGACCTTGAGAAATAATAGCTGCATAATGATGGAGCAGGCATAATATCTCCTCTGCTCTCCAGTTTGCATATAGTCTTAGAAGAGAGAACCTTACAGGCAACTACAATAAGGGAGACTACTTAACGTTAGTACAGAATTGGAAATGTGTCACCCTGACATAAGGTTAAGGCATAACATAATAGTGCACATAACTAACAAACCTGCTTGTCTAGTATCCCGTGTATGCTCATCTCACCTGTGCATTCCTTGAGACCCTTCTTGTTCTGGGGTGTCGTGTTTTCTAATCACCTGAACTTCAAGAGCGAATAGTCTGGATACAGTTTTTTTTACCCAGCACTGCTGAAACTATTTCTTTTTGGATCCTTGGATTTCAACAGTAGTCTAATAGAATACCTCCTGAGATATTTTGCTCTGTTTGATGTTAAAACCTGCTGATTTGCCTTTGACAGATGAGGATTACTATGAAGATGATGAAGAGGACGATCCAGATGCATTAAAGGATCCTCTTTACCAAATAGATCTCCAGGTGATGCTCTAGAATGAGTTTTTTAAATCAGATTCCTATCATTCTTTATAAACTTAATTTTTCTATGTTGTACTTTAACAAAACTGTAAACACCAGTTATTGATTGTTGTCCTGAATGTACTCAGTTCAATGAAATTACTTTGGAAAGTGCTGAGTATGCCAAGAATGCCTGGAGCTATTTTTCCTTATTGGATCAATATCTGTAACTTGGAAATGTGAATGAGCAAAACTTTTTGAACAGAGGGAGATGAGACTTTTCTACCCATGAGCTTCACAGCTATTTGCTGAAGTCAGAAGTAGATTGGAGACTGAACGTGACAGAATTTCATACTCCACTGGAAGATGCTCCCATCCAGTCACAGCCCCTGTATGATACTTCGCTCCTGCTTTTTACCACCACCTGGCAGCTGTTTATCAGCCCTTCCCCTCTGCTGCCGCCCTTCCTTCTGCATCGCTTTTCTGTTCCCTGTAATCCCTTTGTCTTACTTGGTGCATGTTGAGGTTTATCTTTTGATATGTGAAAGAAACAGAATTTCCAAAGTGACGTGATGCTAACTGGGTCTTTCTGTCTTCCTTTCAGGCCTATCTCACTGACTTCCTCTGTCAGTTTGCACAGCAGCCCTGCTATGCAATGTTTTCGGACCATCTCAATGAGAATGAAAAGCGAGTGTTACAGGCCATTGGTATATAAACCCACTTGAGAGACCATGCCGATCATATCTGAACAATATTTTTTTGGCTTATTCCACGTTTTATGATTAAACATAAAACATTTTCCAGTGTCTACCTGCTTGTTACAGGTGGATGGTGGCCTCGTTGCAATGTATTGAGCCTCATCTTGACATGAATCTGCTAAGGGAAGGAATACTAAGAAAGCAGCAAGGACAGAAGTCTGTAGAGCTTTGCACATTGGTCTCACCATGGGAGCACTTTCATTTTCCACAGTAACTCTCCAGGAAGTTCTTAAAGATAAAAAAAATGTGTCCTTAATATTTTTAAAAGCAAACTGTCTCTACCTGTGAAGAGGCACTTAACTGAGTTTCCCACAGCACAGTTGGACAGAGAAAGGAATTGGGTCACTTGCAGATTGCTTGGATGTATCTTGAGAAATTGGAAGGTTGTTCCTCTTCGCGCTCGCATAACACATACAGGGTAAATATCTTGATCTTACAGCGTGACTTCTTTTTATAGAACTATAGACTCTTTTATCAGAGATGCCTGAATGGTATGGAACCTGTTTACAGGAGTTTGGATGGGAAGCTGAGACAATAAAACTGAATGCATATCTTCTTTCCTGTTGTGGATGGGGCTTTGTCGCTCACATCTGCTGTCTAGTCCCATGGGAGCAGTTCTTTACTAATGCTTTTGTGTGCACATGCTCAAAGGAAGCTACCACTTAAATTTCTGTTCCTGTGGCATGTGGCTACTAAAGACTTTGGTTTTATGGAACACAAGGAGCCACAATTTTTAGGGGAAAAAAACCTGATTGTATTTAACGTATTTGCTCCATGACAGCCACTCTGAACTACTTTGCTTCCTTCACACTCCTGTGTGTATTTTTATAGAGTGGTAAAATAACATTTGCAAATTGATTTACCCATAAGAACAGCGTGATGTATCTCACAACACCTCTCTGCCTTTGGTTCCCCCTTGGGGAAAATGAAAATAAAACTATTAAAATGTACATTGGTATCCTTCTTATAAAACAGATTTAAAAGGAACTTGCAATTGTTTCCTGAAGTCACTTTTTTAAGACATATTTCTCCTTAGGAAACTTTCTGTATTGCGCTGCCCGGAGGATGTTAGGGTATTTTGCAGGAGTCATCTGAACAGAAAGGGAGTCCTGTAATGGATACATCTTCTTCTGCTTAAAAGAAAAAGGCTGACCCATTACAGAGTTTCCTTTCTTAAGAAAGGTACTTGCTGTTCCTTTGTGGAATAATATGCTTCGAAGTTGTATCTAAAAACCTCCAAAGAGCTGGAGTAATTCTGTATCTTACTGGTGTAACAGAGTATAGCTTTTCACTTTTTTACTAGGAGGGGATAATAAATTAACTTTTTAACAGACAAAGATGGCACAATTTGTTTAGCATATGTGGAGAAAATGGTAAAATAGCCCTGAATTCTAAAGCAGACCTTGTTCCCCTCTCTCACCCCAACCCCTCAGGTTGTGCCTGAGAATGGGCAGAACGAGGGTGAATCCCCAGCATTCGCTGCAGACTGATTTGACCCATCCTTGAGTTCTCAGTGGTTTTGTATGAATAGCTCTATGAGAAGCAGAATTTGGAGCCTGATTTTTGTGTGTGTGCATGTGTGTGTGTCTAATAAGGCATAAGCTCTGATCAAAAGTTTCTATGCAGCTGTGTCGCAGTATCTTTCTTCCCTGTGGGTTCTCTGGTGTATAAGAATATATAATTAAACTTTGTGCCATGGCCTTCTCTTCAGTGGGAATGCTGTGGTTCTGTCCTCTATCTAGACTTTTTTTTTTTTTTAAAGTCTATTACGAATTTTGTTTCGAGGCATTTGTCTCTCTCAGCTTTCACTGAAAAGGGCCAACAAGTTAAACTAAACAGTGCAGTCTCTTGAGGAAACCAAACTAGAAATAGATGGCTGCAGTGGTGTATCCTGATAGCTGTACAGGAAGGATGAAGTGAGTGTCCTCAGTGACCAGTCCCAGCCCTGGGAAGAGGTGGGACCATCTTTTTTTGTCCCATGCATTGGCAACAAGGCTCAAAACCAGTCATCCGTTCTTGGAGGTAAGTGAATACCAAACATCTGGAGGCATTTAGGTGTGTTTTAGGGTGTCAGTTGTAAATGGAGCAGTTCAGGCCTGGTTAGCCAGGACTTGTGGAGAGGTGCTGGTGGGGTTTGTGTGCTTTCTGGTGGGGGTTGACTGGTGTGTGCCTTCGTGGTACTTGCTTTAGCTAAGTTGGATGGTGGGTTTAAACAAGACCATGAAAAATGAGAGCAACCTAGTACTACTGATGCCATTCCTCATCCTGAACTGAGAAATCAAAGGATTTCTTTGCGATTGCAAGGTCCCAAAAGTAGATGGGCCGGTGTCTTGCAGAGTTCCTGTTGGAGCTCTTCAGTGTGTTGGTTAGAAACTGCTCTTTGATTTGCAGGTATCGATGGCTTTTCCAGGAGCGTAGCTGGTGAGATGGGAAAGAGTGGAGGATAAGCGGCTTTTGGGGACTAGTGCTCTGCACTCTCCCTCCTGCAGCAGCAGCTCACATGCAGCCTGAGCTGGCCGGGCACAGTGCCGCTGCATAGGAGCTGGGATAAGGTATGGAGTTTGGGACCAACCCTGGAGATGGTGGGCACAGGAACAGCGTAGCTGTGCAGCATACTCCATTGCAAGCAAACTCATGGTGTGCAGGATGTTTTTTGGCAAGAAATACTGTGATTCAGGCTTCCTCTAGAAAGAGGCCAAATGAGAGCGATGGTGTGCAAGGGAGATGGTTTGAAGGACCTCTGCCTGGTCCTACTGGTGCTCGCACTGATGTAACTCCTTTGCCCTTATACTTTCTGACTGTTCCTCCTAACAAAACTCTGAACGCTCCATGATGTATCTTTAAACAAGATTTTTTTGCTGGAGGAGCTTTGCTGAAACAACTCTGACCCCGAACAAGGTGATTGCTCAGGATTAAGAATGCTGGACTCTACGGAGATGCAGCTAAGGTCTGGTTTCGAGGTGCAGAGCACTCCTTTTGTTGTCTACTGTTTAGTTCCTTCTCAACTAATAGTCATAAAGGTTACTAACACTGTGTTAGGAAATACAAGCTCCCTCTTAAACTACATTAAAACTGAAGGGTGGGATGCAGGCTACCGCATGGCCCTGGGCACGTGCCACTGCCGACGTCGGTGCCTGGCACGCGCGCGTCCTGCTCACGGCTGCTCCGCGGGGAGGAACCGATGGTGTTTCGCACACCGGCTGTTACCTTGCTAGAACAGCGTGAAGCTCCGGTAGCCACAGACTATAATTTGACTAGTTAACGGCTCAGCTATGCCTCTGGAACGAGACTTTGTGCGTATTCATGAGTATTTTTCTTGGTTTGGTTTTCTGTATAACAAATAAACTCTTTTAACGTATAAACCTGCCTGGCTCCTGACTCTTGCAGGGGCGGCGCTGCTGCCGCCTCGGTCCCGGCGGGCGCGGGCCTCGAACGCGGGACCTTGGGCGCTGCGGCGCCCGCCCCCTCGGAGCGGTGCATGCTGGGGGCTGTAGTCCAAGGCGGGCAGCCGGGCACGCCGGCAGCCCCGGTCGCGGGGCACGCCGGGAGCTGTAGTCCGGCGCTGCGCCCGCCGCCACGCCGCGAGCCGCAGTCCGGCGGGCGGCCCCGCGGTTGCTGGGGGCTGGCGCGGGCCATGGCGGCGGCCGGGGCCCCGGCGGGCAGCGCGGGGCGCTCGAAGGTGGCGCCGAGCGTAGACTTCGACCACAGCTGCTCGGACAGCGTCGAGTACCTCACCCTCAACTTCGGGCCCTTCGAGACGGTGCACCGATGGCGCCGCCTCCCGCCCTGCGACGAGTTCGTGGGGGCCCGGTGAGCGGGGGGCTGCGGGCCGGGGGCGGGGGGGGGCGGTGAGTGTCCCGGCGGCTCCTGACCGCCGCTCTCTGCCGCCCGCAGGCGCAGCAAGCACACCGTGGTGGCCTACCGGGACGCCATCTACGTCTTCGGCGGGGACAACGGGTAAGGGGGGGCGGGAACGGGGCGGGGGGGGGGCGAGCGCCGAGGGGAGCAGGCCCGGGCCTGAGGGGAGTCGGGCCTGAGGGAAGCAGGGCTGCCCCTCGCCGGCTCCGCGGCCCGGCTCAGCCGCCTCTCTCGTTCCTCCCCGCAGGAAGACGATGCTGAACGACCTGCTGCGCTTCGACGTGAAGGACTGCTCGTGGTGCAGGTGGGCTGCGCTGTGCTCCCTGGCGCGGCCCCTCCCGGCCTGCAGGGCTGCTGGCAGGGCTGGCAGATGCCTCGTCTTTCCTCAGCAGCTCGGTCCCAGGTGTAAAACCTGGGGRCTCTACCAGAGCATCCAAGGGGAAGCATCATCCCCGACCCAAGTGCTGTCATAGCTGACCTCTGCCAGCCTGCTCTGTGGCTGAGCTGTCGGGGAGGTTATCGAGTGTCCCCGCACAGCTCCTGCCAGCAAGGGGATGCTGGGCAGCACAGCGATGGACAGAGCGCMATGGGTCGCCACTGTTCGTACACCCTGTGAGAGTGCTGAAAGGATGCGCGGGCAGAGGGACTGGGCTGCTGCAGCCCCTCAGGGCAGGGAAAGTGCCAAGGGGGGCTCACAGGTGTCTTTGCTTTGCTCCTTTGGTCTGGACTGTGCAGTCTGTGTTGTCTTACCTGCGCCTCACTTGCCATCTCTGCCAAACAGGTTTCAGCAGCATCATGTTTGTAACYGTTTATGCTTATAGCACAAAGTCTGTCGTAAAATCTTAGACAGTATAATTAAGAAACCAAAACTAGTGAAAAAACTCAGGAACAGTAGAGTAACTTTTAACAATTGTTTCTTTTTTGAATCTGCACAATAGTTTTGAGTGCCTGAAGCATGACAAGGGTGTTTGATTTCTGCTGTTCTAAATGTTGTGCAGGGCTTTTACCACGGGGACCCCGCCTGCACCACGRTATCACCACTCAGCTGTGGTCTATGGGAGCAGCATGTTTGTGTTTGGTAAGACAGTGGCAGATTACAGTTGTGCGTGCTTGGAATGATAAATGTTCTGGTATTGTTTTGAAAAAAGAATGAGGTATTTTTAGGAAGTGTCAAAAGATCTTATTCAGTAGCAAATCCAGTATTTTTCATGGGTGACTGTGATTTCAATTTTACCTTGGAAATACTTTTGCTGTTCTCTCTAAAGTAAAGAAGACTTGAAACTCATTACCACGGTGTTTCTTTAGGGGTAGGAGTGGAGGGGAAGTCTCCCACCTGTAGCAGTCCATTAGCCAAGTGGACAAATCTCTTTGTGCGATCTAAACTAGTTTTCTTCTAATATAATGACTAGAAGTGTGTGTGCTCTGTTGTGTTTGAGTCTAATGGAATTGTTGTTGCCCAGGTGGCTATACTGGAGACATTTATTCCAATTCCAACCTGAAGAATAAAAATGATCTCTTTGAATATAAGTTTGCAACTGGACAGTGGACAGAGTGGAAGACTGAAGGAAGGTAAGGAGCTGGCATCATTACCCCACTTTTCAAGGGGACTTGAGCGTAACTCAGCAAACATTTAAAATGGCACAGTTAGAATTGGTTACAGTGCTAATATTAAGGCTGCAGGACAATTTCTGCTCTACTTTCTTGACAAAAGTTTTCTGAAAACTATCTTTTGCTCTGAAGGAGTTTTTTTGCAAGGCCTTTGTTCCAGAGTGTACTATATTGGAAATTTGGCCAAAATCCATTCCTCACGTTTTATTTCTGTGACAGAAGGGATGGGAGCAAAGGAAATTTTTTCTTTTTAATTGTTTCTTTTTCAAGGATAGCATGAAGTTTGTTGATCCCTCATAGTTTCAATTTAGTTTTATCAGAAACCAATTTGAAGCTTATTTGTAGTTAAATCCACACATTCTTTTCTGAATAAAGTTTGACTTTCTTGGAGTGCTCTGAAATGCACACACTTGCTTGAAGTGCCTTAAGGTGATGTGTGTTCACACAAATAAATTCAGAAGCAGATGAATGAGTTGATGATATATGTTTGGATCTGTTGAACACAGGTTCCTGAGATTCAGCTTTCCAAGGCGAAATCAAAACCAGTAATGCATTACTTCTTAAAGTTGGCTTTGTGCACATTTCAGGATGTTATCCGTGACACTGATTTTGACCCAACTACTTAATGTTTACCACACCCACGTATGGGACATACTGTGTCTTTACACACAGTTCATTACGTATTTGAGATTTCTGAAATGCTGATTTTAGTGGTGGGAGGGAAGGGAACATTTATTATTGTGATTTGTAGAAAGGGATGAGGAATGCACAATCCATTCTTAAGTTACTGTTGCTCACCTCTGATGAGCATATGTTATGTTTTACAACATAGACAACGTTAGTAATTTCTCTTTCTGGTTATTCTAGCAACTTTGGACGTTTTGGAGAGTAATTCGTGTTCATATTTTACGAACTCAAATGTCCTTGTCTTTCCCCACAATTACAAGTGTGCATACTGCACAAATGACCTCAAATGAGCTAACATTACATCTGCTGGCCTTGTGGCATCACAGTTTTGTTCAGCCCTTCTTGGCTGATTTAGTAAAAACAACAAAGATTGGGGAAGAGGAATCGTAGGTTTGATCTTTTATTGTGGGCACTGCATCTCAGGAGCGCCCCRCTAAACAATCCCAAATGAACATTGTGAGCTCTGTCCCTGATCCCATTTATGTGTTCCACCTTCTTAGTGCATGAAAATATGCATGGGATTTTTATAGCACGAGTGGATCGCCACTTTGCCRTAATGATAGTGCTGTTAATTGTCCCACTATTTAGCTACTTTCCATAAAATACTTTAAGAGTATTTGAGGCCTGGCAAGGAATTAATTTTTTTTTTTCTCTGTATGCATTAAGGTAATTTTTCTCTAATGAAGGAAGCAGAGTGTAAAATTCTAAAATGTACCCTTCGGAGGCTTGCTTTGTGTTTTGAGGGTGCATGACAGAAGCAATTTCTTGGCTTGAAGCCATTTTGTGTAGGGGACGTTATTCTTCTTACATGTGCATTTTAGCTGTCACGCAGATCCTTCTTACAGCACCTCTGCAGGTGGTTTAAGATTTTTTGTTCTTAATTTTCTCACTTGCAGATTGCCAGTTGCGAGGTCAGCTCATGGCGCAACAGTGTATAGTGATAAGTTGTGGATCTTTGCAGGATATGATGGCAATGCACGGTATGTGGTGGGACCGCTCTCTCCTTGGGTGCTTTTGTAAAATCCCAGTCCCTCGCTTTTCACCTCTGTAGAGACATTTTCGTATACCAAGCGATTTAAACACATAATTGGAGCTTTGCAAAACCCAGCCTGTCGTTGAGCATTACATTTTTGCAATTCACCAGTTCATGTTCAAATAAGTATGTGTTTAAAACCTAAAAATCTGGTGACTCAGAATGGCTATGGATGTATAATTTGACAGCCTTCTTGGCTGTAAAGATGCTAAATGATCTTTGAAATTTGGCAGATGAGCATTTCTCAAAAGATACCCGCCACAGGCCTTTTGATGTCGCTGAAGACTTACAGAACAAAGCATGGATTTTCTCTGAAGTCATATGACAGAACTAAGAACAACATGTCAGCTTTTTCTCTGAAAATATGTGATACTCTTGGTGGGATGCTGCACTGAAATACCAAGATTGTTTAGGTTGAAGGGCGATGAGATTTTGGCTGGGGAAAGACTGGAAATGACTGGTACTGAGAAGTTAGCGAGAGTCTGGTGCCTTGTCCCATGTGGCAGCTCTTCACGTTTGCTGTTAGTCTGTCAGGGAAGAATCAATTCTGAACACATAATTTTTTTCTGTCTTGATGAACTTGAGAAGTATTTTATGTTGTTGCACAATATTTGCATCGTGAGAGCATATAGAGATTGTCACAAACAAGGAGCTGTGCTGTGCTGCCTCCTCTTCTGAGGAGAGTCTGCAGGAAAGTTACCAGCTCCACAAAGTCTCCGGGAGAACTGCTGCTAATTGGGAAAACAGATGGGATCTTTTCTTTATTTCTGGAGGAGGAATTGGAGAAAGATGCATGACTTTGGAATTGCTCAGTTCCAGCTTAGGGAGTTCCCCAGGGACCTTGGGTAGCTGGAAGGAGGGATTGGGTGAGAGGAGCTGTCTAATTTATGTTAAATATGTCTAATCATGTTAAAAAATGTCTTTTTGTGGAACATGAGCCTCCAGGCAGATTTGAACAAAGGAAGCATCTGTAGTTGTCTGTGAGTAACTTGTACTGGGAAAAGCATAGTCAGATAACATAGCAGTCAGTGATGTGTCAGGTTACCCGCTTCGTCCTCCTTTATGTATTTGAGATAGGACTCAGCCGCAGACATAATTACTGTGGTCAGTCTCAGGGGTTAGCAGGGATGGGTAGAAGAAGGCAGGGTAATAAGGGGTATTTCTGTAAAAATCCTGAAGATTAAATAGCTCAAATCCTTAAGCTCCAGGCAGAGTTGCTGTGTGTAACTGTTAACTGTAGTATACTTGTAACCAGAAAGATGCTAAAGCAAGCTCAGCATTGGTATAAGATTTAGGTGTAGGACAGAAAGATTATAATAGCTTTTGCTGTTAGCAGAAGTAGGAGATTCTTCCTGTGCAGGAGAAGGAATGCTGATAAAATAGGATCTCTGTCCTTTCAACTCTATGAGCTAAAAATTACCAAAAATAAACTGTTTCAAATCAAGCATTTTTTGTGTTACCACATAGGTTAAATGATATGTGGACAATTGGCCTGCAGGATAGAGAGCTAACATGCTGGGAGGAGGTAAGGAGCTTTAATTTGAACTAACACATAGAATTTTCTTTTTTCATTTTCATACACAATTATTTAAAATTGCCTATGCTGGATTATACTCTCTTCAGAACGTATTTGTCACACAGCTGAAAAGAAACAGTTCAAATTTGATTTTTTTTGTGTATTTGGAAAACCAAGCGTATATGAAAGTGATTTTTTGCTTGTGAATCTGTGAACTAGACCTAGACTGCCCATGGTGGCTTTGCTATGCCCCCTGTAAAAAGGGACTGCGTTTCCCACTTTAACTACTGCCATGGACTGGGAGCTTTGCTGGCCGGCTATCAAGATCAGAGCCCTGATCCTTACAGTATCAGGGGCTTTAGAAATGTGGCCTTTCATCCTTTTTATCCATGGTAAAATTAGTCTGTGCAGATGTGTAAGCACAGCATTAGTTGATTACCTGTAGCCAGATTTATAGGGACTTGGTTGTCTGCACACATTGCTGCCATGTGGTCTGTCTATCTGCTGATGTATTTATTGCATGGTCCTGCAGCGCACTCAACACGTGTAGCTGTGCACTACAGTAATACATTTTAGATTTTGAACTTTGTTATCTTTCAGATTGAACAAAGTGGTGAAATTCCTCCTTCGTGCTGTAATTTTCCTGTGGCTGTTTGCAAAGACAAGATGTTTGTTTTCTCTGGCCAGAGCGGAGCAAAGATTACCAATAATCTCTTTCAGTTTGAATTCAAGGAAAAGATGTAAGTGTAGACAGTTAAGTCATGCAAAATCCACATAGTCCTTGACTACTTCAGTTGAGAAATGCACATACTTAGGGGTATWGAGGAAGAATACTGCATCTGGTCATGAGGAAGGGTAGATAAGATAAAATATGGACTGTTTTAATAAGACTTTGTCATTTGCCACGTGCATCAGATTGGTCTTTTTCAGCAGACGAACAGAAAGTTTGGTAGATTCACTTTAAACAATAAGCACGAATGTTAGTGTATTCAGAATGGGATGCCAAATAATACCTTCCTAAAAGTTGTTATATGAATACCTGATTAAAACCAGACCGAGGTCCTGTGAAATACCAGTTCATAGTGGAATCACTGGGAAATGTAAAATGCATAGTATCTTTTAAAATCTTGAGTATTCAGTTTGAGATGTTTGGTGTGACTTGCTCAAAGTGTAGACCATTGCTCTGAAAATGTGGCCCCTCTGGTGGGGGAAAAATGCCAAAAAGCAGGAATACAGACGCACTCATCTGTTCTGACAACCTGGTCTGTCTGGTTACTGGCTGAAGTGGAACCACAACTGAAACAACAGCTAACAGCCTCCAAACCTTGGCTGAAATCATGCTATCATAGGGAATAAGCGATGCCTTATCAAAGTGGGATACAGTGTAGAATGGTGCCCTTTACTTAGAAGGGTTAGCTGTTAAAATGTGTGATAATAGATCACCGATTCCTTCCCAAGTTGTGGTCTTTGAGCTGCTGGGGTTTACATAAATACATCTGCATTATGGAACCATGTTGCCTTTATCACATTTTCAGTTAGAAGTTTAGCAACACAGAGCTGACGTAGGTCTCTTGAGAAATCTGCAGGATTAGTCGTTGTCTATCCTCATGCAGGTTCAATAACTACTGTAATAGAGCTCCTCTTCTTTATTTTTACAATCTGAGAGTTAGAAAACTTACTTTGCAGAAAAGAATTGTAAAAAAAATATACTGTTTCATTTCTAATGTCTCAGTTGGACACGAATTCCTACCGAGCACTTACTTCGAGGCTCCCCTCCTCCTCCGCAGCGAAGATACGGCCACACAATGGTTGCATTTGACCGGCATCTCTACGTGTTTGGTGGTGCTGCAGATAACACGCTACCCAATGAGCTTCACTGCTACGACGTGGACTCTCAGACCTGGGAAGTCATCCAGCCCAGCCCAGACAGTGAGGTAAAATCTCAGCTCTTGTTTTTCCCTTTTATGCTCCGTCTTTTTTTGACCCATTTTTGCTGTCAGGCTATGGACATGTTTTTGACGAGGACATTGACTTTTAGTTAAATAGTAATAGCTCCTTCCCACCAATGGTTAAGCAGCTGAAATACTGTGGGTAACAGTCTTTAAAAATTAGTCAGTGTTGACGCATTTAAAACTTTGCTTAATAGTGTTTAAAGAAATAGCATAAAACACTTGTAATTCAAGTTTTGAGTCAGTCATTATCTGACAAAGATTAGGAATTAATTCACTGTGTGGACCAGTGATTGTGTGGTTGGCTGTGTGATGCTCTTGAAGCAGAATTCAAGACTAGACAAAGTTTTCATTGTTTCACTGTAACAGTGCCTGTGTGCGCAAAATCTTACAAATTCTGTAATTATCTGGGATAGCATTTCCCTTTTAGGTCAAGTGTAAAGTGTTTGCTTATAAAGGTATGACTGTAAAATAATAATAGAAATCATAGGGAGGCTCAGAAATGGCTTTTTTGAACATATTTGTGTTAATAAGATATATAAATTTTTTTTTTTTTTTTTTTTTTTAATGTAGGTTCTTTACATGAACATAAAAAGGCAGCAGACCACCAAGGGCCAAGCAGACACCCCAAATGAGAAAATACTGAAAAAAAAAATGATCATGAACATGTTAATATGTTTCCTCTGGGCTACTCATTGCAATGCAGTGATTGGGTGATAAAATGTCAATTTTTTTTCATAGCGCACTCATAGATACCATCTTTGGGATAACCTGGTATTTCAGGTTGAAGTGCTGAGGGTTTGCATGGTTTCAGTACACATTTCAGTTCACATTTCAGTAAATGTGGTTTCAGTGGCCTCTGATCATTTCATTCCCAGAATGCACAAAAAAGTAGGTTTCTTGAAGCCTGTACTAATACGTGTATTTCCTGGATTTAGAATGGTTACGTTGGCTGTATTTGTTAATTTTAATGGATTTTACCTTAAGCCATGTTAAAATACTTCAGCTGATTTAATAGTAGGTTTAGAGTGTGTTAGGTGATCTGTGGGGAAGAAATACTTGATGTTTGTGTGCTGTATAGAGAACTGCAGAGATTAAGGTTATACCTTAAAGAGATGAATATTACATGAATTAAGATCAAATGCAGATTTACTAATTTTGCCAGAATTGGTATGACAGAGGTGCTCACATCCTTGACTGTTGCGCTGTATTTTAGTTTGTTTGCAAAGACATACAACTCAGCATTTGATGAATAGGAAAATACCATTTACACACTGCACTTAAATTAACAATGCATGTGGGCCTCATTTTGAAAAATTATTTGACCAAAGTATTTCATGGTAGCCTATTTTATGCTTTACAAAGCTGATTTATTTTCACATGAAATTAATAAAACTGCATCTCCAACTTTTTAAAGATACAGTTGCCTTCAGGAATGTAGATCGCGTTCTGTTCCTACTAACGTTATCATTTGACATTTAAGGCTTCCTCAGTCATTGGTTCTTCCTGATACAATTGCTTATCGCTTTCAGGAGCAAAAGTGCTCCTGACAGTGTTGTAAAACAGCATTATTACCTGACTTATCCCCTGCTAAATTTCACTTCATATTTCAGAGCTCTTTTCTTGGTCTGTCTGTAATCCCAGGCAGGTATCTGTCTGTTAGTTGCATGTGTTGTATTTTGAAGTTAACTTCCACAGTTATGGCATCTAGAGACTAATTTCGTAGAAATGGGAAGTGAGATTGAAGCACTGTTGAAACACGTGATAGTAAAGTCTCTTGAAAGACTGATTAACTGCAAGATCCGAGAGACTTTTGGCATTTTAAGTAAGTTTTAAATGATTCTGTGTGTTCTGGAGTGATAACTAGATCATTTCTCAGAATTGTTTTCTTGAAGTTTCTATGAGCTTTTGGCAAAGACTTTTAACAGTGGCAGTGAATCTCTAATACCGTACTATTCCCAGGACACTCTGAACTTGAAATTTCCTTTCTTATCCATATCTGTGAATGAAATTATTCACGTTAAGTTGAAACAACGTAGAAGACAATGAGTGCAATGCTATCTCAGCACTTGAAGAATTGTGCTTGTGTGTGAAGTGATGGTGACCTCTGGTACCGTGCAGCAGAATAATCTATCTTGGCTTTTGATAGAGTTGTTTTTTTTTTCTTTTTCTAATGGATGGATTGTATAGCATATGTTCTTCTTGTATTTTTCTGTGTTATATGATCTTAGAAATGCTGCATTACAGCTTTGCTTAACAGCACTATAGCTAGGTTAACTTTCATACTTATCATCATGTGATGCATTCTTTCTTCTTTTGGACTTTAGCATTGAGTGGGTAGAGCCTCCAGAGTCCAAAATAAGAAGGCTTGGTGCTGATTTAGCTATTAATTCAGTAATGATTTTTACAGTGCTTTGCAAAAGAGATTTCTTATGCTGAAGGAGAGTGACTGCTGCCATTCCAGTCATTCTCTGAACTAAGACTAAGCCAGCCCTGAGAAGCTTTTCAGAGTGATCCAGGTAGCGATTTGGGCTTTTCAGACCTACGCACGCCAGTAATAGAAATAGGCTGTCAGGTGGAAATGGTGTTTGCCCCTGCTACCCTGTTGTGGGCAACGTGGAAGGTGACAAATCGCGTGAGACTGAAGAATCTCAAGGTTTTACCCAGAGAAGGTGACACAATTTGAGCATTAATAACAGTGGTGCAGGGCCTGTTCCAGAAGGTTGTAGAAGCAGTTATTGAGGACAAGCAGCAATCAAGTATCAGGCGCTGTAGGTGCACTGAGACAGTCTTGCGTTTTCTGTGTTTTGGGTAAACAGGTAGAGCAAAAACTGGAAACAAGTCTGGCGATGGACCTGTTCTAGTTCTCTGCCCAGGTCTCTTGAAATTGTTGACAGTGCCTCGCTGTGGCATGGAGGATGGGAAAATGGCTTACTGAGTAGAAGAGGGGAAACTAAAGTGGAACAGGTCGGTACTTCAAAAATAAACCAGGAACTCCTATTTTATGCTTTTAGGATGTCTCCAAAATGAAATCAAGACATGCTTTCTGAACTGCACAATTGCAATCCATAGCTCCTCGTACCTTCGTCTTGATGCTATAATATATGTACATATATATTTTACAGAGCACACAGAGCTATTCTCCATCTTTACTGTTAGATGATCTTCTACTTTTCTAAGGCAGCTGGAGGAATATCACGTCTGAGTCCGTGCCTGCCTGCATAACACTGCCAAAGCTTCCTGAGGTGCTGRGTTTCCTTTATACAGGGCTATCAGAGGATTTTAAAATAATTTATATGTATTTTCCTATTTCTTTATTGGCCTCGAGTTTTCCTATTGAACTCAAAATATCCTTGGCTTTCTGAAGAAGATTGGAACAGCATAAAAAATCAGCAGGCAATAAGAGGGAAAATGTCCCATCTTGCACAGTTGCTTGCCAGCAGACAGACAGACAGACAGACACACGCGTGCACGCAGCAGTCATGGTTTGTGCTACAGCAGAGGAGTGTATTGCAGGGAACGGCAGAGGAGCTCGAGGTCTGGGAGGGGTGCATGTCCATTTGTGGACACAGTCACGCAGAATCAAAAGTGATGTCTGGAAACAGCCACTGCCTCACAGAGGACAAGGTGTCATAGGAGGAGGAAGAAAATTCTTCTTCCTTGCAATGCTTAAAGAAGGTCAGTGCATGGGATAGTTAAAATGTCTGTGGATCGCTCCCCTGTTACCAGGCAAATTACCGTCAACTCCCCAGTGACTGCAGGTACTAGCGAGCAATCTGTCTTCCCTGAAGTTACAAGAGAAATCTTTAAAACATGGCCTGTGAAACATTTTAGTCTCACAATTAGGCCTTTCAAAGCCAAAAGCAATAAAAATTTCTGACTTCAAAGCTCTTCATTTTTCTTTTAATAAGTAAAAAGGGAGGTTAATGTGTTGGTAACCTTCTCTGGCTTACTTTGAGGCACAATTCTGGATTTCTTCAGATGGATTACAGTGACGTGGTTTGTGGGCAGCTAAGAAGGATTAAAAGGACTTACTCATCCTGCTGTGGATGAGTCTGCCACGGTCTCCCTGTGCAGAGATCAGTTACACCCATTGAGGTATCTTCAGGCAAAAGAAACATGTTATTATGTGAACAAAACCCTGAATTCCTGCAATGAGGCCCCTAACAAGATCTGCCTTCAGATGTGGTGAGTGTAGTTGTCAGGGTATCATGTTCTGCTAGGAGAGATAAAATCTAGCATTTCACAGTCCAAAGACTGATACTTTTTATGTTTATAAATAATATGTAGTGTTCAGACTTGCATCCTTTTTAGAAAATATTTTGTAAAAATTTAGGATCTTCATACCAGTGACCTTTTCAAGTTTGTGCTCAGTAAGCTGGAGAGAGACATCTTGAAAATGTTAGTATTTATAAAAACCTGGTTATCAGAGTAACCGTAGTTAAGATTGTTGCACAGCTCAATTTCTGTTTGTCAAGTCTACATTCATATCCTTCCTGAGGGATGTTTATTACATGCTTTTACAGAATTCTCCCAGAGAAAGCAAAATGCAGGCATATGTGGATGATAGGCAGAAGGAATATATTTCTGTAGCTCACTTACCAGTAAGAAATTAGAACAATATACTATTAACATGACTCACATTAAATGGGTATAAATTTGGATAGCTGAAAGATATGAAATATGGTTTTAAATGAGGAGTAGTTATTCTGCTTAGGTCCTTTAGAGACTGCTTCTTGTTGTTGCATTGCTATAAACTTTCATCAACGACCTTGAAAGAAAACAGAAAATCACAGCTTTCCCCTAGTATTTGCTGATTGTCCAGAGTTTTGCCAATTAATGATTAAAATAACGGTCCACTTAGAGTGATTTGGATTTCTTCTTAAGGTGGGCACAAACAATAMATATTTCAGTATGTATGTAAAGTAGTACATCTAAGAACAGGGTGTGTGGTCTATGTTAATAGTTTCCCTTACAGTATCCCTGGAAACAATGACTTAAAAACTTTAGTCATTGTGGGCAGCTGAGACAAGCTCCCTGTAATGTAAAATGGCTGGAAGTGCTGATGATATTCTTGGCTCCAGAAGCTGACATAGGGTAGTATCATTTAGTAACATAAATACATTACCCCCATGTTTATTAGATACATCTTCCAATATAATATCTCACCATCTTGTGTTCACAAATCGAGGAGGTTATTCAGAGAAGAAATCTGAAAATGATTAAAGATTGGGAAACACAGTGACCAGCTGTGAAGCATAGTGTCTTTTAGGGAAGGTTTAGGAAATTAATTCTTCACTGACCTACCTGGGGAGCAGAGGCTTTTTAATCTATTGGTAAAAGATAAAGCAAGATCCAGTGGCTTAAAGTTGAAACTAGAAATATTCAGACTAAAAAAGAAAAGGAAATAAAAGTTTACAAATTGTAAAGAATGCGGGTGTTGTGGTTTAACCCCAGCCGGCAACTAAGCACCACGCAGCCGCTCGCTTACTCCCCCCTGCTGGGATGGGGGAGAGAGTCGGAAGAGTAAAAGTGAGAAAACTTGTGAAAGACAGTTTAATAGGTAAAGCAAAAACCGCGCACGCAAGCAAAGCAAAACAAGGAATTCATTCACTGCTTCCCATTGGCAGGCAGGTGTTCAGCCATATCCAGGAAAGCAGGGCTCCGTCACCCATAACGGTTACTTGGGAAGACAAACACCATAACTCCGAACATCCCCCCCTTCCTTCTTCTTCCTCCAGCTTTATATGCTGAGCATGACATCATATGGTGTGGAATATCCCTTTGGTCTGTCCCGGCTGTGTCCCCTCCCAAGTTCTTGTGCACCCCCAGTCTACTCGCTGGTGGGGTGGTGTGAGAAGCAGAAGAGGCCTTGACTCTGTGTAAGCACTGCTCAGCAATAATGAAAACATCCCTGTATTGTCAACACTGTTTTCAGCACAAATCCAAAACACAGCCCCATACTAGCTACTATGAAGAAAATTAACTCTATCCCAGCCAAAACCAGCACAGAGGATGATGATTCATTGGAACTTTTTATCAGAGCTTTTTTGGTAGATTATTCACTACTTCTAAACCAGAATTTGGTATTTTCTAAAAAGAACAAGCTTACTCATATCTATGACTTTGCTTTTGTATCTAGTGATTTATCCTGTGTTGTAGGTTTTTTTATCATGGTCTTCAACTTTCTATCCTCTACCACAATCCATGACGATCCCTCTTCTGTATTAACTGCTTCGTATGAGGAAGTGGTACTTACTGAGGTGATCCTCTGCTTTACACCATTGTTAAGCTATAATAGATGAATTTATGTTGGCAATGCAGTTTCGAAGATCTCAATAAATACATTGCAGACAAAATGTTTTCGACTTGCTAACACTAGTGCGGTGTTGAAGATTTCTTGAGAAGTCTTGAGAAGTCTCTACCACTGGAAGTCTTTAAGAGGCTAGATGAACCTCTCTCAGGAATAAAATAGATATTGTTGACGTTGCTTGGGGCAGAGGAATGGAAATAGCCTTTAATGGGGTCCCTTCCAGGTATCTGTGATAGATTTTTAATTCCCTCTCTTCTTGTATGGTACAATCAGGAAAATAAGAAGGGAAAAGGAAAGGCTAAATTTCCATCTTAGACATAAACTAAATTTCCATTGTAGCAGAAGCTAAGCTGGGCTTCCAGACCTGGAGTATGTTAAAGAATAGGAGGAAGTCTTAGAGTCACAAAAGCAGGTAGGTTGGAAAGGACCTCCAGAGGTCTCAAGTCAAACCTCATGCTCAGAGCAGGTCTGGTTAGGGCAGGTTGCTCAGGGTCTTGTCCAGTCCTTTTCTGTGTATCTCTTTAAGGATAGAGATCCAACAGCCTCTCCTGGCTCCTCTTCCAGTGTTTGTCCACTCTCATGGTAAAGGATATCTTCCCTTCATACCTAATCAGAATTTTCCGTGCTCTAACTTGTGTCTGTTGCCTGTCTTTCCACTGGGCACTTCTCAGAAGAGTGGCTCTGTCTTCTCTGCTCTCCTCCTGTAGGTAGTTGCAGACAGTAAGATATCTCCTTTGCCTTTTCTTTTCTCATGCATCATGTGCTCCAGGGCTTGATCATCTTGGTAGCGCTCCACTGGAATAGTTCCAGTAGGTCAATGCCTTTCTTGTACTGGGGAGCCCAAAATTGGGCAGAGTACTTCAGATGTGGTCCTACAAGTGCTGAATAGAGGAGGAAAAATCCCTTCCCTCATCCTGCTGGCTACGCACTTGCTGTTACAGCTGAGGATGCTGTTGGTCTTACTGCGGGATAACAATGCTGAGTCCTTTTCAGCTTTGTTGTCCACCAGGACTCCCAGGTTTTTATCTTAAAAGCTGCTTTCTAGACAGCCAGTTCCCAGCCTGTATCATTGCAAGGAATTACTCTGTCCTGGGGGCAGGACATTGCATTTGCCTTGGCTGAACTTCATAAGGTGCCCATCAGCCCATTTTTCCAGCCTAGATAAGTCCTTTTGAATGCCTCCAGCATTTCAACCACTCCAGACAATTTGGTGTCAGCCACAGACTTGCTGAGAAGGCAGTGCCTTCCTCTAACCTGTGAAGCCATTCAGCATTCTGTAGGAGATGATCAGGCTAGTCAGGAAAAATTTATCCTTGGTAAATCCTTGCTGAGTGTTCCCAGTCACCTCCTTCATGTGGTGGAAGTAGCTTCCAGGAGGATTTGCTCCATAACCTTTTCAGGATGGAGGTGCAGTTGACTGGCCTGTGGTTAGCTGGATGCTGCTCCTTACAGGTGAAAGAAGCCTTTGCCCAAGCTGTGTTCCTAGGTTCATATCATGCCAGATTTTTAAAAGTAATAGGTGCTTCATGGATTATAAACAGAACTTTGTTTACTCTCAGGTACCTACAGCCTTAAGCTAGGATAGATGAGTCCATTGCCATAATCTGAAAGGAATCACTGTTTAAGGCAAGGCATAATAAAGCCCTTCAGCATTTGCCTCCTTCTTCTTTGTTCATTTGCAGAGCTCTGTGTCTTGAAGTTCACTCCAAAATGAGTCTATTTCAATTTAGTCTGAAAAGCATATAGATTTTCTGCACCCAGCATGTGAAAACATTTTAAATCCTTAAACCTCCTTGAACATAATGAATATCCAAAGCTCTGTCTGCCCATCTGTTTGAGAGTTTTATGCTGTTGCCTGGTATGATAGTGTAGTAGCATCTCTTGAGTATAAACAGCTACCAGTAGTGACATCTCATTTCGACCTGTTGGAGCTTATCGTTTTCTTCCAGTTTCAGAGGAAAAATAGATAATTTTTTTATCTTTTAGTTTATGTTGGTTCACCAGGTTTGTTTGTTGATGGCTTTAGGTCTTTTTATTTCATTTTGTCTTAGAGTTTTTAGCGGTATTGGAGGATAGAGAGGCTCATCAATGTTCCTAGATTGTGAAAGAGATCTGAGCGCATTTTCACTGGCTTTGGAGTTCAGTGCAATGATCAGCTTCCTTCATACCTGCTCATTCATATATGAGGGTGAGGAGGGTTAATATTTACACAATTATAAATTTATTCTGTAAATGTAAGAAGGCTTCTGAGAAGCTGAGAGAATGAGAAAGAAGAGCCTTGAAACAACTGCAGCGGATTTGATTTTAGCTATTTCCTAATATTGCACATAGTGTTGAAATTTTGATCTGAAAAAGCACTGAAAACATGTTAGAAATGCTTTGAGAAATGAAGAAGAGATAAAAGATAAACACTGAAAACAACACAAGTAGTCACAGCCTGCAATAACAGTATAGCTAATATATTCTTCGCAGCCAAGAGAATGAATCTCACTACAAGAAAGTTACATTTTTGTAACTGACCCAGATCTCTTGACAGAGGTGCGGAAGGGTTGCATCTGGACCCCGAATAGGGCCAGCTAAAGCTTGGCCCTTGAGGAGCRCATGGCTCTCTGGTGGAGCAGCAGTGGCTGTGTGAGCTCTGTGCGTGTCGCCTGTCGTCACGCCGTGGTGTAATCTATCAGCCGTAGAAAAGGTTTTACTTCATCGTCTTCCAACTGTGTTAGTCAGCTTTGACATAGAGTACAGGTTGTCTCTTTGTGGTGATCCATCTGCCCTGTTTTTTCATCAAGCCAAAATGTGGGAAGTCTGTCTCAGACTGTGGGAATAGCTGACAGATATTGCCTCTTTGCCATCTTTGTTCAGTGCAACAATCAGCTTCCTTCATACCTGCTCATAGGAAGAATGATCTTCATTCTTCCTACTTGCAGTCAACAAAACCCTCAGCTTCTCATGAATAACCATGGGAGGAAGAGGGCAGACAAAAAGCAATTAATGCTTAAGATTTTAATTGTGGTGTACCTATGTCATTGCAAAAAAACATAAGAAAACTACACGACTACTATGTTAAATTGTTCAGTCACAGTGATGGGCCCCAGACAAGACCATGGTGCTTTCTCTGGACTGATTCTGAATGTTTTGGATACATGGGCATGATCTTTTGGCGCTTTAGCCGCAGGGGGACTCCTGCTCTGTGTCCAGTCTCTCATGTCTCCCATCTATACTTTTACACGCTATTGTTTTTAAATCTTGTAACCAGGTGTCCCATCCAGAAGTGGCTGAGAGAGTATCTGCCCCAGAAGTTCCCTCCTTGCTCTCAGAAGAATGTGATTTTAAAAAATCTCGGGATGTATTTGGTTTAGATTTCAGCATAACAACAGTTAAACAACCACCCACAGCAGACTCAGAGGTAAATAAAGAAACACTGAGAAGTGAAAAAGGCTTCAAAAATGCAAAATAAATTTATTCCAGGAGAGACGAATTCCAGCCTTGTATATACTTTTTCTCCTCCACTCCTTTTTTCTCTCCTTGAAATTTATCTTGAGCCATTTCAGCTTAAACTGTAATCTAAGAACCATTTAAGCCTTGACTCTGCACATGCAAGTTCTAAATTGCATATAGAAAACTAGTATTGACGCCTGAGTGGAAACTATTCATTTGGGTCAGTTTTACTTTTACATTGATTCAACTTAATTTATTAAGGACTTCAAGTGAAGCTGAATGTATTCCTGGTGAGGTTAACATTTAAATCAATGAGTTTACGTAGGGGTTTGCACAGGTTTAACTAAGTTTATTTTAAACTATGTGGAATCAGCCCCAGAGATGATGCATAGGGCTGTAATCTCAACTATTTGAATGATTGCTAGGCGCTCTGTCACAGGGAGAAGCAACACTAATGCACAGCTTTGTAAGTCAAATCAGAACCCTGATGAGCATCACAGGACAAACTCAATTTGTGCTGTCTAGACAGGATATGGAGTGAGTTTTCAGCACAAGAAATGCAAAAAAAAAAAAAAAGACTTCTGAAACACTTTAATTGTGATGGCTCGAATCATGCCGGCAGCGTGGAAAGATACACTGAAAGGGAAGCAAAGGTGGCTGATGAGATCTGCTTTTGAAAGCAAAGATTCCAGCTTGAAAAGAGCCTCAGATTGCAAATCTCGTTAACCTTAAATAGGGAAACCACTTCAACAGATGTAACAGGGCAGTATATCTCGGAGAGGGGTGCCAGCCTGGATCATCAGAGGTGTCAGGATTGAATCTAAAATTCTTTTTGTCAGGCACTGCTAATAAAGTAAGGAGATCACGTTGACTGAGAGATAAGTATAGGATCTAGAGCTGACAGATACGTTCAGACTGGCAGAGCATCTTAGCRTGTGATTTTTAGTATTCTTGTATGCACTGGGAATGAGAAGGATGATAGCCCTTTGGATTCACATGTGACCACCTGGAGTTGTGCTGGCAGAAACCCTTACTGAAATTACAGTTATTGCAAATCAAAAGTATAGTTTTGCGTAGATTATCTCACCTGCCAGACTCAAGTTACGTTTGCACAGTGCTGGTTTTAGGTAACAGTTGTTATTGTACCAGGAGGACTTTACCGGTAGGTATATTGGTATGCCTTTATTGTTAAGCATACCTAACACAGGCCTGGCTGTATGGTGTAATGGCTCTGTTTATCACTATAATCCTGAGTGAAATTCTCGCCTTGTTACCTGGAATATTTACATTAAGGTACATCAGGGAAGGGTTGCCGTCATCTGAAGAGAAGCGAAGGCGTGGGAGGAAGCGTCTGGTGCATAACAGGATTGGGAAAGCTCTTTGCCCTCCCCTTGTGAAAACAGCCCATCTCAGCTACCTCTACACAAACACAAGTGGCTTAGGAGACAGGAGGAATTAGAAGGTTGTGCACAGTTGCAGAGCTATGACCCTGTTGGACATGGTGAGATAGCTCACATGACCAGAAAGACAGGCTGGGAAGGTGAGGAGAAGGGGTTGTGCTCCGTGCGAAGGAGTGCCTGGAGCTTTGCCTTGGGATGGGTGGTGAGCCAGTTGGGAGCTAATGGTAAGGATCAAAGGATAGACCAACATGGATGACACTGGAAAGATTTTAGCTTCAAGTGAAACAATAAGCAGCAGGAAGAGTGTGCTGACTTTCAGCAATTTAGAACATGGCCCAGTCTAAACAGAGTTTCATGGGACTGCAGAGGGACAGTGGTCTTACTACTGGCAGGACTTTGGAACTTGACATGGTGAAACACTGGGAGAAAAGAGGGTGAGAGGACATCAGAAGAAAACTGTCCAAAGAAACCACTGTCAGATTCATAGCATAAAGTGTATGTTCATTACCTGGCAGCTCTTAAGCAGAAATCTGCACTTCTCCATGTCCGATTCAGAGCCCTAGCAGCCAGACTTAGAATGCAGAAAGTGCCAGAATAACCTTAAAATTTTAGGCAGCTGAAAGATATCCTTCAAACTGTGCACATGCTGTTAGTCTACTGTAGTCTTTCTTTATGATCTCAGAAAATTAATACAATTTCTTTGAGCCTCTTTGCCAACTGTAAAATGAGGATGACCAACACATTCCTATGTCATAAGCAGGATGTGGGACAGTTGGTTAGACTGTGCTTGTAAAAGACAGAAATTAGGATAAATATGTTATATTGCAAAACAAAGGCTTAGTTTCACATTCGCCCTACACTGACTTTGTTCCTCTGAATGCAGGAGTTCCTAACTGTAACCTTGGCTTATAGTGTTGTGAGCAGGGAGTCATTCATGAGTGATAGACTTGTTGTCTAAGGCAGTTCTAATAAACTGCAACTAGTAATAATCCTTTACTTGTGCAGATGGATGGAGTACAAATATGCGGACCATCGGGAGAATTTATAGGAAAGCTGTAAGAGCAATCTGCAAGTATGACCCCATGGAAAAGCTGAAAGAGCTGGAGATGCCTAGTTTCTGGTGGGTAGGACAAGAGTTAATGTGATTAACGCTTAAATTGCAGCAAGGAAGATTCAGCCCAAGTACTAGGAATAGCTTGAACAGGAAGAAACATGGTGCACCATTTTCTACCTACGCAATTATTTGTAGTAGTGTTGAAAATCAGGGTTTCTGTATTCTCTTTCAGTCTCCTACTGGGGAATGTGATCCGGTGGCTGCAACCCTGTAGTGCTTGATACTGGCCTTTCAGTTTTTAGACAGGTTTGCTCTGTTACAGACTGTGATTCTTATCCCACCTTTGCATGAACTGACCTTCTTGGGGTTTTATCAAATCGGATTTGACTGTGGGCACTAGTACAAGGGATATTATTTCATATCTGTTCCATATAAACTGTACCTGGGTTGAGCATATTCAGCAGCTGGCTTTGGCATCTTGGGAGGTCTCCCAACAAAAAATTCAAGATAGGGCAGGGTTTTGGCATCTGGCATTGGTGGATGAGGAACATGGAGCCCAGCATGTCTCTCTCCACCTGTTTATGCTCCTGAGCTCTATTAACCTTTTATGTTTTTTTGCCCTGAATATTTTCTTCTTGAGGACTGAGCTCCCTTGGTTTGCACTGGGCCAAATGTTTTCTCTGGCCAAAGCCTTGGTCCTGGGAGGACAGCGTGTTGTTCTCCTTGAAGGTGGCATCGGTATCTCACCGCTTGGCGGGGTTGCTGTCGCCGTCTGAGGGTTTGTGCTGGCTTGAATTCTGCTATTCTGATTCAGCAAAACAAATACCCTGAAACCCTCAGCTGCACAATGTTTTGATGAACTGTATATGGCCTTCCTTTTTCTGGGCTATCCTTTCATATTTTACATTTCTTTACATGTATTTAAAAAGTAGGGTTGTTTGCTTAAGTTACTAGTAAGTGGCAAAGCTCTGGTTCCTTGACCACTCTGGTACCAACCATTACAAATTAAAAATCATCATTATAACGTTCCTTACAGATCGTTCGAGTTAAATGTGATGTGACTAGCAAGTATGGTGTTACTTGGTTAAATATTCAGATGATTCGTGTTTCCTTTCTGGCACCAACTGTGAAAATGCTGTAAGTTTTTTTTTGTTGAAAAAAACGTGGTTGTTAAATACAATGGCTGCTTTTTAAAAGCAATTACTAGAGAATATTGAGAATTATTTCAATTAAAAACAAAGCTAAAGAATTATTTACTAAAATAAAAAAAAAAAAAGGCAGGGAAAATTACCTGAATAAGTATAAACCAGGTGGCCTGCATTTCATCTTTGACAGAATAGTTCTTTTTTTGTTGTTTTTGGTTGGAGAGTCAGTTGTAAGAAAGATATTATAATACAGTTAATAATCAGCCTGTCTATTAGGTGGAAGTAGGTCTTGGCAAGCAAACTTCATATTTTGGGATGAGGTTAGAGGTCCAGTTGATAAAGGTCACTGATGTATTTTTAAACTACTATAATATGTTTGATTTTTTCAGTCAGTACATCTTATTTAATTAATGAGATTACTACTAAGAACGAATAGAGGCCATATAAAATAGATTATATTTGACAGTAATCTCATCCTCTTTCGGAAGGGTATCGAACAGGGGCCCAGCAGGAATGTACTAATAGATCAATATTATTCCATAATCTTCCTATCACAGTATTTATTAGCACCAAGTTTAAAGTTTCTTTGATAAAGTATCCATGAAGTATGCCGGAGACAGAAGGTATCTTGTTTATCCAGAGGAATCTGGATTGCTTGTTAAACTGGCGCAGATGAACATGAATTTTAAGGTGACCAAATCTGTGGTTTGTACATCTGAGGAAAAAAAAAAAACAGGTCCTAGTTACTGCATGGGGGATTGTATCCTTAAAAGCTGTAGTTTGAAGAAAAGAAAAAGTCATGGAAAGTCTGGTGAGTAACAAGCTAAATGAGACCGTTGTGTGATGCTGTGGTAAAAGGGATAATTCGGTGGTAATGAAAAATGCCAGTCAGCATGGTTTCCTGGAAAATATGTCTCTCCAGATAAACATAATCTTCTTTCGTGTCTGAGTTTACTTGAGTGGTGTCTATAAATATGTACGAGAAGAGAAGATTTCTTATACCAGAGGGCTTTTTGTTTTGTAGGCAAAGATTTAATGAGATTTGCTGCCTGGAAGACAAAACAAGCCTGATCAAACTAGAAAAAAAAAAATGAAGTTACTATCACCACTTGAAGACTTTATGTGAGGTATCTCAGTGAGATGTGCTAATTTGATCAGATACCTTTTGTGTAACCTGAGAAGAAAGGGGTGAAAATGATGTGGTCTGTCCTGTGCAGGAGGGTCACTGCGGCTCTGACTTGCAGTGACTCCTTCCCACTTCAAAAATCGTCCGATTTTGCAATTCTATGGTGAAGCGTGTGTTGCATGGGATGGCGCGATCCCTCAGTCCTATAAATAGCTGGGGCTTTGTGCAGCATGGGGTGGCTTTATTTTCTGTGGACCTGGCATGATGGAGAAAGGAGACTTGACTCCGTGGTGCCAGCTCTGTGAACGTCTCCAACTTTGGGCTTCTGTGCAGAATCTGGCATTGCTGGAGGGGCTCGTTAGCCAGATGGTTCAGCCCCAGCAAGCTGTGGGGAAGGCAGGCATTTACAAGCCTGGAGTTCAGTATCCTGCTGGGATAGATGATCATTCACCTTTCAAGTTCCCAACAATATTCAGAATAAGCTCTGAGTTTGTATAGTGATCACATGTGCAGAATCTGCTTATTTCTAGAAGTGCGTTTTATTTTTCTGTGTAAAACTTAGGTTTGAGTCTGAGTTTGGTAAATGATATATTTTTAACCCTCATGATGTGTAGAGGCCTCTGTACGTACCATCCTGATTAGAAGGTGCTATGAATAGGTGTTTTTAAATGTGACTGGAAAGTATGTTCTAGATGCACTAGGAAACAATCCTAAAATATAATAAATGTCAGCCTTAGGATGCAAACATTTGTGTTGCTTCAGACGACATTGATTTTCCCTTCTCACTGTTGATCTGTTGCAGGCCCATTTTCTTGGGGGAAAGAAAAAAGATGCTTGTATTTTGTCCTTTTCTTTCCCTAGTTACCCAGTGGGAGACTCTTCCACGCTGCAGCTGTTATCTCAGATGCTATGTACATCTTTGGTGGCACAGTGGACAATAACATTAGAAGTGGAGAAATGTACAGGTTCCAGGTAATTCACTGATAAACATACTCAAACACCCACACCAGTTCTTCCTGAATCCTTCTGGCTGTCTCCGGACGTGGCAGAGTTTCTGTTTGGCTCGCTGTGAGCTTGATGGCTTTTGTTTTGCATTCTTCCTGCAGGAAGCTTTTGCATTTCAGATTCAGCTGCCAAAGATTTATGTATATCTTTAAAATCTTTTGAGATATGTTATCTGGACAGACATTTTGGTAAGGCCAAGCTCTCCACTGCCTTCTGAAGTCCTAACAGCGATCATGACAACTTATTTTGACAAATAATTGAAAAGTGTATCAGACAGGATTTGCCAGGATGTTTAACTGAAAATTGGCTATTCTTCTTCATGTACTGTCAGGTTCAGGTTCCTGGGTCAGAGCATTTTGTACTGAAGTTTTATCTTCATGCAGCCCTCCCACCCCTCCAGTAACTATGGGAATTTTAAACTTTAAATTTCAAGATACTCGCACCAGGTCAAATCCCCCCTACACTCAAGTTTATTTTTGTTGTGTGGGACCCTCAGACAACTCCTGAGAGCAGATGAGACTCCGAGCCACCAAATCCTGAAATCTGCAGGTAGTGATGAGAGACATTTCTTGCGTGTTAATCTGTATTATCTTCATTACCCTCACCATAGAGGAAGCCCTTGCATATGTTTGGTTTGGTTGTTATTTTCTGCTTTATGTACTACATTGAGGTCAAGTTAATAAGAAAATCCAGTGATAGTATATGTGACTACAGGGCTTTTGGATATAGCTGTTTGAAATGAATTCTGTCTTCTGTGGGTTTTTATTTTTTTTAGTTTTCTTGTTACCCTAAATGCACTCTACATGAAGATTATGGAAGGCTATGGGAAAACAGGCAGTTCAGTGACTTGGAGTTTGTTTTGGGAGAGGTGAGTAGAATTTATTGAAAAGGTGCCAATGGGGGTGTTACTGTGTGTGTAGCATGTTTGCTGGGAAAAAGCAAATTGTACGATGATTGTGCCAAAAGCCCTGGGAATGAAGTTTTAAGAGCAGTGTCACTGGTGAAAATGATGTCTGTCTAGTTTAGTAAGTTCCACTAATCCAGATAAATTTATAAAGCTGCAAAGGAGAAGAAACTTTTAAACTGATAAGATCTGTGGATCACTGAGACATAACCCGAATTTATCAGAGCACATTATATATAGTTGCAATATCAAAATGATACTAGCGACCTCTGTACTCCKAGGTCCCAACTGTCTCCTGGAAAAAGCACATCAGTGGTTTGCAGATCCATGTATCATTTCAAGAGCCATTTTTAATTACTGAAATAAAACAGAATGAGAAAAAGCAGCACAGGGGAATGATTCTCTAGTAATGAAAACAATTATAAAATTTTAAAAAGAACATGTTTTCTGAAGAAAAACATGAGAAATCTGAACTTTCCTGCATTCCTTTTGCAAAAAAAAAGTTAGAAAAGACTTTGCAGAGATCAGATAACAGATCCTCAACAACAGATGAAGTAGATTATGAAGAACAAATATACTGTTGTTTTGAAAAGAGAAAATTAAACTGAAAATCAGATGCAACAATAAGAAGCAATATCTGTGATACTGAACCTACACACCAGCTTCCACTCAGTGAACATAACAAAGACTCTTTCCAAATGGTGTTTGCCATTAGCCTTTTGGGAAAATAGGTGTTGAATTTCATACGGATGTGCAGAGCAGATGCAAGGTTGCCTTTGATTCTAACTTAAACTAAATGTATAGTAACCTGGAGTTCAGCCCAGGTTTCTATGGCTTCTGCCATCTGCCACCACCATGTGATTTGGGAATAGAGGTTTAATATGTGTTATTCCTTTGCCTCTGACAGAAGGAAGAACGAGTCCGAGGGCACACCGCAATTGTTACAGCTCGCTGCAAGTGGCTGAAAAAGAAAATCATACAGGCAAGGGAGAGGTTGAAACAGGTGAGTATTTTAGAAAAGTAATCTTGTGGCAAGGTAATGCTTATTCTACCCAGTTTTGGAAATAAGGTTGTTAGGAAGAAGATAGTATCTGTTGAGACAGATGTAGGACCAGAGCAGTATCTTATGCTAAGGTGCTCTTGGGCAAGTAAAATAAAGAGGATAATTAGTATTAACATAGGCTACTGGATGTATATCAGGCCAGGCAAGGAGCATAACATGGAAGAGCCAAAGTTAATCCAGTTATCTGGATTTGGCGGTATGGTTCTTGGGAGCTCTCGTAGCTGTCTAAATTTAATCTTGCGGAATACCCCTGGGGAGGTATGCTTGCCCCTCCCTCTGGGGAGGGTAAAAGCTGTATGTCATTGGGGATGGCCTGCAAGATAAGGCAGATTAGAGGGAAGGCAGTGTTCAGGTTTTGAGGCTGGCTTTGTTCCCTTTACCTTAGTATTTCCTGTTTTTTTTCCAGAGTTGAAGGTTCATTGTCTATTAATTTTCACTACTTACAGCTTTTCAGCAGCAAACATTTTATTGCTCTTGAGGAAGTGGTAGCACACAACCTGCAGTAAGACATATGGATGCCTCATTGCCCCTTAGTTAATTGCTTTGCCACCCCACAGCCCTCCATCTTCACTGGAAAAGGCTGTAGGGAAAGGCTGTCAAAGTGAAACTTGAAAGTAACGGAGTGGCTTAAAATACTTCTGTGCAGCACTTTGAGCTCTGACTTGGCAAGGCAGGGCTCTGTGGAACCTGCTCCTACATCTTGCTTCTCCAAGGAGAGATGCTGTTCCTGCTGAGGGCAGAAATATGAGCCCAGTGGAATTCATTCCTCCCTTTTTCTGAGGTCCGGCTTTTGAGCTTCATCCAGGAGCTCACATTTGCTCTGATCCATGTTTGTCACTGGATATGGAACAGTAAGTCTAAGACATATTAATTCCTTATTATCTTGAAGATAATCTTGAAGATAATGAGATCTTGGGTCTTGAAGATTGTCCTTAAATGAGAAGGATCTTTCCTCTGGTTTGATAGTAATATGTGTGAGCTGACGCAGACTTGTTGCCATGTTTGAGTGTTTTTTCTGTCGCAGAAATCAAAGCAAGATATTGAAGATGAGGGACATGTGACGTGTCAGAAGGATGGGATTGGTGGGAATGTCAAGTTGTGCCGCCTGCAGCCGCTGCTGGAAGTGCCCATCCGAGAGGCTGAGGCGCAACCCTTCGAGGTGCTCATGCAGTTTCTGTATACGGATAAAATAAAATACCCTCGCAAAGGTAGGACAGCAGGATAAAAAAAATACCAGCAACTGGGGAGCAAACATTTATTTTCATATAGAGCAGGATCGAGCATTTGCAGATGATCAGTCCTGCTCTAAGCGCTTAATTACTTACCTGAGATTAAAAAAAATAGCAGATTTCTATCAAAGCATACTAACAGTGCTCTGTTTTTTTCTAATTCTTTTCAAACATCAAGGAAAAGCAGGTTCTTGATCTTTCCAAAAGGTGGAAAAAAACCAACCAACCAAACAAAAATTTCATGGTATTTTGAACAGTGCAGCAGCCTGCCTGGAAAGACCATGTATCCTGGGTTGGCTTATTTCCTTTTTCTGGTATTGTTTTGATCTGTTGCAAACTGAGCCCACACAGAAAGACAGAGCAAGCCAGTATTTATCATCTCTTCAAAATGCCAATCCAAAGTAATGCCTCAAGAAAGGAAAAATCCATTTGATGCATTCATTGAAGATCCCCGAGTTAAAAACAGTTGGAGGCTGAGAGGTAATAGCCAGAGATCTCTCAGCTCCCACACAGCAGATCTAACTCATGGCCTCGTTTGAGTGATGAGGTCTGTTGGGCTGTGGGTCAGACTGGATACCCAGGGGGAACTCCAGCTGGTGGGGCTGGGGAAGCTGCAGCCACGTGGCAGTCATTTAAAGTGAGGTATGTCTGTCCTAATGCTGGAAGCTTTGCTTCAGTTTCAGTCCAGGATCTTTCCTTTCTATAAAAGGTAATTCTTAGGAAAATAATAATTTGTATGCAGTTGTCTCAAGGCTTTCCCTGTGAGGTGGCATGTCTGAAAGCAAGCCTAATTAATGGGGATGAGGGAACCTTCTCATTGGTGTCTGCCGACATTGCCAGATCCCGCTCTCAGCAGGTTCACTGATCCTCAGCATGCTCATTGCAGGACAGGATCAGACCAAAGAAGGGCTTATCACACTGAACCTCTTCCCTTTGTTACAGGCTTCCCAGGCAGCCTGCTACCCTTCTCCCCAGCCCATCAAACGTTCTCCCTGTCTGCTGGGATCCTCCAATGGCCCTGTCCTGACCATTTGTATTCCTAGTTGCTCCTCTCAGTTCAGAGGGCAGCACCTTGGGGATCCATCCAGAGGCTGAGCTAGTAGAACTGGGCATGCTTATCAAATGGGATTTTCCCAGTTAGACACAGGGAAAGCACATGACATACAAGAAGGCTTTTCTGTATCAAAAAGTAGTTAAAGCAGATGGCCAGAGATCTCCTGTGAGGAAAGCAAAGGCTGTGGAGAATTATTCCTTGAGTTGCTGTCCCAGTAGCCCCATTGCAGTGGCTTACGAGGGTCCCCACTGCCCCTCTCTTACTTCAGCCCTCTCTTCTAGACCAGCCTCAGATCTGTACACGCACAAGCACAGAGTGCCTTCATAAGGGTCTGTCAAAATCAGGGAGCTGATTGCTAATACTGCGTAAAAACCAGGGGCTTCAGCAGAGCTGTTAGCAGCTGAGCACTTGGGAAAATAGGGCTGCTAGCTTCGGAGCTTGTCAGTGATTTTAGAGACTTCATTTTCTTTTGAGGGTTTTAAGAARTTGTCATCCAGATCATCACAAAATCTTTGTCCAAAAAATCTTCTGGGGTGGCTCTTTCATGCCTCAATTTTGAAACTCTTTTTTAGTATCAATTCAGATTTTGTGTAGCCAGCAATTGAATTTTTTCCTCCATGAAAATACTCCAATCGCTGCCCATTCTACCATTCCAAATGCTCAAGTTGATGTAAAAAGAAATACTTTGAGAAAAATTTCTCTTTTTGTTCTGTGAGCTCTCCAGCATTTTTATCTCTTGTAATTTCAGGTCATGTGCAGGATGTGTTACTTATTATGGATGTATACAAACTAGCCTTAAACTTCAAGCTCTCTCGACTGGAACAGCTCTGCCTTCAATATATTGAAGCATCCGTAGATCTGCAGAATGTGCTCATTGTGTGTGAAAATGCTAACAAGCTTCAGCTGGATCAGCTAAAGGTAATCACATTTTGCATACAAAGTAACTGGTAAGAAATTTAAAAAAATAAAATCGATGTAATTAATGCTTTGCAAAAGCTAACAGCTTTTGCAAATTCAGTTCTTTCCTATAATTATAGTTGCTTGAGTTATGTTAGAGTGGATTGTCCTGCAGTTGTTCGTGAATATTATGTAGGTTTTTTTCAGTAAGTGTTTGATATTTTTGCATATCTGCCCTGTAGGATGTAAAGGGCAGAGTGACTTTGGCTCTTCCTCAGTTCACTCTCACTGCAGCAAGATGGAACCAGTGCATTTTCTGGTCCCACTGTTTTATACAGAGACTGCAAACACGTTCTTTCACCTGGTCTGATGAAAAACTAAATTCTGTTCTCATGCCTTTGATCTGAAAAACACTCTGCTGAAAAGCAAAATGTGTCTGCAATTCTTCGTCTCTATGTAGTGGGACAAGGGCTTTTAGGCATTTGCTGAAAGTCATGACAGAGTCGATACCCCCAGGCTTCGGACCATGATTTGCTGTGATCATCTGGTTCCCACCAACAATGGCCAGAGCCGATTCTGCTTAAAGCTGCAGAGAAGAAGCTCCTCCACCCAAGTCCAAGTGTCCAAGATCATGCAATACCTATTTGAGCCGCCTATGCACATCAGCTGGCCATATAGCTGACGGTTGCAAGCAGAGTGGGGCTAGACAAACCAGTATGCACCAGCACTTCCTCAGGCACTCTTTATGCACTGGATTTGGACAAAGGAAAGGCATCCAGGAGGACAGCAGCAGAGTCAGCAGCAAGTACGTAAATGCTGGCACAGTCTTTGGTGCATAGGACCATGATGCCATTAGCTGCCCAGAAGCTCAAGCAAGTATCTCAGCATTGGTGGATCTAGTGCCAATAATTTCAGATCAGCCAGCTACCTCCACCTGCCTTCACTGCCAGCAGGGTGGCAGGGGCTCTTCCACACAACTCCATTTGGTCAGGATCACCTCGAGTTGGCATCCTGTCTTCTCAAGTGCACGTTAGTCTTCGTGGGTAGGTGCCATCTGCAGAAGGCCGCTCTTTCTGGCATCCTAGTCATTCTTTAAAACATTTTACAGATGGGTCCTGGACAGATCCCTGTGGATCCCAGGTGATATAACTTGGCGGAAAATGGACAGCAGTAATTGTTCTTTGGGTGAATTTTGTACTCACCTTATGGTGAGCTGGTACAGATTATATTTCTTGCCTATGAAAGTGTTCTGAGGGAAAGCCTTGGTTTGCACTGGCAAATGAAGTGCCATTTTTTGTCCCTTTAACTGTTTAGCATTAGGTCTGGTTCATTTGTCACCTTTCCACCACATTGATTTTTCTAGCAAGTTTGTCATACAAGAACCTACAAGAGCTCTTTCAGACTGTGCAGCCTTTACAGAAAAGGTTAAGGCAAAGTCCACACAAGGAAATCCTGCAAACTATTTGTACCCTTAATGTATAGTGTTAAGAGTTAAGATCTCTTCACCCTTCTAATTAACTTTTGGTATCTAATTGTATAAAGAATTATTAGGAGATAGCAACCAATCTTAGTTAGCTCCATGAGATTTTCAACATCTCCTGGGATTCCTATTTTAGAAATCTTCAGAGCAGCTAGATGGGAGACAATTAATCTTTTCCATGTTATTATTTCTTAGTCAGGTTTTTCTAGATGCTTAGAATTGTCTTGAATTTCCTGTTCAAGTAGGAGCCTAAATGGTCACTTAGTAAGGAGATCATTGTTTGATAGTTCCAGCTATAGGATCCGTGTGGAGGGTCGTAAGAAAAGGATGGCTGTTTACACGTATAACATGGTAACATTTATGTGATGCTGAAGGATGACTTCATACAGTAAACTGTAATTTTTTTATTAATATTGGTTTTTTTTAAGGAACATTGCCTGAACTTTGTAGTGAAGGAATCACATTTTAATCAGGTAATAATGATGAAGGAGTTTGAGCATCTTTCTTCATCCCTCATAGTGGAGATTGTACGGAGAAAACAGCAACCTCCTGTTCGAACGCATTCTGATCAGCCGCTTGACATTGGTAACTTTATGCTTTATAAAGTTGTTAGCTGTGCTGGTTTTGCATTGCTAATGGTTTGTTTAGTCTAGGAAACAGCCTAAGAAGTAGACCACTGCAGACCACTGATTCTCCAGTTGGCGTAACTGTGCTTAGGCTGTTTCCCAGACAAGACAGGGCATGCTGGTTCTTTTTCCAGTGAGCTTCAGTCAGAACATTATCCCCATCAAAATACGTGAAAGGTCATGTTAAATATAGTCGTGTTCTTCTTGCAATTTCAGGGAGAGAAGAGGCAGACGGAAGGGTATAAAGAATGATTCAAAGAAAAGGCAGTGGACATTCAGTTTAAGTGGACTAGAAGGTAACAAAGCTGAGTGGGAGGGTTCACCTGCTCATAGGTTTTCACCGAAGAGGGAGCAGGAGTCAGGAAGAAGATCTTGTGAGTAAGCCAGTGCTGACAAGGTAGACCTTATTGTGAGAGAGAGAGAGAGGGAGAGGCAAAAAAAAGCATGGAAAAATTAACCAAGAAAAAGAAAAGTTAATGGAAGAAAGGAAGAGAAGATAAGGAGGAGAAGACTTTGAGAAGATAAATAACCTCTACTAATGGTCATGTCTTTAGTTTTCATTCTGTGATTGTCCTGGAAGGAGAAGATTTGATTTACAATTCTATTACAGAATTCATCAAGGACTGATTTGGGACTAGCCTTCTTCAAGACTTTATCATCCCAACACACAAAAAAAAAGGAATGTAATAATGAAATTTGCTGAGGCCACAAAATTCAGAGGCATTGCCAGTATTGATTGGAATACTGCACAAAAAGAATTGGGGACTGGAGAAAAAGATGGGGAAGCCAGTCCTGTAAGGTCAAGTAGAAAGCCTTTGGCTGGCATTTGGCCCAGGGAGAAGAGAGGTGCACTGTCCAGGAAGACAGCATAGCCAGCTTCTGTGCCCAGAGCTGGAATGGTGCAAGAGACCCAAGCATCAAAAAATTGAAAGATGAACTTTGAAAATATGAGTCAATTTGGATCAGACTTGAATGTGCTCTATTTCTCAGTTATTGTGTATTTTCAAAGGTTAATTAAAATGTTGGATAAAAGAAGCCTTTATTGAGGGTTTGGGAAAGCTTTTCCATTAACAGACAAAATTTTATATTCCTGGTGGTTGGAAATAATGAGAAGAAAAGGGTGGGGAAAAATCAAATTTCTTTATCTATAGAGAACACCTTTCAGTGTGGCCACTGCCAGGTTTGTTTCTGGGGTGGGCAGTAGGTAATGGATTGCGATGGGGAGGGATGAAGCTCATTTTGCTCTGAGATTATGAGGAAAGGCTTGCCTCAAACTCACCCCAAGGGTCCCAAAGGAAAGAAGGGCTGGAGCTATGGCTTGGCCATATATTAGTTTGATAGTACCTGATCACCTGGAACTATCGTGTCTTTTACGTTAACTTTCAGGAACATCTTTAATTCAGGACATGAAGGCTTACCTAGAAGGAGCTGGGACTGAATTCTGTGATATCATCCTTCTCTTAGACGGCCACCCACGGCCAGCCCATAAAGCAATCCTAGCAGCCCGCTCCAGGTGAGTTGCTGTTTACTAAAACTATAACAAATATTGTATGTGTAAAATTCAGTGCTGTGCAAATCTGTGGGTCAGCTTGCTCTTTTTAGAAGACAAGGAGGAACTTTGTATCTGCATAAAGTATAAGATGCAGCTTTGCTCTATGAGTGTAATAAGCCTTTAAGCAACAGTGATTAAATATTTTTTTCGATTTGAAACCCAGCAGGGAAAGATAGGAGGAAATTAAAACTGTAGAGATTCTTTAGAGGATGTGTAAGAAGCTGCACCGCAAGACAAAGAATCTGTAAAATCACAGGAAGGGAAAAAGGGTGTAAAGCATAACGCGGTTTCAGTGAAGTGGAAAGCAGCAGATGTCCACTGAGGTCAGAAAGAGTCTTCTGATGGTGAACATCCATTTTGAACCATGTGAAACTTGAATCTCTTTCTCACTTGCTGATACTTAAGACTGGGTGTGACTAAGCATAACAAAAAGTGGTGCATAACAGAGACTAGATTGTTCCCATACTTTGTTGCAGAGGCAAGTTCACCCTTCTGAGGATGGGTACTATTATCCCTCCTCAGTACGTGGGTGAAGTGGGTTTGTCCCTCGCTTGTGTGTTCTGTGTACCTGCACCTTTATGTTCTGCAAGTCATTGTGTTCACATAAAATTTCTATTTCAAATACCATCATAATTTTTTTCCAGTCCCAGTAATAATATTCAGTATTAGTTATCATGGTATTTTACCAGAAGYATTTCACAGCTCTTAAAAAAAAACCCTGCATGATTGGCAGTGTGTAGATACCAAGGAAATTCATAATGCTTTAAGCTCTCTACTGGGTCTTATGCAAATTAGACACAAATCAAAGCACCATGTGTCCTAATTTTCAAGAAACAGAGAAAAATTTCAGGTAGTGCTGATTGTAATTAGGGGGATTATATTTGGAGTTCTCTCACAGGCAGACATACATGAAACAACAATTTAGCAGTGGTTTTGCCCAGGTTGTCACCTGATTTTGCTTCTTTGGAAGCTGTAGTGCTTAATAGCAGCCTTTGAACAATACTGGGTTAAACCATCTGTCCGCAGAATGTGTTACATCAGTTTTATTTCCTTTTCCAGTTACTTTGAAGCCATGTTCCGTTCCTTCATGCCAGAAGATGGGCAAGTGAATATTTCTATAGGCGAAATGGTTCCCAGCAAGCAAGCATTTGAATCTATGCTTAGATACATTTATTATGGAGAAGTAAATATGCCTCCTGAAGACTCTCTGTATCCTTAAATCTAAAGTAATTGAAGTATCTGTCTGAAGTGCACATACAGCAGCTCTTCCTTTTGCTCTAGATTGCCAGGCACAACCTGGGAGGATTATTTGTCAGGGTTGCATTAATAGGCACCACATTTTAACTTCTGTCATTGATTTGTATTTACAATCAGTGCTGTTACCTTTGCTTTATGTTTTTTTCCTTAATGAGATTAACAGCTACCTCTTTGCTGCACCTTACTATTACGGCTTCTCCAACAACAGACTGCAAGCCTATTGTAAGCAGAATCTAGAAATGAATGTCACAGTGGAGAATGTACTCCAGGTAATTGTCCCCAAGCAGCTTTAATTAGTCGCTTGACTTAGATACAGGAAAGCCAAAGGGTCTAGTCAAGCGGGTACCCCCAGTGCCAGGTTCACTGAGTCACTTCCAAACTGACATTCACTGAGACTGCACAAACCCTTCTAATGAGAGTGGCCCTGCGTGGTTAACATGTATGCAGGAGCGCAGCCTTCAGCAGCTTTGTTTCCTTATCTGCTTTTTGTGTCACTAGTGCTCCTGTGCTGAAGTGTTTAGCAGATATTGCTCAACTGGCCAACAGGATGTTCCTCTTGAGCTCCTCGACCCCCATTGTAGACCAGTGTTTCTAAAGGGCTTTTTAAGATGTACCATGTTCTCAGCACTCAACTCCAAACCCTTTTTCCGTAGAAGTTTGTACCAGGGCAAACGGTGATATGCAGGTGACATTAGTCTTGTTTTATCAGTAATGCTGACAGGATCTGGCAATGAAGTGTAAGCTAACAAAAAATATTCTGTGATAAGAAAACCTACCATCTACTAGGTAGGCAGACCGAACCCACTACAACACGAGCAGAATCAGTTCCAGCGTTAACTGCCTTTGGCTCTTGCCTGTGCCAGTCTCACTGGGGCACTTCAGGGAACCTGGCTCTGAAACAGATCTGCAGTTTCCTACTGATTATCTCCTGGAGACTCCACACATTTTAAATCCAAGGCTTATTTTTGAATAGTTCAGAAAAGATTCAGGTTTGTAATGAAAAATGGAGATGTTTCCCTAGCTCAGAGTCAGAACAGTGTTTGTGCCCTGTACATCTGAGCCATGCAGAAGGAAAATCACATCATTGCTTTTGCTCTAGATTTTAGAGGCAGCTGACAAGACCCAGGCCCTGGACATGAAGAGGCACTGCCTGCACATCATCGTTCACCAGTTCACCAAGGTTGGTTGCATCTTTTCTGGGGCTTTTGAGAGCTGCTGTCCTCTGTCTCTGCGTTGGTTAAAGACACATTAATATAGGAATCCATTTCATTCTTTCTCATGTGAGACAGCTGAGAGCTGGCTGCGTATCACTGACACTCACTGACAGATCTGCTAGGCATACTTAAAGGAAAGGCTAGAACAGCCTGGTCTGGAAATGTGAAGACCTTCCAAAACAGAAGTTACACGGAATTGCTTCCATTTCCACTTGTTCCAGCTGTTAATTTTGTGCCAAGCCATTGTTGGGTTCTCATGTGTATAGCAAGATAAGTTTGTTACGTATTGAGAGCACAAATCTCTCTTTCGCTAGCGGTTACAAGTGTGCTGTTCATATTTCTCTTGAAGTATTCTCTGTCGTACATGTTATATTGTTATGTGCTCAAAAGGCAAATTACCATGTCCTGGCTGGGCTTTCTGTAGTTCCCATGTTTTGATATGTGGGATGATGCATTCGTGGTAGGAAAGGTCAAGAGCCTGATGTGCTGATATTCCTGTCCTCACTCGAGAGAGGAAGGGTATTGTCATTTAGTTGTTCCTATGAGATACGATCCCTCCATGAGAGTTTCCCAGCATGTCACGAGTTTGTTGCACAACTATTAGCATTGTTCAAATTGATAGATAAATCATAGGAATTGGGATTTCTATATGCTACACACTTACTGATAATAATTCCCTAGTTAGTATTCAAGTAGCTCTCTATCCTCTGTATATTTAATCTCACAATCCTCCCACCGCTGCCCGTGGGGAAGGAAAGCACCGCTCAGTCCGGTTTGTATCTAGAGATGAGACAGAGGGAGGTATTCACGCTCTTTATTAAATGCCTAAGTTGCCCAAGCGTAATGCATTTTACATTCAGAAATAACTGAAAATACATAAAAAGATTTGAGAGTGGAGCCAGCATTCAGGAATCGCACTCTCAGTGGAGAGTCCCCAGCACAAGGTTACCTCTCCTGACTTCGTCTTAATGTATTTTCTTCTGGCCTCATGAATCCTGCAGAGTGGCCCAACTTCAGCCGGGGGTAGAGAATGGTCCCACCGTGGGTTACAGGATAGCCTGGTGGTTGGGACATCTCCTGGGGTTTGGGGTCAATGCGTTACCATCCCTGAGAGCTGAAATCTTACGGTCTCGACTTCCCAGTGGAGGCCACAGGAAGACAAACAGGTTGGCGCGATTCTCACCAGAACGTGCTGGGGGGAAATGAACATTGCGACATTTCAGAAAAAGAGATTTGAACTGAAGGGTGTTACTCAATTGTACTCCACTAACCAGAATATGTGGAAATGTTTTATATTTAAACTGTTGACTGTTAGAACAGTTTTCATCAAAATGTGGCTGGAAGACTGTCAAGCAGATGTGCACGAAGAAATCTTAGTTATGCAATGTTTTTCTTTGGCCTGAGAGGCTTTGGCCTGTGTGATTTTTGGCCTGGCGCTGGGTGACTCTATGTGTGGCTGGGCACGAATGCTTGCTGTTCTCCTCCCTGGCAAGCCACAGGCTCTGAAGGGTGATTTGTTCTAGCTGCGCAAGCCCGGTGGGTCATCGAGGCTTAGGCAGGCTGGGTGTATGGCTGTTGGGATCTCCTGTTCTTCCAGCTTGATTAACGCTGTTTGCGATTTGGACTGTTAAGGAGTTTTCCCCGCAGTAAGAACACTAATTGAAGAGCTGTTCCCAGAGGTTTGCTAGTTTGGGAAATGTGTTTTTAGGCTCTTGTGTGTCAGTATTGTGCAAAAGCCTTAATAAAACTGCTGTTCTGAAGTGTTTGTACTGACACCCTGATCTGTTCCTCCGCAGTGCGTGCCTCGGTGCAGGATTCCCCACACCCCCAGTGTTAAGGGGGTCTCTTTCCCTCCCAGTCCTCGCAGACCCTTGTTTTGGGGATATTACTTCAAGCACATGTCCTGAGCTCTTTCTGAAAGCGTACTCAGCCGTTTCCTTCCTGGGTTTCAAAAGATGCTCGGGACATCTTTATGCTTTATCACAGTCGAGCTTCTTAGAGTGAGGTGATATCTTTTATTAGATCAGTTAATACAGGTTGGATAAGTGGACAGGCTTTTAGGCAGAGTCTGCCTTCAAGACTGGGCATGTATGTTAATAACTCTAGAAAGAGGGATTACCGGCTCATTCCTATGAGGTTGTGGAGAAGGAAGGAATGTGTAGAACTCCTTTCTGATAACAGTTGAGCTTCTGAACAGCCTGAGAGCATAAGTTTGTTGTAGATTCTCATATATCTGATGTGGCGAAGGTTTTTGTTGGCTAGTGCTCCAGTGACCTGCTTTGACTGCAGGAGGCAGGCCAGCAAAACCAGCATGGACACTAAGCACRACCTCTCCTTAGGAGCACACAGGAGTGAGGAGATCAGGTCCTAAGTCACGTTCTCCGTAGAAACACACAGACTTCAAAGTTCAGGGCTGTGCTGGTGCCCAACTTTGCTTTTAGGAGAGTGCTTAGTTGGCATCCATTAGCAGTAGAGTTGTCAATATAAACAGTAATTACACTGCTTTCTCAGAGAGGCAGTGCTGGGGTCAGCATTTCTGCTGTTCTCCGTTCCCATCCCCTCCATGCAGCAGTCTGAAATTGGGTTGGAAGCGCAGGAAGTCGTGACTGGAGCCCCCGTGGGCCGTCCTCTGCAGCCCAGCTCCGCAACTGATTTCATGCCGTACGTGCCCAGCCTTTGACTTGCCTGACCTGCCTGTTTCACGTGGGGTGGCAGGGGTAAAACGGTGATACATCAGCTATGATTTGGGGAGGGTTTTAATTTCTTCCTGTTTTTTCTGTTCTGTTTTTCTTTTCCTTGAAGGTCTCCAAGTTGCCAAATCTCCGCTCCCTAAGTCAGCTACTCCTTCTTGACATCATAGAGTCGTTAGCTAACCACATATCAGACAAGCAGTGCGCAGAGCTGGGCTCAGACATATGATGTGCTTTGGTAATCGAACTTTTAATTTGTTCCTCGAAAAAAACTAGCACTTTACAGCTGACTCTCTTTTTTACCATTCCATACTGAGCTGCTCAGAGYGTCTACACAATATAGTAGGCAGCCAAGAGGAGCATGGACAGCTGACTTGCTCTCCCGTGGATTTGCTAGGTTTGTACCTTTGTGGAGGAGGGTTTGGTCTCTGTTACGCAAATGTAAAATTGAAACCATTACAGGAATGAATTTACTCCATGTGGTTTGGGGAGTAACTAAGTTCAGAATCAAGCCCATTATTACTTTTATACTGTAAAGTAAAGCAGTCATGAGTAAGAGAGTCATTAATCCTTTGAAACACAATATTTAAAGAATACTATTTAAAGAACTTCAGCTGACACAGCCAGGGGCTGTAAGGGAGTCAGATATAACAAAACTGGAAACAGAGAGCGTGGTGTTCACAGTGAGGCTGACTGTTGGACCAGAATGTAGTGACTTTTCAGAGACTCTCCATGGCGTGGATTAAAAGATAAGCCCTTTTGCAACTGCCTCGATTGGTGGGCTGCAGGAAGTCCAGACCTGTGCTCTGCAGCAGGTCAGACTAGAAGATTACAGCGGTCCTTTCTGACCATCAAATCCATTAATCCTGTCTCGCTAAGCCTTTCTAAATCAATTTATTAATAAAGAGTTAACATCTTCTCCTGGCATTTCATGATTGACTTGGCTTTCATTTTGGAAAAAATTAAGCAAAAAGAGCTCTGAGCTTGATGAAGGTCACTTTGTTAAAAATAAGTGTGCTACATCTTGTTACTAATTTTATGCTGAAGTGTCTTTGTTAGTCGTTGCCTTTGCAGGAAGGTGGATGAAAGCAGAGCGCCCTTCCCAGCCAGTTCAGAAGCAGCTGCTGTTCCTTCCTGGTTGCAGCTCCCCAGCTCCCCACCGTGCTGGGTGCTTCCCACACTGCAGAGGGGAGAGGAGCTTTACCTCTCCCCGGCTGCTGAATGGTGCAGCTTGGTTGGGGAGCGTAGGAGATCAGCTGGTGTTGGCGAAACATCTGCAGACAGAACTGCTCCCCAGCCCGAGAGCCACCAAGGCAACCCAGAAGAGGGAGTGACACAGAAGCTGAGAATCAAAATCTTGACCTGCCTTAAGCTGCACCAGTTTGCAGAGGTGAAGCAGAAGGCAGCGCTGATGTGGTGCTGCTCTCTGCTTGGCTTTTCGGAATGGCAAGAGTTGGCTTGAGCTGGAGTGGTGGAAGATCCCTCCTGGGAAGCGCAGCTGCCCAGCCCCTGTGTTTCCACCCTTGCCCGAATCTTTAATTCGGGCCAGTAAATTGTTCCTGGTGCAGTACGAGATGTGAGCTCCTGTTCAGCATCCTGTAGCATGACATGCACATGCGTGCTTTGGTACGCTGAGGGCGTTGCAGTCTCTGTGCAATGGAGAATGTGTCATTTCATTTAATCTAAGGGAAATGCTTTTGGGACCACTCGATCTATCTCCCAGCTGATGGCTTGCTCAGGTGAGTCAGACCAGAGGTGGCAGATGCATCTGAGAGCCAAGGGCTCATTTTCAACCGGAGGGGTTATTTCCAGATGCCTCATAGGTAATGAAGTCTCTTGTCAGAGGTCATGTTAATTGTACGGACAATTCTGGGAAACCAGAAGATCTGCAAATGGAGAAAGGTTATACGCTACAACTTGTAAGAATACTACAAGTTATTTTCAGCAATGCTGAATCCACTAGAGGACACCCATTTCCCAAACACGCGCAGCCTGGTTCCCTCAGTAAGGAAGAACGGGCTGATTTCAACCATGCCATAACCAGCCCCTTTGACTCCATTTTCTCAAACTGTTTGGGGTTTGGAGCTTATTCCTGAGCCCATCAGTGAGGAAATGTGCGGTCTCTGCACCCTCTGAGCCAGGGCACTGCAGGCGTCCATGCTTTGGAGGTGGTTTTGGCTTAGTCCTGGCTCTAGTGACCGTAGTGCTCGGTCAGGGTTGCATTACATCAGTGGGATTTATTGTCTGAAAAATTGCGGTCAACGGTGCTGTTACGTTGTCATCATGATTCGCCTCTGGGCTGCTGTTGTGCAGGGTGCCAGGACCATGCACCCCTCCAAGAGACGACCTGCCCCATGGGCAAGGCTGACCCCCTTCAGCCTGAGCTGTCCCCCCTGCCCCTGCGCCTGGGAGCGCAGCGGGGGCTGCGGCCGGTCCCCCCGTGCTTCGGCCCTGCGGGGCTGGGCTGGGTCTCGGGACAGGAGGTCCGGCAGGAGCAGCTGGTGTTGGAGGAGCTGCTGCCGCTGGCCCGGCAGCAGGGTCAGCACACGCAGTAGGGTTTATTTGTGCTTTCTAAGGCAATTGGGTGTTCTCGTTACCACCACCTCAGAGCATCCTTTTGAGCCAGTGGCCTCAGGGGCCTTTATGGCCAGCAGGTTACTGGTGTTAGTGCAGCTTTGTACTGGAATTTTGGGGAGTGTGCTCATATTCCTGCATTGGATAAGGAATAAGTAACAGCGTGGCTGTCTGGCTTTCTCTTAGTCCTACAGTCTCCACCATATGTAGGCCACACTGGCTCTTTAAAGCCCTCAAGTCCTGCTTTACTGGCGTCATTGCCTGCTCTCTGGGATTTATCCCAGCAAACTGCGAAGAGCAGGTCCCAGCTAAGCACATGGCACCACCTCCGTGCCCATTCGGGCTTGTGGCATTTGCTGTCAGCACGTGGCTGCTCGCCGGAGCAGGGACTCGTTTTCCTGATTGAACACGCCTGGCTAAAAGCCTGTCAGGCTGCACAGGGGGCAGAGACCCCCCCCATCCATTACGCTGCTGTTCAGAAATCTGCTGTAGTCACTCCCTGTGTGTTAGGTCCAGGTTTATGAGATGGTCTTGGCCCACAATGGCTGCTCCCACCGGGCACGGGCTCCCCCGGGGCTGTGCAGCGAGGCCGGGCGCCTTCACCTCCTCCTGCCTGCACGGAGCTGGGGGCAGGCGTGGGAGCCGGTTTGCTGGCAGCTCTCCCATGGGGCTTGGCGCGCTGCYGGCCCCTCTGCAGAGCACCGTCTGCTCCAGGAGAGGGACCGCTGCTGGGAGAGCAGGAATGCACCCCTATCCCTGACCCCAAAGCAAGCCCCAGTGTGATGGGGGGGCAGACACCTTGGTGTGTGAAGAGGGAGGAGAAGCAATCCCCAACTCACCCTCTGCCTTCTGCAGCACCCAGGGGCACTGAAGCCCAGAGGTCCCAGTTTTGCCCACCACAGACCCCACAGGGTCAGCTCCCCGTGGTGCCGACAGCACCAGCCCCCCCAGGCAGAGGACCAGCTCCCCCTGTCCCCGCTGCCATGTGGGACCTGTCACAGCTTGGCAGGAGCCCAGCAAGGACCAGACCCCGCTGTGGATCAGGGCCTCCTTCAGCTGCTCCAGGTGCGTCCCTCCTGTGCCAACACCAGGAGAAGCTACCAGCCTCCTGGAGTGACCTGCACATCCCGGACCAGGGCAGGCAGGGTCCCCTCCTGGGGCACCAGTCTGGTTCCTGGGTAGAAGGAGCAGGGAGTCATGCTAAGGCTGCCCCTGGGTCGCTAGGAACAGGAAAAGCACAAAAAGAGAAAAATTACAAATTTTAATAAGGAAACGTGCAGTGAGGGAGAGTGTGCTGAGGTCCTGTCAGAGGGAAAGCCCACAGAGGGAGCAGAGCCCAGGCTGCGCTAGTCCTCTGCTACCTCCAAGCCCAGGATCTTCTTGACGTAGTTCTGGACGTTGACGTGGAGCTGGGGGGCCGTAGCTGAGAAGGTCTCCATGGCCAGGGCCCGGGCTGACTCTGACCCACCCCACATGGCGCGGTAGAGGGGCAGGGTGTACTTCTGCTTTCCCTGCAGAGACAGAGTGGGAGTCACCCCCAGCCTCCTCCCCGGCTCCAGTGGGGTGAAGCCCCAGGAGCCCCACGTCACCCCCAGGGCACAACACCTCCAGCATCGCCCTGCTCTTGGCCAGGGACAGAATGCAGAGGAATGGGACAGGGTGGAAAATGCCACCGTGGGCAGCCCTTGGCACTGTGGCACCTGGAGAGCAGAGAAGACCTTGGCCTTAGAGAAGGAGCAGGCCCATGAGAAGCTCAAGTTCAACAAGGCCAAGTGCAAGGTCTTGCACCTGGGTCAGGGCAATCCCCACTATCCGTACAGACTGGGGGATGGATGGATGGATGGATGGATGGAGAGCAGCCTTGCAGACAAGGATGCGGGGATACTGGTGGGTGACAAATTGGACATAAGCCGGCAATGTGCGCTTGCAGCCCAGAAGGCCAACTGTATCCTGGGCTGCACCACAAGCAGTGTGGCCAGCAGGTCGAGGGAGGTGATTCTGCCCCTCTGCTCTGGTGAGACCCCACCTGCAGTACTGCGTCCAGCTCTGGGGTCCCCAGTGCAAGACAGACATGGACCTGTTGGAGCGGGTCCAGAGGAGGCCACAGAAATGATCAGAGGGATGGAACACCTCTCCTACGAGGAAAGGCTGAGAGGGTTGGGGTTGTTCAGCCTGGAGAAGAGAAGGCTCTGGGGAGACCTTACTGTGGCCTTTCCATATATAAAGGAGGCTTGTAAGAAAGACAAAGAGAGACTTTCTACCAGGGCCTGTAGTGACAGGACAAGGGGTAATGGTTTTAAACTGAAGGAGGGTAGGGTTAGATTGGATGTAAGGAAGAAATGTTGCATGAGGGTGGTGAGATGCTGAACAGGTTGCCCAGAGAAGTTGTGGATGCCCCATCCCTGGAAACATTCAAAGCCAGGTTGGACGGGGCTCTGAGCAACCTGATCTGGTTGAAGATGTCCCTGCTCATTGCAGGGGGGTTGGGCTAGATGATATTTGAAGGTCTCTTCCAACCCAAACCATTCTGTAGGTCTATCAAGAGCAAGAGCCAACCCCTGGCCCTCTGGTGCAGAAGGTCCTGTGCTCTGTGCCCATCTCTCCCCCAATTGCACACTGCCGGGTGCAGCCACTGCTGCCCAGGGACGAACCTGGCTGTGGAGGAAGTCCTTGACCTTGCTGTACTCAGCCTCGAGGTTGTTCTTGAGGACAATCTGGCACCAGCGAAGTCGCAGCTCGGCGTTCTGGGCCTCAGAGATCTTCGGGTACGTCTTGCTCAGCCTCTCCACATTGCCTGCGAGAGGGGGATCGTCACTGCCCCCACAGGGGCTCTGCCTCCAGCTCCCAGCCCCTGCTCTGAGGGGACCTCGTGAGCCCATCCCGGCTCTGCTGCAAATCCTCCGGGATCCTCCCAGCCATGGGCCAGCCCTGGACTCCCTGAGCCTCCCAGCACCCCCAGCTCTGGGAGCATCCCAGGCCCTTGCTGGCTCCAGGTAGGAGGGTGCCCGTGTTGGGCTCCTGGGGCCAGGCAGCCCTGCAGAGCCACGTGCCCGGTGGCTTGGGATGCCAGCACGAAAGGTGGGGAGATCCCTCAGCAAAGAGTGCAAGGAGAGGTGAACACAGGGAGGYGACAGCCCAGCTGAGCCAGCCTGGGGACAGCAGGGCTCTTCCCTGCCACTGCACGTGTCCCCATACGTCTAGTGACACGCTTCCCCTGGCTCTCCACCGCACCGATTGAGGCTTCCCGGACACCAGGAATCGCACTGCTGGACTGCAGCAGGGATGGGCTGACGGCCATGCACCCATGCGTCCCGCTGCCGTGTCCTCATGTCCCCAGCCAACTGGCTGGACTGGGGCACATCACCCCGTGTCTTCTCTGGGCACCAGAGCCCCGGGAGGTGACCTGGCCCTCACCTTCTGGCAGGGGGGATTTCTGCAGGACCTGATCCAGAAAGTAGACCAGCTGGTAYGTCCTCCAGGCCGTGATGTCCACGGCTTCGATCGCGTCCGTGTTCAAGCTGTCAGCTGCCCAGAGCTCTGCCAGCTTGTCTGCCGGCTTCATCAGCTGCTCCCCTGGCGAGAGGTCGGGCAGGTAGGGGGGCCAGCCCGGCGTGTTCAGCCAGCGGTCGAACTCAAAGCCTGCGGCAAAGAAGGGAGAGCTGGGACGGGTTTTCTGAACCCTGCACCAGGTGCTGCTGCCCAGACATCCTGCTGCCTTCTCCGAGGGCGTCCCCAGCCCCACCAAACCTGCCCCGGGACGGTGACGAGCAGAGACTAATGGGGTGAGGTCGTTAAGCCACCCTGGGCTCGCTGTGTGCTTGTGCAATAACAGCCCCACCGCCGCCAGGGAGATGAGCCAGCTCCGGCTCAGAAAGCTCCTGCCAAGCCGGGCTCTCTGCAGTGAGGCTGAGCTGAGCCTGGGGCACCGGCTGAGCCGGATCCCAGTGCTCGCCAGCAGCTTCACCAGCAAACACTCACATCCTGGTGCTAGAGACTCACCAGGCTCAGCTGTCCGTGGGGAAACCCCATGAAACAGCACCTGAGCGCAGAGCACAGACTGGATTTGTATGGAAAAAAATCAGGCTGAGCAGGCACGCGCCCAAGCCCAGGTTAGTGCCTGATCCTGGGCCAGCCAGCGCTGTGCTGCCTCCATCGGAGCCGAGGCCAGTTGCGGCCGCAGCATCTCCAGTAAAACACACAAACCAACGTGCGTGGGCTCCGATGCCCACAGGGTGCTGGTTTGCAAAGCAGTGCCCCAGTCCCCTGGCCAGGAAGGCACCGTGCTGACCTGGGATGGAGTCCACGCCTTTCTCCTTCAGCTCCGGGAAGTACTCCAGGAAGAAACCGAGGGCGTCGTCCGCTGTGATGCTCTGGAACTTGAACTGGTTCACGTAGGCCTGTGGAGACGGCCGTGGCGTGATGCCGCACATGCTCACCCCTGGCTTTGCTGCCCGGCCCTCCCCATGCTCCATCTCATGGGGGCTTAGCGTTGCCGAGCCCATGCCAGCCCCCATTCCCCCCCCAGGAGCTGCCCAGCCCCCTGCATCTCCCGGGATGGCTCTGAGCATTGCCACCACCTGCTGCCAGCGCGGGGCCAAGCTCTGCCCTCATCTCATTCCCCCCCATGAATGTCTCTATTTCCCAGCTCCTCTTCCTCTCCCCAGCCACCCTGTTCAGCCCGTCCTTCCYGGGGTCCCGCTGTGCTCTGGCCTCCCGCCACGGGGTTTTGGATGACTTGGCTCCTCCACCTGGTACCTCCTCGTACCGACCTGGAGGAAGGCATCGAACTTGCTCTGGTCCCCCACGAGATGGGCCAAGTAGCTCACAAAGCAGTATCCCTTCTCATAGGGCGTTTCGTTGTACGTGTCGTCTGGATTGACACCTAGAAAAAGGGAAAACCCTCAGAAATCATCTGCCCACCTGCAAAACAAAACGGCCCTCGCGTGTGCTGAGATTTCTGCTTTCTGTGCTGGGTGCAAGCCTGTCACATCCCTCCTGGAGCCATCGCCTCACCACCAGCGCCGGTTTCATTGCAAGYCTTGAAACATCCCAGCAGCAGGGCTTCCCCGCCCCAGCGCCACACCTTGCTTGCCCCCCCTCCCCCCGGCCGGCTGCGGGAGGACGGGGACGCCCCACAGACCTGGCTCGATGACCACCCGCAGCTTGTTGAGTGGATGGTCCTCCCCCGTGTTGTCCATGTGCTGGCGCAGGAGGGCCCTTCCCGTCGCAGCCTCCAGGCAGGTGTACGCCGAACCTGGGCAGAGACAAGCAGGAGGCATTCRGAGACCCTGACCAGACCCCTGCGCGCTTTCAGTGCAACGGGTGCTGCTACGGGAGGGAAAGAGCGTTAGCTTATGAGCTGGGAGAGGAGGAAACCACTAAACAAGGCATTGGGATGGTAGAGCTGCAGAGAGGCACGGCAACCCAGCCCTCGGTTAGCAAGAGGTTTTTAGAGCCATTTAAATTTATCTGGATGCAGCAAATGGCGCTGGGAGCACCTGAGCTGCTGGATGTGACCGTGTGTGCAGGGGGGAGCTCAGGGYGGCTGGCATCAGCCCCCCAAGGGAGCTGCGGGAGCAAGAGGAAGGTGAGGCTGGGCAAGATCGCAGAGCCCACGTCCCTGGCACGGAGCTGCAGACGCTCCATTCATCTCTCAGAGCGAAGGTGGTTCTGTTGCTAACACGAAACCCCTGGGGCATTGCAGGCTGCTGCTCTTCACCTCTTCTGAGATGCAGCGCAGGCTCCGGCCCCGCACGCAGCGCTCAGAGGGGAGTGCTGAGCCGCGGCGCACGGAACCTGGAGCTGCGTGGGTCCTGCCTGCGACGGCACGGCCGCACGTGGGGACTCGGCGCCCGGCCACGCACCGTAGACCTCAGTAGAAATGCGCCTCTGGGCGTACATGGTGAAGCCCTCGTTCAGCCAAAACTCGCCCCACGTGGCGTTGGTGACCAGGTTGCCAAACCAGCTGTGGGAGATCTCGTGGATGATGACGTCCACCAGGGAGCGGTCCCCGGCCAGCAGGCAGGGCGTCACGAAGGTGAGGCAGGGATTCTCCATCCCGCCGAAGGGGAAGGAGGGTGGCATGAACAGGATGTCGTACCTGCCGGTGAAGAGCAGACGGCTTGGGTCAGACCCACCTCCTCCTGCGGATGCAGCTGGGGACGGAGGGATGCTCCCTCCCCGGCTCCGGGGAACAAGGTCCTTCAGGAGCAGGAGGCCATACCTGCCCCAAACATAAGGTCCAAAGAGCTTCTCTCCAACTGCCAGGAACTCCTCAATCACCCCATCGTACTCCTTCTTTGCAGCCTCGATCAGGCAGGGCTCGGCCCAGACACGGCTCCTGGCCAAGTGTGTAGAAGAGGAAGTTTTAACCATTAGCGGACTTTTACCCTATTGCTTCATCAGACAAAAACTGCATGCGTTTGTTGCACAGCAAAGTAAAAGCCTGCTGATAAAGGAAGCTAATGAGGCTGATAGTGCAAACTGCTGTAATTTCTTTCCTTGTCTAAATGTCAAAGGGCTCTGTCATATGGCTACTGTGACAGACGGGAACCTGAACAAACCACCGGCCTCGGGAAGAGACGTGGGACCCTCTGTGAACGGGGACCCGCTGCTCTCATTCACGTGCACAGGGGTGAAACAAGCAGAGCCAGGGACACCCTCGAAGGCGAGGGGACCTGGCACCCAGGCTCCTCCTCAATCTCGAGAGCAAGAAGCACCCTCACTTGGCAGAGCCCGCGGTCTGATGATGCATGCAGCACCACGTGCACAGCAGATGGGGGACTGACTGGGTCATGCTTACAGTCGGCGTCTCCACGTCTGCCTGCTCTCCAGGCCCAGCGGTGCAGGGAGAGGCAGCAGGCAGCTGCCACGGGACAGCACAGCATGGGAGCTTCACCGAGCGGCTCCCACAGCCAGGGCTTAACGCTGGGGTCTCCTCCAGAGCCACTTACCTTGGGCCAACGTCAGCGGACACAATGTCCCCGACAGCCAGAGCAATCAGGTACGACGGGATCGGCTGGGACATCTTGAAGACGAAGGTGTTATCCTTCTGCTTCTCCCAGCTCGTGGCACTCATCACAGCTGTGAAACCCTCGGGGACCTGGACACGTAGATGAAAGCATCTGTTAGATCTGTAACGTACAGAGTGGGACGTTGGCCAACCCAGCCAGGGATGCCGCAATGTTTGACGGTAAACACATCCCAGCACGCTGAAGGTGGCCGGGTCCATGGGCACTGCAGGTTTTGGGGCGCAGAGCAGAGCAGTAACGCCCCGAGCTCCAACTCAGGATCACAGTTGCATCCCTGCGACAGCATCACCCAGCACTTGGGCTCAAACACCGGCTGGGTGCAATACCGGCACACCCGGAGCTGCCCTGCGAGGTGCCAGCAAGATAAAGAAATGCTGGAGCTGCAGGTGCTGAAAGGGCAAAGGATGCAGATCCTTCAGACGCTGGCTCTCCTCCCACTTCTTACACAACAACTCGTTTTTCCCGTTCTCAAGTCAAAGTAGAACCCGCGGCCGATCCAGTGGCCTGGGCTGAGCCCTGGGAGACTGATCTGGTCTCTCTTCTTCCAAACGCGGGGCGAGCCCCCGCGGTGTCGCGGGGGATACGGTTTTCTTGGTACAGAGCATCATGCTGGGGCTCTACGACAGCCGAGCCCCACGCTCACCTGTTGGGAGGGACGCTGCTGAAGCTTTAAGGGCGTAAATTAGAGCAAGAGGCAAAATAAATAAATTCCCGTTGTCACCAGCTGATGCCACTGCATGCCATCAGCCTTGGCTTGGTGTCACACCGATAAGCGCCTTCCCTCGCCCGCAGCAGGCCGGCCCGGTGCCGGTGCCACCGCGTGACTGCCCACACGCAAGGAGGGAATTTGGATTATTCAGTCCCGTTTTTGTACTAAACCTGGGGACCAGCGGCTGCTCCTTCCATCCTGGAAACTTGGCAGCCCTGGCACCACCACCAGGACCTGGTGCCGCCCGGCGTCATCCCCCTCCTCCAGCTATGTCCCCCTGAACTTGGCTCATCCCGGTCACCCTCCCACTGCTACACAGGCCAAGAGCAGGCATCCCACTGCCCTCGGACTGCTACGGGGCACAAATAGGGTTTTCTGTGATAATTAGAGGAATTACTTAGGCAAATACAGCAGCACGAGGAGAGCAGAGAGGTTTAAACACCAAGCTGATCCCAACAGTTAGCTGATATTTTGGCATCAAGCACCGAGTATTTCGGCCACCTCCCACTAGGAGAGAAGAGCTTTCGGCAGGACGGCCGGCACGTGCACCTGCTCGCAAGTGATTGCACAAAGCGGCGCCCGGCACGCGTGGCTGGGGAGAAGCAAGAGGGCTGCTGGGGTCTGCTTGTGCTCATCTAAAGATTAAAACAAGAGAAAAACAGGAGTATAAATTAATTATTTCTCAGTGCCTTCTCTGCTGGGGGCCTGCGGTGGAGGCTCTGAGGCGAGCGCGACAAGCATCACCTCCAACGTGCTGGCGCTGCAGGGAGGCGCGGGCGGTGCTGCTGATGCGATGCCCCAACGTTTCGGTGCGTCCTGCAAGGGGGCCGGCAGCTCCCCCGCGAGCAACCTTGCAAACCGGCGGAGGGTTTTGCTCCCGCTAGGCGTGACGGGACGGCTGGGTCTGTGCTGCCGGGGGCACCGCTTACCTTCACCGTGGCTGAATACGTGCATTTGACCGACGGGGTGTCGAAGCCGGGGAAGAAGGACCTGTTGAGGACGGCCTGGCCTTGCGTGTACATGTAGGGCTTCTGCTTCCCCGCCGTCTGCTCGGGAGCGAGCCAGCACACCTGGGGGGGCAGGGGAGAGACCCCCGGGTGAGGGGCGTCCGCGGCTCCTCGCCCGTGCGTGCTCCCTGCTGGCGGAGCCGGGGCTTCTCCCGGGGGGTCCCCCCGCCGCCCCCGGCCCCCGCTCACCCCGGGCCCCTCGCCCGCCTCGTAGTCGATCTCCAGGGTGAGGAGCTGCCCGGCGCGCAGCGGCTGGGGCAGGGCGACGTGCAGGGCGCTGCCGTAGCTGGCGAAGGGGCGGCTCTCGACGGGCACCGG
>JAYKAV010002564.1:857046-867175 GCA_035582835.1 Phoebastria nigripes | reverse complement strand
GCCGCGGGGCCGGGGCTGCCCCCGCTGCCCCCCAGCACCCCGGCCCTGCCGGCTGCCCCAGCGGGTTGGGGCCGGGGCTCGGAGCTGGCTCCTCCGCCCCGAGCCGGCACCGGGCAGCCCCGATGTGCCCCCGCGGGGGGCTGCAGCCCGGCGGAGGGGACACCTCTGCCCCGAGCCCCCCCCGCGAGTCCCCGGTTGCCCCGGCTCAGGGGGTGTCACAGCCGCCGCGCTCAGGCAGAAACAGCCTCAGAGAAAGACCTGCCGGGTGGGGACGGGATGGTGGGACATGGAAGGCCCACGGGGAAACAAGACGTGTGGCCTGTGCCACAGGGAGCCGGGACGTCCCCAGGTGCCGCGGCCAGGGAGAGGCCTTCGGCGTCGGGGCTCCTTGCACAGACCCTTGCACAGACCCCGGGGTCTGTCCCAGCCCCGGTGCATCCATCCTCGTCCCCGCAGCAGGATTTGTGCCAGGCAAGCCCAGCCTGGGCAGAGCTTGATTTCACTGCCGCAGGCGGGGCTTTTGGTGGCAGAGGCTGCTGCGGTCGGTCCAGCTGAGAGCTAAACTGCTCAGAGCAAGGTTTTATTAAAGTGGGTTAAATGCCTAATGGGATTGCTGTGGAGTGGCTAAAGCAGAGATTAGTGTTGCGGCTACGGGGCTGGGCATCTCTGCTCTGACAACTGGCGGTTTCTGTCCTTCTCCTCCCACCCCAGCCCGCAGTCCATCTCTCAGCAGCTCCCAGAGCCTCCAGCATTGTGCTGTGGGGAAACAGACAGCCAGGGCAGGCAGAGCTGGGGCTGCCCGGGCCTCCCCTCCCACCCACTTGCCCGTCTGCTGCCTGTACCCAGGAGAACCACCTGCCCACACCCAGCCCGGGACATCGAACCAGCCACCCCCAGCATTGCCCCTCCAGAGGGGCAGGGAGAGGGGAGCAGCGAGACCTCCCTGGGGAAGGACCCAGCCCGGGGCCCCGGCGATGCGGGCGGTGGCAATGTCCCAGGCGGTGACACCGGCTGGCGGGCAGGCCAGGTCCTGGCCAGGGCGCGGGGGCCGGAGGGATGGGGCTGGCGGCTGAATCAGCAGCTTGTTCTCCTCTGAAGGCTCCTTTCTGCCCCTGCTCCCTCTGTTTCTCTTAGGAAAGTTTTATGTCCCTTGTGTCACAAGGAGCCTTTTCTTTGTCATCCTTCCCGAGCGTGCCGGGGAGGAGGCCGCGCTGGAGAACAGCCATCCCTGAAGGCAGCTTGGGGCCGGATCCTGCGCAGGGCTGCGAGGTGCACGCAGCAGCTTTGAGGGGCAGCCATGTCACAGCACCAGGATCTGTCCCTTGGCATGGGCTCAGCTCCTTGGGCCGTTCACACCCTGGGGTTCACCCCTGGGCTGCCCCGCTCCATCCTCACCCTTAAAAATGGAGAATGCTTTGCAGCCCCCAAGCATCTCCCCAGGGAGATCTGGCATGGCCGGCTCTGCCACAGCCCCCAGCGCTCCTATGCTGCCGGTCCCGCAGGTGTTTCGAGGATGGCTCCCAATTTAGGGAGCTGCTCTGCAGCCTGGCACACCCAGGGAAGGATCTGTCCTCCTTTATTCCAATTTATCAGCCTGGTTTCAGCTCCCTCACCCCTAGCAAAGGCTGTGTCAGGGTGGGGAAACTGAGGCACGGAGCAGCAGCAAGACACCAGCAGAGGCTGAAGGGTTTAATACCTTTTTGCATTACTAAGTGTTCATGCTCAGACTCCTGCCACAATTATTCCAGGGCTGTGGGGCAGAGTTTCATCCCTGGCAGGGATCTATCAGCTGCGAGAGGTAAGAGAGAAGTGAATTTAATCTGGTTTGTAAAAGTCACCCCAAAATGCTTCAGGAACAGAGTGAAACACTTGCAGAGCCGTTAGCTGTTCTCTTGAGACCATGGGAGAGCTGGAGGTTGGATCCCTGTGAGGCATCGTGGAGGAGCCGGGGGCTTCGGCCGCTCAGTGTAGCCCCAGCGCGGGGTTGGGAGCCGTGCAGCCCCCGCGGGGCCGGGAGGGCTGAGAGCGAGGGGGAGTGGCTGCTTCCAGCTCTGCTCAGGTGATGGATGGCTCCGAAGCAGATCTGCTTTGATGCTGGGGATGCTCCAGTGACCCCTCACATGCAAAACGGGGACATGAAATGAGACTTGGGCTCCAGGTCCCTGCATTCATTTCTGGCTGCTAAAATCGCACGTGTGAGATGCATTTGGACACCGGGCCGAGGAAGTAGTTCGAGCTCCGAGCACAACAGATGCCTCTTTGAAGGATATGCCTTCAGGGATGTGCTGGGTTGTGTTTGTCCTGGGATGAAGGACACGGCTCAGCCAAGGCTGTTTCATTTTCCTTCAATGTGAACACCCATGTCTCTGTGGACGGCATCATCCGAAGGGATCAGAAACCACCTCGTCTCTGGGTTTAAAGGTCTTTAATTCAGGGAAAACTCGAGTTCAGCGCTGGAGCCAGTAGATACTGGCTCAGCACTCCAGACCTGAGCTCTGGAGGTAGCTGGGATGAGCATCCTCCCCCAGGCTGGGAGACAAGCATCTCTGACTGCCCCGGCAGGCTCAGCCCCGGTGCCCAGGCAGGGCTCTGCTGCCCACAGCACTGCTGCAGCATCTCCAGAATATCCCCTGGTGCTAAAATACCTTGTGTGTATTTGCTGCTTTCAACCACCATGGGACCCAGTGATCCCAAGCCGGTACCTGGGGAGGGGACGGGGCCAAAAACCCACCCAGTGACTGGAAGTCCCAAAATTAAAGCATTGGGTGCAAATTTCTAGTGCTCACATTACCCACAGGGCGAGCGGCAGCCGTTTCCCGAGAGCTGCTCTGGGGACATGGAGGCCCTGTGGCCGGGTTGCATTAAAGGAGAAAGTTGTTTCCCTTTCGAACTAATTGCAAAGGAGCTGCCTGTGTCTATCTAGGTCAAACTGTAACCTGCTTTAGCCGGGCAAAGTGGCGGCAGGACGCCAGCGTGACGCAGCGTGATGCAGCGCTTGCCTGCTCCCCTGCTGCCGCGGCACGCGGGGCACATGCCGGGGGGGACACGGTCCCCGGGGGCAGAGTTTGGATGGGGTAGAAATCAATCTGGAGGCAAACGAAGAATTTGTTTGGAAGAAGAATGGGCCGAATCTCTCCCAGGAATGGTTTTARTTGGTGCTCATTAATAGAACGATGGGATGAGTAGGAGGGCTGCTTGGCACAGGAGCGGCTCCTCCTGGGGCTGATGGGGGGAAATAGGGACCTGGTGGGAGTTACTTTGGTTTATCCCTGGGTGCGGGACCCCAGTTTGAGGGTCCGGCTGGTGTTACAGCCCGGGGGAGCAGGGCCGCATCCACATCTCCCCTTGCCCAGCCCTGGGGAAGCCCCCGGCATCTCTAAAGCAGGGTGAAGCCCAAGGAGGGGTCACCCATGCTTAGCTGGGCACAGTGAAGCAATGGGTGTCCTCGGAGACCCCCGAGGTGTGTGCTGCAGGGAGGGGATGGCTCTGGAGCCCAGCTCCCAGCAGGCATTGGCATCTCCTGGGAAACCTCAACCCTGCGAGCACAAGAGGAGGATTGATTTTTTTGTGGCCAACGTGGCAGCTTTGGCTTCTGCTGCAGCCGCGGCATTGCAGCGAAGTGGCTGCTGGTAGGCTCAGAGGGGAGAAATGGAAGTTGTGTCTACGAGTGAGAAATCCAAAGTGAATAGACTGGAAAAAAAATCTATAAAACCTGGTTACAGCCCCGTGCCTGGTGAGCAGGCGGAGCTGGAGAGGTGTTGCATGCTGATGATGCTCAGAGGGTGCTGGTGAAGGAAAGGTCGTAGAATAAAACTAGATTAAAATTTTTTGCCTCTGAGTTGGTTGAAGAGGAGCTCGGGACCGGCTTTATGGAGGCAGTGGCAGATGGTCTCCCTCTGCGTTAGGAGAAAACCCACCAGCAGCAGCCCCTGGGGCCGGAGATSTTTGTGCAAGGGACCTTGAGGGTGAAATAGGTGAGTTGGCGCCAGTGGTTTAACCACTCATGTCCACAAGGCTGGAGCTTTGCTAGCTCTTGGTCCCATTCCGGGCATCCTCGCGCTTACGGGGAGGAAGCTCGACCCTGTTGGCATTTGCACAAGGTATTATGCAGCTCAAGGCTGCGAACTGCTCTGCCCCCAGGCACAGCACTCCTGGGGCAAGGGGCTGGGTTAAAGAGAGTGAAAAAAGGTGCAAAATTGTAAGTGTGGGTTATGGGGCACAACCTGGGAAAGGGCTGAAGGGCTAAGGGGAGCTGGTTGTGCTGATATTTGCTGCTGGGTGGGCTGCAAAGCAGGGGTTGGGAGCATTGAGGCACTGGGGATGTGCTGGTCTCCAGCTCCTGGCTGGTGCTGGGTGCTGGGTGCTGAGCCCGGGCTGCCTTGCTCCCAGGAGTGACCTTTGCAGGTGCAAGGAAATCCCAGGGGTGCAGGGAAAGCCCCGCATGGCCCCCGCCTGGCTCCTGCCACCCGCCCCACCCACCCTTGGGTGCGGGCTGGTGCCAGCACAGGGCTCCTCACTGGGGGCTGTGGTTGCCCACCGGGGCCGGATCCAGACATATTTGGCAGCACGGGGGTGGCAGAGCCCCAATGCCTGTCTCCATCTCACCCCACACAACGGCTCGGGGACGGATCTGTCCCAGAGACCCCCTGAGCACCTTGTCCCAGTGCTTCCTCCATCCACCAGTGCCATGGCTCGGGGCCATGACCACAGCGAGCGGAGGCAGAGAAGTCTCAGCTGGGACGTGGGGAGAGAGAAAACCTCCCCAGCCATTTCAAAGGCTTCAGCGAGAGCAAGCCCAGAGCTGTGTGTGTGTCGGTTCCCTCTTCCCCTTAATTGAAATTGCCTTGAAAAGAGCTTTGTAGCTCCTGGCTGGTGCTGGAGTCGGCGCTGCGATGCCTAGATCCTGTCCGCTGCATCAGCCCTTCTCCCCGTGACCCATGGCTCTGTTGACCAAGTGATCCAGCTCATGTGGGTCTGGCAAAAGGGAATTTGGGTGCGAGCAGGGACATGGCCACCCTGGGGGGGCTTGCTGTGGGGGATGTGGGGCAAGGCTTGGTCCTTGCAGACTCCCAAAAGCCTGGGGGGAGCAGGGCTTGGGGCAGTTGTAGGTTGGGGAAGAGGTAAAACGGAGTGGTTTGGGGCATTTTGGACCTTGCTTATGCAACACCCTCCGCCGGGAGATGCAATGGGTGCAGGGCTGAGGCTGGGTGCTGTTCCCATCGGGGTGATGGGAGCCGTTCCCCTGCACCCCACGGCTTGCCAAGAAACCTTCTCCAGCTCTGGAGAAGCTCCGTCTCAGCCGGGTGGTTTGAAAGGCGGCCAGGCTGCTGGCCCTGGGCTGCAAACAGAGCAGCTTGTGTGCGGCTCCGTACCTGGGCGGCAGCGTCCCCCCAGCCTGCCAGGAACGGCTTCGTTCGGCTCCAGCATGGCCCTGAACGCTTTTGCTGGAGCGGCTGCACAAAGACCTGCTTGTGCTTGCTGCACCCACCCGGCCCTAAGCCAGCGCCGGGGGAGAGGAACCCCACTGTGGGTGACGGGGACTGCAGGTGGCCGACCTGCAGCTGATGGTCCCCCCTAGGATGCTCGGGGACCCCAAAAAGCTTCTGTTCCCCTCCCCAGAGGTTTTCCTTCAAGGAGGCTGAGCGAAATCATGCTGGAGCGACCCGCATAATGTGTGTCCTGGGAGATTTGTGGCAGCCGGCACCCGTTTGCCTTTCAGTTTGTTGCGGCTGTACCAGGGCGAGGGGGCAGAGGTTGGCACAGGCGCCCGTGGGGCAACATCTCCCCGTCTTTCTGGAGACCACTCCATCCCCTGGAGAAAACCTTTTTTTTTGAGTTTTGAGTTTTTTTTCCTGGAGAACTGCAGGCGAGAGGTGGTTGGAGATGGAGCTTTGCTCCACAGCTGATTTTCTTGCTGAGCTCTGCTCTGCCTGCCCGGGTAAAGCCTGAGGGAGGGATGAGCTTCTCCACTCGCTGCGACTGTGCCGATGTCCCTGTCACCAGTGGTGGCAAAGACAGCCCTGCCTGCCCATGGGTGCTTTGGGTGGGATGGGGTGGTGCGCCGAGCCCCCGTCCTCATCCGCACAGAGCGAAACATCAAGGCAAGGGGACACAGGGCACCATCTGGGTGGTGGTGCCAGGGAGAGTCACTGTGGGGCAAGATGAGAGCAGGAGCATGGAGAGATGGGGTGTTTGGCACCATGTGTGGGGATGTTGTGGTTAGGGAAGGCAGAGATGGGGCTCAGACACCAGTAATGGCCTGAGGAATAGGATGACAGAGCTGGTCCTCGTGCCACTGGAAGGTGGTCTTGGGTGATCAGGAGATGGTCTCAGGTGGCTGGGAGATGCTCTCAGGTGACCAGGAGTTGGTCTTGGATGGCCAGGAGATGGTCTTAGGTGGCCAGGAGATGGCCTCGGATGTCTGGGAGATGGTCTTGGGTGGCCAGGAGCTGGTTTTGGATGACCAGGAGATGGTCTCGTTTAACCAGGAGGTGGTTTTGGGGACCAGGAGAAGGTTTTGGGTGGCCAAGAGGGGCACATCCTGCCTGTTGTGCAGCCTGGTGAGGGTCTGTGCCCATGTGGCCTTGCTGCAGGGACCTGCCATAGGGACCTGGGGACACTGGGATGGGGCTGCACAGGGTCCCTGGGGGAGGACGTCACCTGTGCCCTGGCCCTGTGGATCCCTGTGGGGGGACATGACCTATGTCCTCACCCTGGGGTGTGGGATGCAGTGGCCCCCTCCCAGGATGGGGACATTGAGCACCCACGGTCAGTGGGGGCCAAGACCAGGGTCCGGTGTGGCCGAGGGGATGTGGGTGCCCCCCATGCCCACCCCTTCACCGTGCCAGGCCCTGCTCAGCCCTTCTCTCCCCACAGCCTCACCTCGCCAGGATGAACGGGACGGCCAACGTCAACCCTGCCAGCCGCAGCCACTATGTCTCCGCCATCCCGGTGCCCCGCGCTGTGGCCCACAGCAAGCTGCACGCCGTGGCCTCCCCGAGTACCCCGGGGCTCCCCGTCCCCCACTGGGCTCCATCCCCCCGGCCAGGGAAGGCGCTGGCCCCCGGCCCCAAGACCCTCAAGCCCAAAGGCGCTGGCAGGGAGGGCAGCCCCAGCGTCCCCCCCTGCGGGGGGCAGAAAGCCCCGGCAAGACCCCTGGTGTCCCCTGGGAAGTGGCCAGAGGCAGCAGGCAGTGGGAGGAGAGGGTTAGGCAAGGTGGGGGAGCCCACCGAGCTGCCCAAAGCTCCCCCAGCACAGGGCAGGGGTGGGGGGCGGCTCGGGGGATCCCCTGGGAAGGGCAGCGGGGTGGCCATGGCAGGGATGGGGGATGAGCCCCATGGCGGCTCACAGGGCAGGGGCCCTGTATTTGGGTCAGGGGCCATCACCTTCTCCTCGGGTCCCCCGCACAGCCACCCTGTCACCGCCACCGTGGCACCCTTCCAGTACCGGTGAGTCCCTGGGGATGGCAGGGCATGGGGCTGTGGGGGGGCATGTGGACAGGGGGACATGGGGACATGGGGAGGCAGGTGAGCACGGTGGGGGTGGCCATTGGGAATGATGGGGTTGGGTCTGGGGGCTCTGCCCCAAAAGGAGGGTTCCCACCGGGTTTGGGGTGCTGGGGATTCCTGGGGCACCCATGGGAGCTGATGTGGGGCAGAGGATGGGCTCAGTGGGGAACAGGGTGCCCTGGGACCCCTCCCTGCCATGAGACCAGTGTCCCCAAACCCTGGCAGAGCCCAAGACACCGTGTTCCCATCTCCTGGGGGTCCCCAGCTGGCTGCACCCCGCGATGCGCCCCTGCTCCCCCACCCTCACCCCCCCTCTGCCCCCAGGCTGCAGGAGGACTGGGAGGAGGAGATGGCCACATCCTCGGGTGACGAGTGCCCCGGTCCTGCGGAGGGACCTGACCCTGACCCCAAACCCAGAGGCCAGAGTGAGTCCAGGGGGGTTTGTTGGGGATGGGGGGGTCCTACTGGGGGGCTGCCGCGACGGTGCCAGGGGCAGAGGCTCATGCTGGAGCTCAGAACCCCACAGCCCCGTGCCTGAACAGGAGCTGGGGCTGGAGAGTGGTGGGGTGGCGGGGGGGAACCCCCACATAGAAGGTGCCCCAACTCCTCTGGGAACGGCATGGCTGCAGCTGCCGCATCCGGTGACCCCCATGGCCAAAAAACTACACCCAGCAGCATGGCCTCACCCAGGCGCAGGAGCCATATCCGCATCCCCTGCAGTGGCTCCGGCACGGGGGGGACCGTCCCCTCCGGTGACGCCGCCTGGACATTGCCCTGCTTGGCTCCATTCCCTCCTCTTCCCAGTTTCCCAGCAAGCTCCAGGAATGACCCATTTCCAAGAAGCCGGCAGAGAGCCGGGTACCGCGGCACCGCTGGCTCCCCGCACCCACTGTGGGGACACCCCCTTTCTTGGGGGGTGAATAAGCCCAAGTGCAAGCTCCTCGCTGCAATGGTGGGGACACCCCAGTCCCCTCTGACACTTGTTTTTGGGGGGAGATTTGGGGGGGCGGCTGCTGGAGGGGATGCTGGGGCGGCGGTTGCCAGGGCAGCAGCAGCGGAGGATGGCGGGATGCTCCAGGGATGTGCAGAGAAGGGGAAAAAAAAGAGCTGGGAGCTTCGCTGGGTGATTTGAAGGGACAGAAGTCGGTCAGAGCCGTGGTAGCTCCTGGCACAGCCCAGCTTTGCAGTGGGGTCCCGGCACTGCCACCGCGCAGCCAGAGGGCAACAGGGTTCAACGCTGAGCCCCGATTTGGGAAGCACCAAAACTGGTGGCAAGCAGGAGGATTTTCCAGGAGAAAGCAGGAGGAGAGTGAGCCGGGCTGGCGTGCTCCCAGCGCAGCTGCCCTGCTCGCCTTGGGGGAGGTTTTGGGATGAGGCTGAGTGGGTTCGGTGCTGGGGAAAGGGCCGGATCCTTTCCCCTGCTGCACGCCTCCCCCGGCTGCCTGGCCCGTGGCACCTTCTGGGGCTCTGTCAGGCCCAGCTGGAGGGGATAGGGGACATTGGGAGGCCCCGGGTCACCCCACCAGCCCCAAAATGACATGACACCCCCAAATTTGCCCCCCGCAGCAGGCCCTACACCCAGGCAATAGCCTCGTAGCTCAGCAAGGGGTGCAACAGCCCCCCCAAACTCAGAGCGGCTTCAGGGTGCAGCAGGGCGGCTTGTGCACCCATCCCGCCCGAGCAGCAGCTTTTGGTGCAAACACCCTTTTTTTTGGGCACCCTTTGCTCTCCCATCCAGGCCAGGTTATTTCGGGGCTCCTCAGCATCACCATAGGCTGAACCCCAAATCACCTGGGGCGGCCGTGCTGCCGTGCAGGGGGCCGGGCTGGGGGGCTCGCGCCGCCCCCGGCCCTCCCGGCTCCTTATCTCGGCAGCATAGTGATGGGCTCTAATGCAATATTTGCTGGCGGTTGCCATGGCAGCCTGCGTGAGGTCACCAAATAGACTTAATTCACCCCTCCCAAGGGACGGGTAATTAATGAAAAATGATGATAACCAGATCCCGCCCCCTCTCTTTCCTCCCCCCCCCTTAATTCCCCCGGATCACTGGAGAGGCCCCACTGGGTTTGGGGGCCACAGTGTCCCTCGGGGGGCTCCCGGGGCCACCCCGGGCCCTTCCTGCACCGTTTGGGATGAAACGGGGAAGTTTTGGACCCCTGGGGATGGGTGTGTGGTGTCGGGGCTGGGTGTGGGGACCGCAGCAGGCGGGACAGGGGGTGCTTCACACGCAGGGTGCTGGGGCATGGGCCCCCCCGCTGGCTTCACCCGTCTCCCAGCCAGCACCCGGCACGTCCCCGCCTGCGAGGGGCTGCGGGATGGAGCGGTCAGGCTCTGGTTGCAGAGGCCATCACCAGCTCGATGTGGGGGGCAGCCCCTCGCGGCACCCACGGGGGTGCACGCAGCACCGCGCCTGCCAGCTTCGTCCCTCGCCCCGGGGGTCCCGCATCGCCCCGGGGTCCCGCACAGCCCTTCTGCCCCCGGGGTCCCGTGTGGGCCTGCGGGTCCTGCACGGCCCGGGGTCTTGCACGGTCCCTCTGCCCCCGGGGTCCCGCACGCCCCCGCTGCCCCCTCTCCGCCGTGCTCGGCGCTGCACGTCCCCGGGGACGGCGCGCGCCCCCGCC
>JAYKAV010002564.1:815750-856242 GCA_035582835.1 Phoebastria nigripes | reverse complement strand
CTCGCTGCTGCCGGCGCGCCCCGCCGGCCCCGCCAAGCCGCCGCCCGCCGGCAAGCCCAGCCGCATCCCCCGCGGGCCCTACGCGGAGGTGAAGCCCCTCAGCAAGGCCCCCGAGGCGGGCGGGGGCGGCGGAGGCGGCAAGTGCGACGACGAGCTGCTGGGCGGGAAGGCACCGGCGGTGGCGGCGGGCACTGAGGAGAAGCCCTACCTGAAGGTGGACCCCGAGCTGGTGGTGACGGTGCTGGGCGACCTGGAGCAGCTCCTCTTCAGCCAGATGCTGGGTGAGTGTGGCCATTGCGCCCTGCTGGCCTCGCTGTCAGGGCATGGGGAAATGGCGGGACTCCGGCTGCCTGAGGCGTCGGGGGCTCCTGCCACCCCCGGGAGGGAGCCGCTGGAGGCCACATCGGCGTCCCCGGCGCTGGGGAGAAGGAGAAGGGATGCTGAGGGAGAAGGTGCCATCGGCACCCCAAGGGCTGGCACACAGCCTCCTCTCGCCTTGGCTCCAGCCTCCTCACGAGGAGGAATGGCAGGTGGCGGTTGAGCTCGTCCTCCCCCACGTGTCTTTTTGGTCACCCCTTGTCTCCACACCCCGCCAAAGACGATGGAGGTTGCCCGGCCAGGTGCCACAGCTGCTCCCCGCCGTTGGGGTGGCTCGCCCCAGGGGTTGACCTTGGCCGCTCTCGCTGGGAGGCTGCCGGTGGAGGTGCCATGTGTAGGGTCCACGCCGCTGCCTGCACTTTGGGCAGGAGGCTTCAAATCCAGAGCTCCTCCAAGGTCTTGGGCTCTGGCCGAGGAGGGCCCTCCAAGGATGCTGCCACAGGGTTCACGTGAGCTGGTTTCAGCCCGTGGCTGCCTGCATCTTGCTATCTTTTCGGGTTTCAGCCCTGAGCGTGTGCAGTCAAGAGCTCGTTGTGTGCATGGTGGGTTTTCATCAGAGCAACGAGCGCTGGCCCCCAGCGCTGGCCGTGCCTCTGATCTCGGGACCTGCTGCCCCCTTTGTGGGCTGTGGTGCTGGGTCTCAGTAGAGGCATGCCCAGCCCTCGCGTTTCCCTCGTGGCCGTGTGCTGATCTCTAGGAAACAGCGGCAGCCTCGGGAGCCCTCTGCTTCCTGCTGAAGCCCACTCTCCCCTGCGTCCCGGCCGGCAGTGCCCGTGGGCTCGGCTGAGCAAGGACTGCGGGGGGCTTGYGGCTCCAAAGAGTTGTGTTTGGTCTGGCAAACTGGCGTGAGAAGGTGGCAAATGAGCTCTGCACAGCTGTCATGGTGCTCCTGGTGCCCTAGCTAGCTGGGTTTAAAGCCCTGGTGGTTGGTGGCGGGGGGGAGCAGCGGTACGGGCAGGGCTGGGAGCCCTGGTGTGTCCAGTCCCTTCAAGTTCCCTGCCTGGGACACCCTTTTTGGGTGGCCACGAGCTTCTCTGGTGCTTGCAGAGCTGGCTTGAGATGCCTTCTCCTAGCTGCATTGTGAGCAGAGCTCTGCCGTGGGGAGAAAGGRGAGAGATTTGCCCCAGCTGGGGGCTGTGGGGGAGGTTTGGAGAGGTGGAGCGAGCGGGAGTACGTGCCAAAGTCAGGCACCTGTAAAGCCGTGCTTGCTCAGTCTGGTTCCCTGCTGCACACCCTGCTGCTCCAGGAGCCTTCGGGGTGTCACAGCCTCTGCTCCAGTGCCATCGCCCTCGGCCCCCTGGCTGTGCACAGCCACAGAAGCAGCAGCGGTGGTGTGCACCCTGCCTGATCCTCTCCCTGGCAGGGGTCTGCCTCAGCTGCTGGAGCGTCCCGGGGCTCGCTGGGGCTGCACAAGCAGCTCGTGGAAAGCCACAGAGTGAGCTCAAGGCATGGGCAAGCACACTGTGAGGAAGAGCAGGCTGGACATGTGAGGTCAGCCTCGCTGCAGGGGCTCAGGCTGCCCCGGTGGTTCCGCAGCTGGGCTTATGGACATCCATCCTCAGCCCTAATGCCAGGGTAACACCAGATGCCATGGGAGCCAGGCAGGATTGCGGGAGGATCTCCACCCAGGGGTGTTGGCATGCCTGGAGGGATCTCAGTGTCCCGCTGTGACACTCTGCTCTTAGATGGGGGTTTCCTCACCACCCCCAAGAGAAATTCTTGCAGCTTCCCTGAGGGTGCAGGACTGGCCCACGTGGGAGTGACTCCTGGTTTGTGGCAGTTGCTGGAATACCAGGGATCCTGCCTGTGGGACAGGAACTCGTGTGCACGCTGAGGAAGATCATGGGTTGTAGAAGTGCCCCCAACATCTGCTTTGGTTTCTGGTGTGGTTGCCTAGCCCCTGCCTGCTTCAAGGCCACAGGGCTGACCTTGACCTTGGGAGGTGTTGAGCATCCCTTTGGACTGCACTTACCGTTTGAAGGCTTGGTCAGCTGGCCCGTGAGGGCCAAACTCTGCTGATTCTGTCCTCTGAACTCCCCTGTTCTGTGTATTTGCTGAAATAGATGATTTTCCAAGACGTATGGACTGCCAGGCTTCCCCTTCCGGCGGTGGGGACTGAAGGTTGGTTGTCCAGTGTCGGGTGGGGACAATGCCTGGGGGGGACAGGGCAGGAGCTTAACCCTGCTGGAACGTCACTTTCCTTCCATGGGGCTGTACTTCTCACATTCATGGGAGTTGTGCTGTTGAGTCATACCTACTTAACCAAGCCAACCATGACCTGGCATGTCCTTGACAGCCTGTGTGGCAGGGATGCCGACAGGAGCTTGGGGATGTGCAGAGGAGGGAGCAGTGTGACAGTGGTGGTGGCTGCTCCGTCACTTCATACACAGCAGAACCACAGCTGGGGGTGCGCGTGAGCCTGGACACATGCTGAGCTTCTGGTCCTGACCCCTTTGCTTGTTGTCTGGTGCGATCCAGGCAGGTGAAACCTTCTCCAGGGGTGACAGTACCTTCCACAACCTGGCTCCTCAAGGGAGGGGTTGTTCCTGCGGTGGGGATGGTCCCAGAAGGGACAGGATCCCACTCGCTCAGGAGAGTGGGCTTCATGCCCTGCTAGGGCTGGTGAGTAGGGCCAGGAGGGGGGCTTTCTCCTGGTTGCTACAGGAGGTGCTTGGGAGGGAGGGAAGGTTTCTCTGCTGTTTTCATGGATCCCTTTGGCAAGAGAAACATCAGCCTGAGCCGTTTGGCCATGTCTGCTGGAGGACACCCTATCCAGAGTGGCAAGAGAAGACCTGCAAGCTTGGTTTGTGCTGGGAAGAGAGAGATGGGAGTTGCAGGGACTTTCAGCCTCTCCAGATCTTGTTGTCCTTGAACTGTTGACCTGTGTTGAGAAGCCTGTGCTGCCTCTGCCTAACCTGAGCTCTTTGCTCTGCCAGACACGATGGCTTGCAGAGACCTTATGTGTCTTTGGTCTCCACACCTGAATTCTCATCTCCACCTCGTGCTCCTCCTGCCAGAAGCACTCCCAAGCCTCTGCTGGCCCAAAATACAGTTTATTTAGTAGTGGCCAAATGTTACCTCTCATTCGGTTGCTGCCGCTGTGTCATCTGTTTGATGGCACAGAAGCCTTTGTAGAGCTGCTGGAGATGTAACCACGTTTAAAGCAGAGCAGCCTGCGCAAGATGGGAGAGGTCACTGGGACACAGCAACCACATGTGCTTTGTAGAGGCTATTTCCATCATCCAAATTATACATTTCACATCAACCAAAGACCAAGGCTTCTCATCAAAGCTGGCTGGCAGCTGGGGTTGCTAATTACACAGCGCCCGGCCACGGGATGAAGGGTACAGAGGGCGTGTGGCCAGCGTGGTGGAAGAGCTGTACAAAGCTCGCCGTGCTCGTCTCCGCATGCAGCGGACAAGAGCGTGCAGGTGCAGAGGCACATACAGGCTGTGTGCGAGTTCGTTAGCACTAGGGTGTGGTGCCCAGTGTGATTGCTGCACTTACCTAGAGGTCCCCAGAGCACCTCCAAGATCCTGCAGTTACTTTCTGCAGCCATTTCCTTGGCCATCTCTTGCTGTATATGGTGCCTCTTAAGTGGCTGCTAATTCGCATAAGCGAATAAGCGGCGGGTGTTGCATGGGCCAGAGCCCAGGTGGACACACGTGTGATCCCAGGGGAGGTGGTATTCCCTGAAATGCTCGCTGCAGGAGTCTTTGCAGCCCTGCCAAACTCCGCAGGTGCAGCTATAACCTGTCTCAGTCCTGCAGCCCTCGGCTGGCAGCGGGTGAGCAATGCCACCCTTCCCCGAGTGGCCCAGCGGGGATATCCTCGCTGGGCAGCATGTGCCCGTGGAGACCCATTACCTCCATGGACACGCAGGCAGGGCAGACCCCAGCTATGCTGGGGCTGGTGGCTGGCTGGGCAGTGGGTGCCAGCAGCCCATCGGTGGTGGGGAGGAGAGCCAAGGGGCTGGTATGGGCAGATGGGCTCCTTGAAGAGCAGGAGCTTCACGTTGCATCTGATTGTGGTTGGTTTAAAAAAGAAACCACAGCACAGGAAGGACACTTGGCTGGTGTCTGACATGTCCCGTGTGAGCACGTTCCCGGATCTGGTGGAGATGGTCTCACCAAGGTATCCCTATCCAAGGAGTTCCCCTCCTGATGACCGTCCTTGCTGGCCAGGCACATGGTATGGGATTAAAAGGAGCACCTCTGCCCCACGGTGTTCCTGGCTGTTTAATTAAACGCTAATGGGCCCATTGCAGCGCTGTGTAGCAATAGCCAGTCTCCCTGGCAGGAGACCGTAAGGAGGTCAGAGACCAAGTAGCTCTTCACAGTGACGGGAGCGGGTTATTGCCTCGTAAAGCGGTGCGGCTGTCCTGATGTCACTGTCATACTAACGTTATTCCTCTCTTAAGGCCCCTGTGTGATGGCACCCGTGTGACAAGGTTGTTGCGGTGGGGATTTATTTCCTTCTGGCCGCAGAGCTGGACTCCTGTGTTTGAGGTAGGGGTGAGGAGAAAGGGGAGAAGTACGTGATCGTGTTGCTGCTTCCAGCCTGCTCCCGGGAGCTGACAGCGAGTAGTAGATGTCTCCTCTCTCCGGCTGAGATGGCTGCAGTGACTGGGGAGAAGGTCTGGAAACATGACCCAAGGGCCCCAGCGCTTTCTGCTGAAGCTGTTTGGGATGTGCCGTGTTCCCAGTGATAATGGCAGTGCAGAAAAAGTACTAAAAAAAAAAAAAAAAAAAAAAAAAAAAAAAATTTCCAGATTTGTCTTTCAAAATTTCCCATGGAAAAGTAGCAGAGCAAACACTTGAAGGCAAAAATATTTGGGGATGCACTGCTGAAACAAATTCCTCCCCCCAAAGAGCCTGAAAATCACTGTTCAAATGGGGCTTTCCTAGTGACTGCCTGTATCGTGCCCCCAAATCCAACGTTTGTCCACTGAGAAAATATGTAAATGAATGCAAAATTGTATGCAATTCTGGAAATGCTCTTTGGGATCTGCTGGTGGGATGTGACCACAGTGGGGCCTGGGCGATGTCCCCTCAAGGCTTTGCTGTCCCCTGAGAGAAACTGCTGAGGGCTCCTGGGGTGGTTTGCTCTTGCAGAAGCATACCCATGGGTCCTGCCTGGTCCAGGTACCTTGTGAGCAATGTGCTTCCAGCTTGGGTGGCACTCGGGGAACTGGTGGCAATTCTGGGTCCTTCTGGGGAGTCCCTTCCTCATGCCCCCTGCCCCCAGCTTTGCGTCTTTGGCTTCTCATGCTGTGGCACGTGCCTCTGTGCCCACAGCCCTTCCCCAGCACGAGTCCCCACTGCCGTTGCCCTGTTACATCCATTTAGCTTACCAGCTCATTGCCTTCCTATGCGGCTTCTTGTGGTGCCAGACAACAATTTCCCTGGTCTTCCCTGCCCACGGTCCTCCCTGCCTGCTCTCACTCGAGCATCCGAGGACAGCACTTGGCTGATGCTTGTGTCCACTGCATGGGGGAGGATTTGTTCCAGCTCAGTGTGGAGCCAGAGCGTGCACCCTCCGAGGTGTGTAACGTGAGTGATGCCAACCTCTAGTGCCAGCCCGTCTGCCGTGGCCAGCGTGTGCCTCCCAGCTTGCCTGGCTGAGCAGCAGTCCTGCCTGGGGGTGACCAGGCGGTTTTCTGTAGGGCTGCGGTCTCAGGGTCAGCCCACGCCACTTGCCTGGCTCTGCGGTGTCGGGCAGACCCACTGACACGTTCTCTGAATTGGTCACTTGTCTGGTCCAGAGCATCCTTTGTGCCACCGTCCATGTGGCATTTGGTGCCCTGTGTGCGCAGTGGCAGCAATGTCCTGGGGCCGTGCGTGTGTGCAGCGTTTCTGGTACCGGTGGCAGCTGTGGTTAGAGCCCAGCAGTAAAGCTGCTGAGTCTGGATCCACTCGCTGGGTGGAGCGGGGATGGCTCCGTCCTTCGGGGGTAGCTTAGTCCTTGTCCTCTCCAGGCTTCACACCTTGAGGGTGTCTCGTATGGAGCTGTGGGGATGCAGGGTGTGGGAGATCAGATACGGTGCGATTCTGGCATATCCCCTACCCTGCAAAGTCATGTCTTCCTCTGGGCGCATGAAGCAGCTCTCCCAGGGGAGCCAGGGGAGGGGTTGCCGGTTCTCTGGCTGGGAAGCGGTGAGCTCGGGAAGGCAGAGTACGTGCAAGGCGGGGAGCCCGGCCGGGGAGGCTCGGCGCTGCCTCGTGGTGGGGTGGAGGGGAGCAGGGCTTTTCCACACTGCTGCATTGCAGCTCGGAGCCGGGGAGCCGAATGCGGAGGGGAGCTGGGAAGGCAGGGGATGCTGCATTGCAGGGCTGAGATTAGAAGCTGTGCAAATGGAGATATGCCTGTGTCAAGGCGGGTGTGACACTGAAGAGCGGTGCCCAGCATACCCGCTGATATGCTTGTCTTTCCTCTAATCCATTTCTTCCACGTTTTGTTTCCCTTGAGCGTTTCTTTCATTCCTTACACTGTTATTTGTCTTGTCCAATTGAGGCAGTAATGTATTTTTTATTAGTTCAGGAGAAGGGCTGAGATTCATCTCCCGCTGGAAGGAGCTGCTGGAATCTGTGTAGAGGAGCTTAGCACAAGCGCAGCATGGCTGGGCAGGACGTTTTCCTTGCTCCTGGGAGTAGCCTGGCAGCAGGGAGGTGGCTCGAGAGCCTCGTGGCCACAGCGCAGGGGCCAGCGCGGCATGTGAGCTCCCTGGAGGTGCTGCATTGGCAGACCACGGGCAGGCACGTGCCCCTGTGCTGCCCGGCAAAACACAGGCGCGTCCTGCAGCAGGGACACGTGCCTCCACCTTTGTGAACATGTGAGYGCACCAGTGCTGTAGGGAGCACAGGGTTTTCCACAACTGCCTGGCGTAGGCATCAGTGACGCTTACTCACTCCACGTCCCTCTTCGGTTTTGTGTCAGCCTTGTTATCTCTGTCCTAGAGCCCTCCTGCTCATCAAGAGGTGAGCGCTTTGCAGCCCTCCCCTGGCCAATGTACCTGGAAGGGTCTGGCCTGAAGCATCCCCCTGAAATTACAGAAGGAATTTATGGCAAATCCAGGAATTAGTTTCTGAAGATGTAAAGGGAGGGCGCTCTGTCCTCGCGTTTCCCCCAGGCTGGATCTTGCCCAGTGGCAGTGTGGGTAGGGAGGGGATGGTGAGCTGGCTAGGAGGGACCTTCCAAAAGGGACCCAGGAGGTGACTTTCAGTCGGGAACTGGAATTGAGGGTTTTGTGCCACGCTCACGAAGCCATGGTTCCCTGGCAGGTTGCAAGCCTGACTTGCAGCCACAGGTGACATGGCGGGAGGGCTGGGCTCCATGCCAGCTCCGTTGGCTCACCAGCCGGTCGGCGGTGTTTGGCTGTGGGATGGGAGCCTCTCCTGCTTGGTGAGCTGGAAGGATGGCTCATGGCTGAGGTCCTCTGCAGCTTGTTGAAGCTGCCGGAGGTTGTGGTCGTTCTCATGTGACCCAGGAAAATGGGAAGAGCCATGCTGGGGGTGCTGCAGCCTGCGGTGTGTGAGCTGGAGGGGGAAATGTCATAACTGCAGCATGGCAGAGGGGCAGCACCATGCCTTTAGCACCAGGGAAAGGCTGAACCTCTTTTATTTCTAGTGCCAGCCCCGCTGGGCGCCAGCCTGTGTGGTTGGGATCTGGGGTTGCTGCATGTCCCACCTCTGCACATCTTGTGCAAGGTTGTGTCACCAAGTGTGACAAAGCTGGCAATGAGACCCTGCAACCAGACAAGCTTCTTCAATAGCGCCCTTATGAAGTGTACGGTCTTGGCCAAATCCAGTCCTTACTGGCTCTACTGGGAGCCCAGACTGGCTAAAGCTGAGCTTTTGTGAAGCTTACACCTCTGTGCTTTTTTGGTGGGACTGAAATGTCCCCAGTGCTGGCACTGCCCCAGCCCCTGCGCTGAGCAGCTTGGCTCTCCCAATTCGGTGAGCAGCCGTGAAGCACGTTCAAAGCTGCGACTCAGGTACGGCTCTGTTGCTGGCTATTTATAGCCGTGTGAGCTTTCAGCATAGCTGCGGGCTGAGAATAACTCACTGATGAGACACTTCTCAAAATCACGCGTCCGTTGCCCATGCGCAGCATCGTCATCTCAGGCTTCCCGCATGTCGGTGTAGGGTATGTCTTGGTCCTGTGCCAGCCTGGATCGACAGGAAAAGGAGTTTACTCTGGCATTTTTTCTAGCCTGGGGGGTCAGCTGGCTTGTCATGGCACGGCTGCGCGGTCCCATCCTTGGCAGGACACTATCAGCCTTTTGCGGGGAGCATGGTGGGGACCCCTTCATGTGTGGGCACAGTTTGGGCTCCATAAAACCCACCCCATGGAGAGCAGCCCTTCCCTTTTGTAGCCCAGTGTGTGGGGAGATGTGGGCGCTGGCAGGGAGGGATGTGCTTGGGGAGCAAGGCAAAGGAACCTGCTATTCGGGCTGGGACCTGCGATGTTGAAACTCATCTCTTTAATGAACCCCTCGGGCTGGAAGCGTTAGATGCTGTCAGGCTGTTTCCAGTTCGCTTTATCTCTGACTTGGCATTATATTTCCAAGCTGTTGCAAACAAGTGGAAGAATAGATAGCAGCTAATTCGCATTGATTGCTGTGGCGTGGGAGCTCCCCAAGGTGAGCCGGGACTGGCAGAAAACACGCTGTGGGCCACTGGATGGGGTGAGCACATCCCTTCCCAGCCGGTTCCCAGTGTGGTGCCGCAGGGGACACGCTGTCAGCCTCGCAGGTTCCTGCTCCCACATCCTGAGGCTTCTTCCAGCCTTGGTGGCTCAGAAGCTGGAGAAGGCTTTGCTGGGGCGAGTACAACATCACGAACAAACCTGGTGGCAGTGGAGCCGGGCAAGGCAGGGGTGTTTTGGCAGGCTCTGAGGTGGGAGTGCTGCTTTGCAGGAGTGGGGACAACTGAGTCCCCTCCATATTAAAACTAGGAGGAAAGGCATTTGACAGATTGTGGATGGGATCTGCGACTGTCCGGCTCTGCCAGAGCAGGACCGATGTGGGGCCATGGGCGCTGCAGCCACCACAAGCACAGGACCTATGGTCACCCAGCTGTGGCCTTTTGCAGCCACCTTGCCTTTAGCCTCCTGACTTTCACTGCACCAAGGAAGTGACAAGGAGACAGCTCCAAACTCCCAATGTGCAGAGCAAAGGCAAGGGAAATAATGAAGTTCAGCTTCCTCCCCATCCCAGCAGGGAAGACGGACAGACAGCGTCCTGGAAATGTTGCTGCTGTGAGTCCAGAGAGGCATGTGCTGATTCCCAAGGAGTCGGCCTCGTGCCGCAGCTGGGCTTCACTGGGCTTGATGTGGCTGCAGACCGAAAGGTGGCAGTGAATTGAGTCTCACTTTGTTGGTGCTCTGTGTGTTGCTTTCCTGTCCTGCTGGGCTGGGGAAGATGAGGCTGCCGAAGGCAAGCAGTGGTGCGGAGTCAATGGGGATAGCCTGTGGGATTTCCTCTGGTGCTGCTCCAGCCGCTGCCAGGCACTGTGGAAGATGGCTGCCCTGCACTCCTGTGCCTCCCACAGACCCCAGGTTCATTTAAAAATGTATACAAAAACCCTTTCAGGGAATTGGAGTCACCCTGGACAGGCCATGCATTGCACCTTGGGATGGGCAACGACAAGGGGTCCTGGGAGCAGCGGTCCCAGTGTGCGAGGGACCCGTTGGCTCCTGGTAGTGGTGGTTTCTCTCCCAAATAACATGCATGTAGACTTGGCATGGGGTTAAAATCCTGCTCGGCCTGGAGAACGTGGTGTGTGATCGCTGGCCAAGGGGAAGCACTGACATTTGCCTGACTCCCAGCCGCAGATCTGAGTCTTTTGTGCCTCGGGCTGTACATAGCTGGGGGCTCACAGATCATCAGCGCATTGTCTTTTGGAAAATTCCATTTTGATGGCTCATCCCAGGTTGATTTGAGGCTGGATATATCACTGTCTGGACCTCCTGTCTCCCACTGTCACGTGGTTAAATGCACCCAAAAGCTGGCTGCATCCTGACCCTGCAGGGAACAGCAGCACCCAGAACAAACCCCAGACCTCCTGCTCCTCGGTCCTGCGCTGGCGGTGCCACAGGCACAGCTGTGATGGGGCAGCGAGGGTTCCTGCCCTACGTGGTATCTCAGCTTTTCTCCCCAGGACTTTGCCCTGTGTCGGAGCACAAGAGGCACAGCCCATCGCGCTGCTGTCCCCAGGCAGCACAGCTGCAAGGGAGCTGTTACGGCCTGACAGAGCTACAGCAGCCCTGCGGTTTTACCTTGGAGACCAGAATGTCCCCCAGTGGTTTCAGGGATGTGGGAGGGACAGAGCTGGTGTCCTTCAATACTCCAGGCTGAGCACAACAGCAGTTTGGGGACTGATGTACCAGCAGACTGAGACCCTCCTTCCTTACAGGCAAGAACATCTGGAAGAGGGCAGACGCTCAGGCAGCAGCACCTTCAGCCATCTCATTTTCATTTTCCTGAACCCTTTTAGCTGTGCTTTTGCTGCACTGTGCCAAACGGCGTCCCGGTGCTGCTGGAGCACTAATATCCATCATCCGGCCGCGGTCTGTAGAGCGCTCAGAAATTTTGTGCTATTTTCAGTTAGTTTTCCAAGTTGAGCTTATTGGCTCATGGGCATCTGCTCCCAGATGGAGAACATGTGGCCGGTTCCTGCAAGGGGAGGGGAACAGCCCCGCTCATAAAGCAGCATGGGGGATGAGCGAGGGAATCTCTTCCTGGAGACTGCGAGATGCTTTCGGGGCTGTGCAGAGCAGGGCCTGGAGGTTGGGATTTTAAAGCTGCTCCGAAAACCCTCTGCAAGCAGAATTTGCGTGGCAGCGTTGCTTGCGGTGGGAGGTCGCCTCCTGTCAGATAGCTGATTAGTCGTGGGGAAAGTACGGTAACCTGGGGGCAGGATTAAATCTCCGCTCAGCTGCTGCTTGCACTGCTGTGTGCTTCCCAGCCCTGCTTACTTTTGAAAGCGAACAGCAAGTAATAAATTTTCTGGGGTGATTTCCTTGGCAAATAGTCATTGTGCTAAAACGGGTGAAACTCTTGGGGTTCCTGACAACCTCCCTGCCTTGAACAGGCTGCACGAGCACTTCAAAATGTAACGGCATGCAGGAAGGGGAGAAACCCAGAGCTCCGAATCAAAAGTAAATTTGCAAAGCAGCTTTTCCAGCCTCGCATTCCCAAGTGGAGCATGTTAACGTGTACAATGCTGCTGTGCTGCTTTCCAAAACCAGCCGCTCCGCGCCACAGCAGTGACCAGCGGGGCGAAGCTGCATTCCCTTTGCTCTGCTCTCGGTTTGCTCATCGTTGCGTTCAGGGGGCAGAGGTGCTGATTTGTTTTGTTGCTAAGATTCTCGTTCCCTTTGTGGGAATAAAGCAAATTTTGTTTGGTTGAGATTCTCTATAGCTTCAAAGACAAATCAAATCTGGGTTGCCAGCTTCTTTTTGTATTGCAAGAGATGCCTGTTTTCCATCCCAAACCATCCATGTTTTGCAGCTCAATAGCACATCCTAGACAATGGCTTTAGAAATCAGACGCCTGCATTTTGGACCCACAGTGCTGAGGCAACGCCAAGCGACGCACGGGGTGCCAGAATTCATGCACATGGGGAAAGAGAAGGAGGAGGAAGAAAAACTTGCTCCGATGGGATGTTTCCAAGGAGATCATGGTAATGATCTTCCATTTCCATATAGCTTTTCATCCCCTTGCGGAGTGTTCTTGCTCATAAGCAGACGTTGCACACGTCCTGTGCGGAGAGTGCAGCAGCTGTCCTTAAAATGCACATTGTAGTGGGGAAGCTCTGGCGCTGTGGAGTGGGATCAGCCTGGGGTGGAGCGACCCCTGAAACTGTGGGGACCCTCAGGGACGCAGGATGTCCCTGCCCCTTCGGCAACACCCGGCGGTCGCCATCTGCGGCCGCTGGGCACGGCGCACTGGTGTAGGGAGTGACCTTGCCGCTGAGTAACAGGGCCTGGGTACGTCTCAATCCTTCCCCAAATCAGTSTTGCATGTGGGATGTGCCTCACATCAACCAGCGTCCAGCTCGGAGCCGCACCGTGGCTGGACACACTCTTGGCTTGTCGGAGCGAGAGCCCTGTTATGAGCTGTTCAGGTCTCTGCAAGCTCAGCTAGGAGCAGTAGCCAGGGTTTACAGTCAGAGCCAGAGCGGGCTGTCCCCCACACCGACACAGTTTTCCTGGCTCATCCGTCCCTTTTTCCCCGGTTGAGGCTGGCTGCCATGCTGGGGGAGCCACGTTAGCCCAGGGAGGATTGCAGGGCTCTGCGGAGGGTCAGCAAGGCCGCATCTGCCTCCAGGGGTGTGCAGGAGGTTGGTTAATATATGATATTCCCTTGTCCTTCTGAGCGCCTCTTGCTTTCTGAGAGGAGGAAGGCAAGTCTGGAGCTCAGCTTCTCCCCTGTGCGGAGATGGGTTTGCAAAAGCCACAGTTTCTTCCACTTTTTTTTTTTTTCTTCCCTCTTTTCCTGTCCCGGAATTTTTCCCTGGCCTGATGAATTTTTAAACAAAAACATGGTGAGGAGAGAACAGGAGAGAGGGGGAAACCCAGGAGACGACATGTTTTCAAAACCAGAGTGATTTCAAGTGGAAGCGAAAGCTTAGGGTGTGTTTTTAATTTTAAAATTCCAACTAGTTTTAAGTCACTTTATTGACAGGAGAAAATACCTTTCCTAATGCTCTTTTTAATAAACCGCAGTTTTACAAGTAGAAGCTGTTGGTTGAAAAATACCACGGAAATATGGAAGTAAAAGGCAACTGCTATGCCCTTTAATTCCTCCCTTGCCGTGACAGGGATTGGTGCTTCCTGGAGGCAGGGGGCTGAGGCTGGGTGGGGGGACAGACCCCCCCGCAGATGCCTCCGGGTGCTTGTCCGTCTGTCTGCAGGGGATGGCAGGGTTGGTCACCTGTACGCAGTGGCTTTGCACGAGGGCGGATGTGGACAGATGTGGTTCCTTGCCCGTTCATGCAGGGCACCGAGCAGAGGCAGGGCTTTGGGTGCAATGGGCCAGAATTCGGCCCAAATCAGAGCCCTCTGGCTCTTTGCCCTCCAGCTGGAGGACCAGCTGCTTAACACTCAAGAAGGTGAAGGAGGCAAGAGGGAGCACAGGGATGGAGAGGGGAGGTGGAGGCAGGCGAGGAGGCTGGCTTGCACAGCTGAGTGTTACCAGGGAGCCCAAAACCTCATCACCGAGAGGGCTTGTCCTGCTCCATAAACCGGGTTTATGCCTGGCGCTGCTGCTGGCACTTCCTGTACTTCTGACCTGCAAAAGTCATCCAGAGAGTTTGAATTGGTGATGTAGCCGTGAGATACCGTGGACACCTTTCTGTGCCATGCTTTGTCCCCTGCGGAAATCTTCCCCCGCTGTGTCCTACCGACGCCGAGGCAAGAGCTGAGCGCCCGCCTTGGAGACAGGCTGCTCTTGCTGCTCTCACTTGGGTTGGGCTGGTTTCTCACGGCCGTCAGCTTGGCAGGTAGATTGARCGTTGTTAGAAAAACAGCTTAAATCCATCGCCTTTAAATTTTGCAGAGCAGAGAGATCTTCTAGCAGATCTCATTGTATTTCATACTGGAGCAGAAAAAGAAACATTTTATGGTAATTTTTTCAATGACTTTCCAATTTTTTTTCTTGGTAAACTGTCTGCAATCACTTACAGTGTTCCTGAAGGGATTAATTACTCACTGGAGCTCATTGTGTGTATTTCATATTCAGAACTGTTGGATGAGATGCCTGGCTTGGATCGAGCGAGGGGTCACATGGTGTTTCTTTTTTCATCCTTTTTCCCCTGTTCTGTTTTATCTGTCAGGCTGCTGGTGTGAGCGCTCCCAGTCACCGATTCGGTGGTCGCTCAGTCGGTACACCGCACGTGATCACAACTGACTTCCCTGCTCCACGCTCCTTTGTCAGGGGGAAGCGCGGCCAGAAGAAGACAAATCGCTTCCTTGTTTGAGTGACTTTTGGCTGATGCTTTCCCCCAAGCTGTAGTATTGGCTCGGCTTTTCCTGCAGCGGTCATGGCTCTGGGCTGTGCATCGTCAGTGCTTGGACAGGCCCCCGGAGCAAATCTGGGGAGAAGAGCTCAAAGCACATTGCAGTGCTGCTTCCCACGGTGGAGAGGGCTTGATCGGTGCAGGCAGCCGTTGCACGGAGGTGGAACATCTTAGAGGGGATAAATCCCAGCTGCAGTGCTGCCGGAGACCCCACTGCGCTGTCCTCGGAGGGTCGTGTCCCCGGGAGGGCGCTGCCTGCGGGACAGCCGTGCACTTGGCGCTTTGGCGGCACGGGGAACGGCATTGTCTCCAGCTCAGCAGGGGAGATCCCAAACTGTCCAAGCTGGGGCGTATAACTCGGCATGCTTTCGGCATGCTTAAATGGTTCCTGCAGCATGCGGGGGATGGGGGCTTGTTGCTGCGCGGGGGTCTGGAGGCGAGTAGCCGCTCTCCTGTTTAATGTTGGAACAAGCTGATGTGCCCGGGGGCTCRTGGCCGCGTCACCGCACGTCGCTCAGCCCTTGGTGTTGGTGGGTGCATGGTGAGGGCAGCGGCGGGAGCTGGCACACGGTGGAGAGTCCGGAGGCTCCACTGAAATCCCTCCTGTCGGTGCCAATGCCTTTTTCAGAGCGTATTCCACCCTGCCCATCCCCGGCACTGCCAAGCCCGCAGTAAAACTTGGACTCGCAGGGTGGAACAGCAGTTCTTTGCATTGAATCCTAAAGCATGTCTGAGTCCCTCCCCTCACCGTAACACAGGTGATGGATTTGAGGTGAAGAGCACTCTTCCTCCATGCCGTCCCTCAGCCCCACTGAGGGGCAGGGGTGCTGTGGGCTTTGGGGTCCTGGGGAGGAGAGCAGGGACCGAGTGGCAGCTCCCACGACGGTGGCACAGAGCTTTCTGGTCCCAAGCATCCCTTTCCCTCCCGTGGCACACCCAGATTTCCTGAAGGAGACAGGATCTTCCTTCTCTGCAAATGACCTTTGGTAGGAAAAACACAACTGCTGCTCAAGAAAACCTTTTCCCGTGGTGGTGATCCACCGAGGGCACTGTGAGAGGTGGAGCAGGTTGGGAAGCAGCCGCAGGACGGCATGGGTCCTGCTGCCGAGTGCACCAAGCCCTCGCCCCTGCACTCCCAACAGGGAACCGTCAGGGCTAAGAATAGACAATTTATTCATACGCATCCTTCTCCCTGTGAAGGGTGCTCGAGGCACTGCGCAGCAATTAAAACAAGTTCGTAATAATAGCGCCAGCAGATCAGCAGCGCGGACTCTGGAGCTGGTGGAGGATTTGGCGGTGCTGAGGATGGATGGGGGGAGACTGGTGCTGCTGATCTCCCCAGCGGAGACCCAGCATCTCCCTGGCAGAGACAAAGCATCTCCCCGGCAGGGGGATGCGGGGCAGCGCTGCGAGGCAGCAGGATGAAACCCTGGGTGTCATTGCAGCTGCTGTGCTGGGTGTGGGGCTGCAGGAGGAGCAGGGTGGAGGGAGCCGCAGGATGGGGAGAGGTGCATGGGGCCGGCACTGCTCTCAGCTCCGGTGAGGGGAAGGCACCTTCCCAGGGCAGGTCCGGAGGAGGAGATAATGGTGCCAGCAGAGATAATGGCAGTGTTCGTTGGGTGGGCAGTGTGCTGCTGGGTGAGGCAGGGGTGCGATGCTCTGCCCTCCCTTACTGCAGCGGGGGGTGGCCCTGGGGGAGCAGGCACATTGGACAGGAGAGCGGGGTTCACCTGCTTTAATTTGGGTCAGCCCAGGCTCTTCACTGAGTTACTGGGATGCCTTGTCCCACCTCTGGGCAGGGACCCCAGAGCTGCTGGTTCCTGTTGGCTGCATAGAGGGTCAGGGGGACGAACGCAGGATTTCGGTGCGTCGCTGTCAGAGCCACGGTGTCCTCTTCCAGCAAACCTCCTGCTGCTCACTGCATGCCAGTTTGTCTTTGGGAGAGTGTAGCGGATTTGCTTCCGGATGAACGTCGCCTGGGCAGTGTGCCGCTGATGGGGTGGACCGAAGGGACCTCAAAATGTGCGATGTGCGTGTCGGTCCTCAGCCCTGCCTGGGTTGCTATTGCAGATGCTGCTGTGATTTTCAGGGGGTGAATCTTGCCCCAGTGCCTGGTAGGACCAGCGCCCCTGGGCACCCCGCCAGACGGCAGTGCTCACCCACCCCACTGCCGGGGGGACCGCAGGTGGAGCGAGACCCTAAGCCTTGCGGGATCCCGGTGATCGTATGTGCAGCGGACTTGTTTCCGGCTCTCTGCAGGCTGCTGCACCCGGTGCCAGAGTGAATTTGGCACCTGGCCCTCCTGTGAGGCTGGGGCGGGGGGAGAAGAAAGGCTGAGCCCTCCCTGCTGCCCGCGCCGCAGGCAGGAGATTCAATTACCCCCGCGCTTACACAATGGCCGTTTATCTCTGGGAGCAAAACCCTGGTAACCATCAGGGCAGAGCGTGAAGGGCTGATTAGAGGGTGTGCGGGGAAGGGTGCCGGGGTCGCGTGCAGGCACTTCCCTTCCCATTTCCAGGGCTTTCCATGGTAATGGCTCCTATTTTCCTCTGTTGTTAGGACGTCACTCACATGCGGCTCAAACGACATCTGTCAAAACATGTTCCCCCCGTCCTTGGGGCTCCTGGGGAAGAGGGATCCGTTGGCCCCGTAATGAGTCTGACATCAATTAATCATCAGCCTTAAAAATTAGCATTGTGGCAGTACGCGTTGGAAGGAAATGATTCCCCAGATGGAAGCAAAAATAGCCTCGGTTATCTCCCTCCTCCCGCGGGAGGTGGCAACAATAGATCCACTAACGAGCCTGGAACTCGTTTAAGCTGGGTTCGCCCACCAGGGCTGGGGGAGCCTGAGGTACGCTGCCTCCTGCCCTGGCTCATCTCTTGAGGTGCTCTTGGGGGACCACCTCATGCAATGGCTGATGACCTTCCCTGGGGTCTGGTCCTGCCTGCAGCCGGACCCTCATGGGCTGGCGTCCCCCGGGCTTTGCAGAGAGCCCAGGGTGAGCTCGCAAGCGCTGAGCCACTTCCCGAGGCTGAGGGTTAGGAGGAGAGCAGCACCGCAGGGATCTCATTCTTCTGGAGCTCATCCCTGGGCAGCACAGGTGGGCCAGGACGAGGGCTCAGCCAGAGCCTCAAGGACATGTCCTGCTCTGGGTGGGCTGTCCCTTGCCCCTCTCCAGGGTGGCAGCTCTGAGCAGCGCTGGTACCTGTGGCAGCTTGGCGAGTGCCTTGCCAGCTCCCATATTCAGGAGCTCGGCAATGGGCTGGAGGCCTCCAGAGACCCCCTTGTCTGGGAGGTGACTTGGGCACCTTCCCTGGAGGTTCACGGTGACCTGGTCTTTGTGCCTRTGCCATGCTGGGATTTTCCATGCTTGGAGCTGCTCTCCCTTGCTCCCAGGTGAGCTGTTACCCGAGTGAGCAGCTCTGCCACCCGTAGCCCCCTGCAACTTTGGTTTCCCACCCGCATTGCTTGACGAGGTGAAGAGCCGCTGCCTTCTTCCAGCACCGGCTGCGTTTTGGGTCCGTCTTGGTGGCTCTGATAAGCAGCTCAGCGCAGAGCAGCTCTGCAGGCTGCGGCTGGTGGGGGAGCCAGGGAGGACATTTTGCATTCTTGCTGGAGACGCACGAGGGCTCTTTGGCTGATCTGGTGATGGACAGACAGACCAAGTGTCTACCAGAGCCCAGCTGAGGCTGGGGAGAATTGTGTTTGCAACGCATTGCTCTGCACAAAGCTCGCAGTCACAAGGCGAGGGGGACAAAAGGCTCCCTGTTCGCTCCGTCCCAGTGGGTGCAATTCCAACAGTTAAAAAGCAAATGTGAGTTGTTTGTCTCTGTGAATATAAAGCTTCCCCAAGCATGGCCGTATTCTGGCTGGGAATGGGGAGTTTGGCTCCGCTAATGACTCTGTTCTCCCTGCAAATCGGAGCCAGCTCGAGCCAAGAGCTGCCCGGCTGGGCCCTTCCCCACCGGCACTGGTACGGGGACGCAGGCTGAGGCGGGGATGGGCTCCTGGGTCTGATAAACGCCCTTTCAGCTAGGCCTGGGCACCTGGCAGAGAGCAGCGGGGAGGGGTGAGCATGGGGACCTCCCCCTGTTGTACCCAGGGGTGACTGCCACCCGTGAGCACCCTGCCAGCGCCCGGGATCTTCTCCTGTGCCCAAGGGGTTTGATGTCATCAGCAAAAGGGAGCCGCAGGTCGGGAGGCTGGCTCCTTTGAGTCGTCAGATCTGCTGATTTGGGGCATCTGACTGCGAGTCCAAGGGCTGCTGTCACAGATCAGGGAGCTCTTGAGTCGTGTATCTCTGAGTTTGGGTGGCTGCCCTGCTCATGGGAAGGCCTGTGAATCGCCACGGTGCTGGGTTTTCACCTGGGTTTTTATTCCTAGACCAACTGGAGAAGAAAGGGGACGGGTGCAYGTGGCTGGGGGTGCCATGGTGCAGGGTGTTGTACTGGTGATGTGCCCAGTCCTGGGCAGTCCAGTTGTGCCTGGGAGGGGGGCAGGCAGTTGTGAAGCTGCTGCAGGACCTGGGGGTGAGTGTGGGTCTAGGGGGAACGACTGCAAACCACGTGCTGCAGCCGGGCTCAGGGTGTGGACGCGTCCACACCATCTATGTGGAGGATCCTCAGCAATAACGGGGCTGTTGAGATGGCACCAGTGCCCGACGTGGAACAAGCACTGTCTGTGGCCGGCTGCATGTGGCTTCCCTGGGGGCACGTGGTGCTTAACCCCCACATTCGTGGCAGCTGAGCTGTGCTGAGCACAGCCCGTGGGCATCTCCACCCTTGCCCAAGGGTCTCCCTCCTCCCTGGCTGCTTCTGCATTCTCCCCGTGCTCCCCTTGGCGTGCTTGCTCTCTGGGCCATGGGGGCTTTGGAGGAGGGTTGTGCACAGCGAGGGAGGGTAGTTATGGGAGGAAGAATGTGGCCGTGACCAGCCATTGGCCCTGTGCCCTCCATCGCACTATGGGATCCCTGCTTGGTCCTCAAGATGCAGCCAGAAGTGGGTGCAGGATTCCCCCTCTGCCCACGTCCCCCTCCTCCACCAGGCAAAACCTGGAGTGGGGGCTGGCGATGTCCCCAGATGTAGGGCACGTCTGGAGGGCACCGAAGCAGTTAAGTGAAGGGCTGATTTGTGCTATAGAAACCCGCAGTTCCTTCCTTTGATCCTCTGAATCAGCCCATTGCCTCTGTGGTATAAAGCCCCATTTATCTCTGCTCTTCCCAGTAAGTTTGAAGGCGGTTGTGGCTCGTGGCTCCTCGGCACCAGTGAGCTTGCCCGGCTTTCTCTTCCGCTGAAGCAGAATCAGGTGAAATCTCTATGGCAACTAGCAGATGACAGCGAGTCTTGTTGCCTTGGAAATGAGGCAAGAAAAAAAAAAAAAAACCCACCCAAAAAGAGCCATCTGGAATTTTGAATTTCCACAATGTCCGACCCTCGTCTGGTGATGCGTGGGGAGCGTGAACCCGCTGCCGCCGGCTGCTCCGGGGCCTCTGAGCCGGGGCCCGTCTGCACCTTCTGCCTCGCCGTGGTTTTTTTTTTTGGTTTGGGTTTTTTTTTTTTTTTTCCTTTCCCACCCCCTTTCTGGCTTTTTTTTTTTGCGCAGGGTCTGCAGCATCGCCTTGAACGTCTGCTGGTGGCTGCATTAAAGGTGTCGTGTGCGGAGCATTTGGGGTGCCTGAAATCCCCAGGCTCRGTGCAGCTGTGCCACATTGCTGGCTAGCACGGTGCTGGCATACCCCGATAACGCTAACCCCCGGGGGGGACAGCAAACTCTGGGGGGAAACTGAGGCACAGAGTGCTGCATGGCCGGCCTGACTCCACTCTGCAAGGGCCCCAGCTTAGGACAGACCCCAGGTGTGGTGACTGCTAGTGATGCCGTCTCCATGTGCCTGAGGCCACAGGGAGTTAGTGTCACCGTGCATTTCTGCTGCTGTGTGTGCCGGTCTCCCAAGGCTCTCGTGGGCCTCAGGGCACCCCTTGGTGCATGGATCCGGCCGTCCACCTGCTGTCTGTGACCCCCCTCCTTCCCAAACTGTGTAAGCGTTTCCTTTGGGTTATTTTGGAGACCCACAGTGCTGGGGATGGGGTGTTGGGATGCTCCCAGCTCCTCTGACGCTTTGCAGGAGCAGCTTTGGAGACAGCTGTATTGCAGGGGTGTACAGTGCCGCATGCAGCAGCAGGGTCTGCCCCGACACAGGGGACTTTGGGTGCTCCCGGCTCATCAGCGTGGGGGAGCAGAGGGYGGCGTGGAGGTGGGATGCACTGGGGCGTTGAGCAGCTAGAGGCTCTCACTGCTGAAAAAGGAGCTGTAATTTGGATGCGCAGGTGGGGTGGTCTGGGGCCAAGTGCAGCATCCATTGAAAGAATAACCCGCAAATGGGCTGGAGGCCCGGTCTGGATCTCTCCAGCGGCTTCACTTGGAAACTTGTGTATGGGAGAGACCCAATTAACTAGATTTACGGCTGCTCTAGCCTGAGAAAGTCTGAATCCTTTTTAAAAGCTTGGCTCGCTGGAGCCAGACGGGGTCCAGGCTCCAGGTCTCTCAGCCCTGCCCTCGTTACAAGCAGCGATTCGCAAGGCTTAGCAGCAGCGATTGCCCCAGAAGTGCTGATTCGGCTGAAGTCCCGGCCTGTCACCACTGTGCCGCTGCTAATTTTCTGCTCTCGCCTGCCAGCAGGGAGCTGATGGCCCCCACACACAGTGTGGGGCTGCCCCAGCCTGCGCCGGCTGCGGTGATGGGGATGGCTGTGGTGATGGGCATGGTGGGTGCAGGCTGGGGAAGGGGCTTCCTTCCCCACTGCAGCCACCTTTGGAGTCTCCTGCAGAGCCATGTTGTTTTGCAGAAGGGTCCAGCAGGGTGTGAGACATGGGGTGCCAAAGTGGGGTCCTGCCACCGCTTCTCCTCTCACTGTGTCCCCGCAGGAGCTGGTGCTCCCTGGGAGGCTTGGACTGTGCGTGGGACAGTGTCCCTGCTGGCACTGCCCACTGTAACCCCACTGCCTGCCCTGCCTCTTTCTGCTTGGCCTTTCCTCCCTCAGCCAAGGGTGAATGCTGGACGTGCTGGGCTGCATCCAGCCTCCTCCCTGCAGCCTGCATCCCACCGGGGTTGCAGGGCTACGTGCGGGGTGGCAGCAAGCAGGGAGCCCAGCCTGCCCTGGCTGAAGTCAGGGATGGGGACCCATCTGCAAGTATCTGTGGCATCCCCTGCACGTCCCCCGTCCCCGTCGGCAGGAGGCTGTGCCTCCGCATCCCCGGGGAGGAGCACCTCCAGCTCTGTCAGCCCAGGGGCTGCTGCCTTCATCTGGGGGATGGTGGCCGTGCTTCTCCCTGTTGGTCTGCTCGGGGTGTTTCAGAGGCGCCGGTCAGCTGTCTGGGTACCCAGGTACCGTGTTACGAGGGTGCTGGATGGCACAGGGCTCCCAGCCCCATCCCTGCCCCTCGGGGAGCAGGACCCACTTGTGACACTGCTGCAGGAGACATGGGGTTGGYGGCCAGCCCTTGGCTCGCACCAAGAAGCCCCTGGCAATTAAAGCAATTAAACCACGGTGAGTGCTAATGAACCTGCTGCCTTCTGATGGGGTAGGGCAACAGGTTTGCGGGAAAAGGCAAGATGCCCTCCTGGGGCGCTGGGTAGGGGGGACGTGCTCTGCCCAGCTGAGATGCCCTGGGGCATCTCCACAGAGAGAGGGGTGGTTTTGGGGGGTCCCAATACATCCCTGGAGGGAGCATGCAGGGATTACAGGGATGGGGCCAGGCTGGAAAACGAGGCCAATGGTGGAAGCAAACACTGCGGACCTGGCAGTCACCCCACAGAGCCCTGTTAGCCATCTCTGCTGCTCATTTAGCCTGTTTGATAACTGTTGAGGGGGGAAGAAAAGAATTAATTAAGCCGCAGGGAGAAGGATTGCAGGTTGTGACCATCCCCCTGCCCAGCCGTCCGGGAGCATGAATCAGAGCTGGATGTAAGAAATGCAAGATAAAGCCATTTTACTCCATATGGAAAGACTCTGCTGTCGGCGTGCCAAGATGCTGGTAACCGAATCGCACGCTGCGGGGTGTAAGCTGGGAACCCGCAGGGCTCAGCGAGGTTTGCACCGGGCTCGGGGTCTCAGGTCTCCCCTTGGGCCAGCAGCCTGGCTGCGGCGGGCTCTGGGTGCCGGAGCGGAGGGTTTTCAAGGAAACTAGCAGCAAAACGATGCCTGGGCTGATTAATTCATAAACACAGCTGGGAGCATGGGCTGAGGCAGCGCGGTGGGAGAAGAGTGTATCTGCACAAGGGTTTGTGGAGCCGGGGAGCTCGGCTGGGCTAGAGGAGTCTCACGGCCCTGGGAGAATGGTTTTTATTGCAGAGTTTATTAGTGTATTTTTCAATGCGCTGGAAGGAATTGAGCAACCAGTTAAAAATGTTTCACGGCCTGGGGAAATTCGTTGCAGCTACTGTGTAACAGGGACCCACCGTAATGACTCAGAAACACCGTGAGGCCTTTTACAGCAAATTCCCGCTTGCCATTATAATCTTTACTGGGTTGCCAGGAGTCCTTTCCGAGTCTGATCTTCTGAAATGAGACAGGTTGGGTCAGGGGGCAAGAAAACACACGTGCGAGTGCCACGCTCGTGCCGAGCGTATGAACACAGGCACAGACGGTGCATCCGTGCAAGCCCAGTACGCTCGTGCCAGGGTTGGTGTCGGCTGCTGCCGTCCTCGTGCCTGCACGTGTACATGTGGGCATGCGTGCAGGGTCGCAGGCACATGCACACATGCACCTTTCTGCAGGCGGAGAGGGTTTTGCTAGCATGTGGCCCGCAGATGAACATATGCATGATGCAAACAAGCACTCGGGCAGCACACACACACACACGTGGGTTTCTGTGCCAAGGCACATGGGGCACACGTGTCCCATGGACGCGGCTATGCCTGGCCCCAGCGGGAGCTGTTGGCCACATGCTCCTTTGAAATGAGCTGTCACGAGCCGTTTGGAGTTGATGATTTCCTCATTCCTTGACGTACTTGGCCACGTCGGCAGCACCCGGCTGCGAGGACGCAGCTGCGCCCTGTCGTGTAGGTAGAGGAGCTGCCACCACTCGCTTTTGGAGGTGATGGGAAGGGCTGAATGGGAGCACAACCTAGAGCTCCCCGGTCTCCTCCAGCCCTGGCTCTGCGGTGCCCGGCACAGTCAGACCTGCAGCACGCAGTGCCTTGCCCTGACCAGCCCTTTGCAGCACAGCTCTCTCCTTCCTCTTCCTCCTCCTTGGCTCCCTCCAGCCCCACATCTCGCCTCACCGATGCTCCTTCTCTTGGCGATGGTACCTGCTGCTTCCCCAGTTGTGCAGGGCAGCAGACAGGGGCAATGGGCAGCACGTGGGTCGGGGCCGGGCGCCCACGGTGCCAGGTTGCTGTGCCAGCATCCACTGTCGTGTAGCAGGCAGCGCTGCCCGGTGTTTAACGCAGAGGCAGGCAATGGAGGCCGTGAGGGAGAGTACTCGGAGACGATGGGGTGGTCGGGGGTGGTCTAGGACTTCCTGCCTCAGTTTCCCTGTGTGTGAAGCGGAGCCGTATTGTGTTTGCTGATGGTGGAGAGGGCGCTGAGAGCGTTCAGTTAAGAAACGAACCGCATTGGGGGCCGGGGGGGGCCGCGAGAGCTGCCCAAGCACGTCTGCAGGCAAGAGCAGGACAGAGAGCTGGCAAGGGCAGGTTAGACCCAGCCTGGCRCAGGGGAGAGCGACTCAGGCAGTGGGGCCTGGTGGCCTCCCTGCACAGGGCTTGGGGACAGTGGCTGCATCTCGGGACTGCCCTCCTCTGTGTGGCCGGGCTAGGGGAGCACGGGGCCGGGGCCAGCACCCTCTTCCCTCTGTGACAGCAGGACAGAGCCTGCAAGAGCGGCGGGGAGCTGCGAACAGGGCTGCAAGCCAGCCTGGAGCCGGGGTGGAGGGGACGGCCGGTCTGTGAGCCTACAGCCCCGGCAGAGCGGGGAACACTGGGGGACACGTCCTGGCCATTGCTGCCGGGAAAATGAGCCTGGCCGAGGCAGGGTGTCCAACTGACCTCGCTGCGGCATGGGCTGAGCTGTCCCTGCTGCTCCCCGCTCCGGCAGCTGGAAACATCTGGCTGCGGGAAGCTTGCTAAATCGATGCGGGGAGGAATCCAGCGCGCTCCTGCCGTTCCCACACTCCAGCCTCTCCCAGCAGCTCTGGTTTCGGCTGAGCTCTGGCATGCTGCGGCTCAGCCAGCCATGAGACAGCCCCCGGCCCCTTGCTGCAACTGGAAAGTGGACTGCGGGGGGCCCGGTGTCACCACCCCAGCCCAGCACAGTGGGGATATGCAGTGGCACTTCAGCGCTGGCAGCGGTGCAGCCAGTGGGATGTGTGCCAGAGGTGGGTGAGGAGCTCCTCGAGTCCCAGTTTGGCCCTTTCCCAGGTGAGAGCTGCTGCTTTTCCTGGGGTGACTCCAGAAGCTAGAGTGACCTGGACTGTCACTGGGGGCCAGGAGAGCAAACTGTGCCGGGCATGGATGGCCGACGGTGCCGTGGGTGAAGCTGGGCATGGGGGTCAGTGCCATCGCCCTGAAACACCGGGGCTGAAGCACCCTCCAGCCCTCCACCAGGCACCCAAGCCCTTGGATGCTGCTTCCTACCTTGGGTGCCCTGGGGGTCCTCGCTGCGGGGGGTTCCCCAGCAGCACTGAGGGTGCAGGGGGAGGTGGCACGCACATGCCAGCCCCTCAGGCCTTGCGTGGGGGATGCAGCAAGTGCTTGCCCTGGCCCTGCCGCTCCTTGGGATGTAGCAGCCCTGCTGGCAGCGGTGCCCGGGGAGGAGGCAGTGCCAGGCCCAAGTGCTGGCTTCGTTCCCCAGGGGAATGGCTGCGGGTGGCCACGGGGGAGGCAGCCGGGGTGTTTTTGGGAGGGAACCGTGCCCAGGCGGTGCCAGGGGACAATGGTGGCTCTTCCATCCCATCCTGCTCTGTCCCACCCCAGCCCACAGGGACACGGCGCTGCTGGGGTGTGCGTGCCACCTTCTCTGGCAGAGCTGGGCTCAGGGTGGACGGCACCCACCGAATGTGGCCAGAGTGGAGGAGCTGAGGATGGTGAGTCCTTCCCTGCATGGACCCGCCTGGGCACGCTGGTGGGTGTTTTATTGCTCTTCCCTAAGGTTCGGATGTGCCTCCCCTCCAAAATCTACCATTGCCCTACAGACTGCACGTGTGGCAGCAGTGGACTTGGCCTCAGGTTTCTGCCCTGCCATTTCAATCCATCTTTCCAGGCAGCCCAAGGGCAGGACCTGGCAGCTTTGAGGTGCCCCGATCTGCCAACACAGCCCTTTCTGCCTGCCCCACCAGAGGAGCACAGYGTCCTCTTGTCCCCAGCCACAGAGCAGGGTGGGTGCCAGCCTCCAGCACCAAGGGCCCCTCGAGCCTCCTCTGCGCCCTGGCTCCATGTGCGCAGCCCCCTCTGCTCCAGCCCTCCATCCCTCTGCCCTTGCTGCCTGCACATGCCCATCCTGTGGCTCTGCGGCACCAGTCAGAGGCTCTGTGCCTTTGATTAACGCCTCCAACGTGCACAGGCCACAATGAAGATTTAATAACGAGTTCATGACTTGCCTCCTGCTAAGCCTTGTTCTGGGAGCTGGACCACGGTGATCGGACACGTGCAGGGCTGGGTATCCCTACGCGACGGCGTGTGCCAGTCGCGTTGGGTGCCCTGTGGGCTCACCAGCCCTTGTCTACAACTGGCTTTAACCTGCTTGATTTAACCTGTCTCATCGGGGCTGTTACTGCTTGTAACCACCTTCCAGGGTCACGCATAAATTGGAGCTGCTTCACCGGTTTGAGGTGCTCCTGCCTGGGCTGGTGGGCGAGCAGAGCCTGGGGATGGGKCAGCATCACCCATGGGTGCTGCCTGCGGCGTATCCGGTGGCACGGTTGGTGTGTGATGGGGACAATGGGACACAAGCCCTGCTTGTGCGCTGGGCGTGTGGCCATGCTGCTGCAGGGAGCCTGCCGGGGCGTGTGCCGGCGGTGTCCCCCTGGTCCCTGTGTCACTGCAGCTTACTCGGTGCYGTTGCAAATCCCGAAGCGCTGGTTGCCACGTTACATTAGGAGGAGCCATATCSAGAGTCCCTGGCGCCCGCTGTCACTGTGGTTCAATGGCAAGCTGCAGCTGAAAGGCTTGAAATCGGGGATCAAAGCCACAGTGCCACAGCTGTTAGCTGCCGGGGATGCACACGAGTGGGTCAGGGCTGCGGGGGCTGGAGCTGTGGCCCCGAGCCCAGCAGCGCTGCCAGGGCTGTGCCAGGAGTGACCCCTCTCCTCCGTGTGTGTGTGTGTGTGTGCACATGTGTGTGTGTGGGTGTCGCTGGGGGTGTGTGYGCACATGCTTGTGTGTGCATGTGTGTGCAGGTGTGCGTGTGTGTTTGCAGGTGTGTATGCACGCGTGCGTGGATGTGCATGCGTGTATATGCACATGTATGCACAAGTGGTTGTGGTGCAGGTACATGCGTGTGCACACATGCAGGTTGGGGGGTGCATACCTCCGTGTGTGTGTGCACGCCCGTGCTGGGGGTTTGCACACTCGGAGAAGCCCCAAGGCAGCTAGAGCTCGGGGAGTTCCAGCCCTGGGCCGTGCCCGTGTGGGGCTCGGTCACACCGGCTGCTCCAGCCCCCAGCAGAAGCAGCCGCCTCTCCCTGGGCACGAGGCAGGAGTGGGGCTTGGCTTGCACCACTCCCTGACATCTCCTCGGTTCCTGCTGGCTGCGCGCTGAGAGGTGCTGCTGCAGTGCCCGTGTCCCCAGGCCGGAGCACCCCCAGGGCCTGGGGGACGCAGGGGCAGGTTTGGGGATGTTCTCCCAGGATGGCTGCTCCTGCGTGGCCCCATGGAGCAGGGTCACAGTGCTTCGGGGGTGCCTGACTGTAGCTGGCCTCCTGTCACCTGCATGGGTCCTGTGGCCCCACTTGGTCCCCCCCAGCTTGTCCTTTCTGGACCAGACATCCCCATCCCAGCTGTAGCACCCTTGGGGGTGGCATTTCGTGGTGGTGCAGCTCTAGCCTGGTGCCAGCCCTGCCCTGTCCCCTCCCAGCCGGCACAGCAAGAGCTGGTGGGCACAGCCGCGGGCAGAGGTGCGCAGGAGCCATTCATCCCTTTAAAGCTGCCACCTTGTCTCTCCACAGACCCCGAGTCCCAGAGGAAGAGGACAGTGCAGAATGTGCTGGACCTTCGGCAGAACCTGGAGGAGACCATGTCCAGCCTGAGGGGCTCTCAGGTGTCTCACAGGTGAGGCCCCAACACTGGACCCCCACCACGCCTTCCCTGCAACCAGTGTCCTTCCTGGGGCAGCGAGGGAGGCCGGTGCAGCAGGGAAGTGGCTCTGCTCCAGGTGAGGGCCATGTGGGTGGGAGGAAGCCAGCTGTGCCCCATGGCCTGGGCACCCTGTGCATGGGGGCTTGGAGAGATGCCCCCAAATCTGTGGGGTATCGTGCGTGGGCCTGCGGCAGAGCCCCATCCCTGGCAGTGCTCTGGGCCCCACACTGCCTCGCGTGCTCTGGGGCAGTGGGGTTGGGTGGGGGTGGCACTGAGGGGAGCCAGTTGCCCCCAGACSCCAGGCAGGGGGTGAGGTCTGTTCCTGGTGGTCGGGTGTCCCCATACGGACAACCAGAGGTGAAGGTATCCCCTGTGCCTGCCCAGGTTTGGACCACAGGCTCCATCCCCATCCGTGACTCAGTTTCTCTACTCTATGTAGAGGTGATGATGGAGAAACCCTCAGACAGAGCTGACCAAATGCCTGGCAGCCCACGGGCAGAGGTGGGGTACCCTGGCCAGACCGGGGCTGGCAGCACCCCAGGGTTGCGGCTGGGGCTAGGGGGACAGCAGGGCTGGGGACAGGGTGACGCTGTGTGGTGAACCAGAGCAGAGTGTCTACCTGTGTTCAGAGGTCTCTCTGACACATGCGTGGGACTACCTGTGTGCCCCCCGGCTCTCTCATTTGAGACCACTGCAGGATTACTGCTCTGCTCTGGATGTGCTCAGGGTCTGCACGGCAGCTCCAGCCTCCTGCCTGGCTCCCCATCGGGGCTGAAGGGCCCGGACCCTGCCAGCGGCGGGCCAGGGGCAGCGGATGGGGAGGGAGCATCTCCCCAGGTCACGCTACTGGCCCCCACTCGGCTGGTGCAGCCACGTTATGAAGCCTGGGCTTTGCAGAGAGGCTGTGTCGGGTGTCAGCGATTCGGGAAAGCCGAGGATGCGGCGAACATCCTTCTCCTGGTGTTTGTTGCCACCTCGCGGTCTCCCTCGATCTTCATTTTTGTGTTGGAAGGGGCAAAAAGCAGCAGCTTCCTCCCCCACCTTCACCCACCACTCATCATTACAGACCTTCCCTGTGTTGCTCCTCGATCAGCTTTGTCCAGGATGAAGCAGCCTGCTTAATTTAGCTCTTCTTGACCCAGAAGCTCATCTAGACCTTGGTCGTCCTTGTTGCACTTTCCGGATCTTTTCCAAGCTGGAGGCAGCAGGGCGCTGGGGCAGTGGGATTTGCATGGGGCCATAGTGATATTCCCTGAGCTGGCCATTTCCTGGAATTATCCATTACAGCTCTGCCATCCCTTTGCTTGGTGTAGGAGCTGGTTCACAGCCTGGTGCTGCTCACGCCGAGTCAGGGCTGCTTTGTGTTCACTTTGCGTTCAGTTCGCGTTTGCTCTGCATTCATTTTGCATTCATCTGTGTCAAACTTCACCCGCCGCCTTCTCGCCCCAGCGCTTAGCTCCTTTGCAAATCCTCTGTCAGCCCTGGTCTTAGGGAAATAGGGCGAGGATGTTAAGGGTGATAAAATTAGCGTTGCTGGTGGGTTTTGACTGTTCGCTATCACTTCCTTTTCTTGATGAGTACATCGCGTGGCGGAGGCCTCAGCCAGATCCCTGCCACAGAAGAAAATGACTATTGATAGCCCAGGGATGCCTACCCCTGCATTCTGTCCCGTAAGCGGTTCTTGAATACATGAGGATCTTCCCTCTTATCCCATGGCAGCTGAGTTTATTTGGAAGCTTAATCTGCCTTTGGTGAGGGCACTCATCCACCACCTTCTGGTAGCCTGCAGCAACCTCGGCAGCGTGCTCCCTGCATCCCTCCAGGAGCTCCACCGTGGCTGTGAGCCGCTTTTTCCTTTACCAAAGCTGTGTCAGCTCTTCCCCGGTATGTTGTAATTACACACGTACCCACTAATTCTGCTCTTGGGAACGCTTCCTACAAGTGTGTCCGATTCGGATGTCATCCGCGGTCCTCTGGATATGCCCTGCATCGCTGGTGTCCCTGTAGCTGCTTTGGGCTCTCTCTTTATTCCTTCCACAAACTATTCTTCAAATTTCTCATTCTGCTCGCTGTATTCTTCCATCCAGTGGCTGGGAGCTCAGCCTTTGCTGTTTCCTCGCTAGGACACAACTTTGTTCCTGAAAGACGTCATCGTACTTCTGGCAGCCTTTGCACCCGGCTGCAGGGCCGCACGAGCTTCCTCGGGGGCTTGCTTTAGTCCTGCTTGGAGACGTGGTTTGCATCTGCTCCAAGCCGCCGGCAGAACATCCTTAAATAGCCTTTGTGCTGCCGACAAAAACTAAACCCTTTTAGCTGCCCCTTTTAGTTCCGCTTTAACAAACTTCCTAGTTTTTTATGTAGTTCCCTGTTTTAAATTCAATACTGCAGCCAGGGTTTGGCTTTTGGTGCTCCTGCAGGAACGTTTAATCCAACATAGGGAATAGCTCGCTGATAGTAACGTTTGGAGCCAAGTCGAGGGCTGTGGGTTCCCAAGTAGCTGCTCCAAGAAGTAATCATTTTTGGTGTCTAAATTTAGTCTCAGCATCACTCCCCGACATGCCGTTTGCCCAAAATACACCCCGAGTGGTGCGGGGAGAAACTGAACTCCTGGTTCCTGATGCGCTCGTGGGCTCTGGGCTAGCTGGAGAGCAGCGTGCTTGCGGGCAGCTGCGTGGGGCCGGGCAGCCCTGTCTCAGAGTGTCCCCTCCTGCCCAGACATGGAGGTTCACTCTGCAGGGGTTTGGCATGGGATGCTGATGCAGGGACCGGGTCCCTGGTTTGCCCCTCGGCATCCTTTCGCTCACAGCCTCTGCTCCCCAGCATGGCCCGCTGGGATCAGTGTGCCACCACGCCAATTCGTCCTGTCCTGGGTCTGGGGTGATATTGGGGTGCAGACGTTGAAATGCTGGGGGGGCAATGGCTGAGGGAGGACAACCCGGGCATAGGAGAGCACGTCTGGGCTTTCCACTAAAGGCTCCCTATTAGTGGTGTTCAGCACAACTCGGGTTGGGGCCGGAGAGGTATGGACCCCTCTTCCACAGCATGTTTGCAGCCAGCCCTGGTGGCACCCACAGCCCCTTGCACCGAGATGGGTGGATGGGGCTGTGCGGGGAGCATCGCCTCTGTGGGGTGGTTGGGGCTGTAGGGAGGCACAGACCTTCCCATCGTACCCCACGTCCTGCTCCACAGTCCCTGGGGAGAAACGGGCACCACCACACACCGGTGGGTGCTGGTGGTGCAGATCTCCCAGTGGGTCACGGAGCCTGGGACACTGTACTGGCACCAGGCAGGGAAGGAGGGGACCAACCCCTGCCAGCTGAGATGGAGGGGGTCCAGGACAGACAGCGTCCCTGCGCCCACACTCCTGGGAGCCTCTGGCCTTGCCTGGCTGCCTCAAAATGGGCAGTTCTGTTTTCTGAGCACTTGCAGCCCCAGTTCTGGGGGGGGTGAGGCAGGGCACAGACCTCCGCTGCCCACCGTGCCCTGCCCTAACCCCACCTGCACCCTGTCTTTGTAGCTCCCTGGAGATGACCTGCTAYGACAGTGATGAAGCCAACCCCCGGAGCGTCTCCAGCCTGTCCAACCGCTCCTCCCCACTGTCCTGGCGCTACGGGCAGTCGAGCCCGCGCCTGCAAGCGGGGGATGCACCATCGGTCGGGGGGACCTGCCGCTCCGAGGGCACCCCTAGCTGGTACATGCACGGTGAGCGGGCGCACTACTCGCACACCATGCCCATGCGCAGCCCCAGCAAGTTGAGCCACATCTCCCGCCTGGAGCTGGTCGAGGCACTGGACACCGATGACGTGGAGCTGAAGTCGGGCTACATGAGCGACAGTGATCTGATGGGGAAGACACTGACAGAGGATGATGACATCACCACAGGGTAAGTGCCTGTGCTGGGGCTCGTGCCCGGACCGGGGCTCTCCTGGAGCTTTCACCACCTCCTGTTCAGCCGGCAGTGGAGGGGTATATAGATCACGGCCAGTCTGGCTGGGTGGATCGTGTCCCCGCATCCCAGGAGATGCTTTCCCACTGGCGAGGCAGTGTAGCCTTTGCAGTGCTGGTGGTGCTGGGCCAGCTGGGGCTCCTTGCGGCCGGCGAGCCCCTGGGCTGGGGCGTGCTGCTCTCCCAGTGTGCGGGAAGTGTCCAGCTTGATCTGGGTGTTCCCAGAGCAGGGGGCTGAGAAAAGCGCGTGGTGTGTGGCTGTGGGAGCCCTGAGCCAGAGCCCTGCTGGCGTAAATACTGCTGCTTTCAGAAGCGCTCTCCCAGTTTACACCAGTGGGTCTGAGCTGCTGCCTCTGACCCTGGCACTGYGGGGATGTCCTGTGTCCAGCTTGGGAGTGCTGGTGGCCCGTGGTGGCACAGGCTGGGTCAGGTCTCAGCACCCCAGTGAGAACCGGGCACTGAGGTGTCATTGCCGATGGGTGGCACCGTGGTGAAGGAGGGTGCACTGCTGAGCGGGGTCCGCTCCTTCTGGGACCCCTGTCAGCCTCCGTCCCTCCACCCACAGGGCCAGGGGCATCTCCTGCCAGGTGGGCACAACCCAGCATGCCCAGGGCTCGCATTTTCTTTCCAGACACATCCAGCTCCTGCTGCGCTGTTGAGGTGCCCCCGGCTCTGGCAAGGGTCCAGGGTTTCAGCATGTTGGAGGTTTCCTGTTTCAGCACAGGAGAAAATAAATAACTCCAGCATTTGAGTTGTCCCAGAGCAAGAGGAGGTATTTGGCCTCCTGACAGTGCTGCTCCGGCCCTCCTGGGGTGGCTGTAGTCATGTCAGCTCGTTGCAGGATAGAGCACAGCCCACAGCTTCACACCCATCCTGGGGGCCAGCGCTCCCCAGACGTGGCCCGGAGGTGCATGTTACAGTTGGAGGGGACACACACCAAGGGGTGCCTGTGCTGGCCTCTGCCCCTGCAATACTTGAGCTTGGAAGCAAGAATGCCTGCGGCACAGCGGCCATCAGACCCGACCTCCCCACAGGCACGTGGGGTGGCCTTGGGGGGCTGCCCTGTGCTTGTGAACAGGGCTGCCTTGTGCTGGCTCAACATGGTCCCCTCCTGGGGACCGTAACCCATCGCTTGGCAGCCAGAGGTGGCATGTCACCACCTTCTGCCACTGGCCACTGGACTGCGGGGTGTGATGGGCTTTGGGCTGCCCTGGATGGCTGGGGCCACAGCGGGTCTGGCTGTGGGGATGAAGGGCTCCACTGCTCCCCGTCTCCCTCCTTGTTTCGTCTCGGAGCTGCTCATGCAGGCAGATAACCTTGGGGTGCCCTTGGCTGCGGAGGCAGTGCTGGGAGGGGTGAGTCGGAGCATCACTTCGTCTCCATCAGCCACTGAGCGGGCAGAGTGTGGGCAGGGTCAGCCCCAGCGGGCACCTCCCTGGGCTCAGCCCAATGCACTGCCCTGGGCAGGGTCTGCTTCTCTTCCCGGGAAGGGCCAAGCTTTGGGAATGGAGCCCTGCACGGCTGAGCCTCCCGCGAGGCCCTGGCAGCCTCACAGTGCCCTGGTGTGGGTAAGGCTTTCAGCGCCATGGCAAGCTGGGCCGGCACCGCCACAGCCGGGTGCCACAGTCCCTGTTCCTGTGCAGGGTCCCCAGCGTGATGCCCTGGATGTGCCCTGAGGGAAATCCCCGGTGTCCTGCTGGTGGGTGCAGAGACAGACTGGGTGCTCCATGATGGGTGCTCTGTGCTGGGTACCCCTCCCCAGGGATGGGTGCAGGAGGGCAGCCGGGGCAGCACAGGACTCTCTTATCCACAGCGACATGTGCTGGGGATCAGCCACGTCACCGGGATGCTGCTGGCACATGGGGCTGTGTGGTGACCTAGTCACAGCTCCATCTCCCATGGCCCCACAGCAGGACCTGGGGGGGGCGGTCCCCCAGAGCGGGCAGCATGGCAGGTCCTCTGTCCCTGGGGGATGTCCCTGGCTGGGTGCTGGGGGATGCCGGGGTGCCCTGTCCAGGAGCCTGGGCACTGGGTGCAGAGCCAGGGCAGGGGAGCAGGGGCATCCCCTCCTCCCCAGAGCCGGCCAGGGCGAGGAGCCACCTTGCCGGCTGGGAGCACTCATCCAGTGCAGCCCCTCATCCAGCCTCCTCGGCTGGCTCTGACCTAGAAAGCAAATACTGCCCCAGGCCCCGTCTCCCTGTGCCGCTAATGCACCGGGCAGGAGCCAAGTGCTGCAGATGGGGCCATCAGCCCCCGAGCCCAGGCCGCCGGGCCAGCGCATCTCTGCACCGCGCCGGCGCACACCCATGCTTGTAGGGCAGTAGGTCAGAGCCAGCTCAGAGGACGCAGTGGTACGTCCCCCTTGGAGACATGCGGGACTGTGGGATGGGACCCAGCATCCCCATGGCTCGCTGGGGAAGCAGCCTGGAAGGAGAGAGGGCTGAGGTAGGTGAGGGACGGCCAGGGTGTGGGGACTGTCCGTGGGGGTATTGGGGTGAATTCRTCAGGGTGGTGGTTGGCTGAGCCCAGCCGAGAAGGCAGTGGGGGTCCCAGGGCCCAGCTCAGAGAGGGGGTGGGATGATCAGGTCTGGTGGTGAGGGCAGGGATCGGCTGGGGACACCCCAGCCCCCAGAAAGCGTTTCTGTATCAGCCAAATGTGCCGGCATCCTGGCTCCTTGCCCAGCCATGCCCGCCTGCCTGCATCCATTCGGGACGGCACTCGCAGCTCCCCTCCACCAGCAACCTGCTGCCGGTTTTGGGGAGTGGAGAGCTCTGGCTTTGCCCTCCCTGTTTGGCAGCGAGGCCCTTCTTTTGTTCCCGGTGTCACCCTATCCTCCTCGTGCTCTGCAGCAGGGCAGCCCTCGGCCRGCGGGGACCCGGGGTAGCCCGGGCTGGGAGCGGCCCCGCTGGGATGTGCCCATGCCGCTGCCAGCACTGTGGTGTCTGAAGGGCCTGGCGCAGGCAGCAAGCTCTGCATAACACAGCAGCGTTCACTGGGATGGTGCTGGTCTCCTGCCCTGTTCTGCCTGTCCTTGGGGTCTGGGCAGGACGCAGGCCAGGACAGCACCAACCCCTGGKCTGTTTCCCTGCCACTGAAAAATCTTCGCTCCCTTCCTTGGCCGCTGTTGACTCAGGTTTCCACCTGCCACCGCTCAGTGTRCTGCTCACTGTTCCCTGCCCCTGATGCCAGTCCCTGGAGGGGTGTGGTGCTGCTGGTGATGCTTTCCCACCCCAGCCAGGCTGGGGATGTTTCTYGGACCCTGGGGGTCACCCAACCAAGGTCACCCCACTGGGAGGTCCGCCAATGTGCGGCCACCCACTGCCGAGGGACCTCTGCGGCTGTATGGCCACAGCGCGGCGCTGGGGCCGCGATGCAGCAGCGTGGGCGCCTTCGTGTGCAGACCTGCGCATGAATCAGGCAGCGGCGGAGGAGGCGGAGAGCACCCGAGTGGGGATGTTCAAGCCAGGTTTTGCCTGGTTTCGTCCCGGCCACATCCTGCATGTCCAAGCGGTGCCACCTTCTCCACGTGGAGCTGCCGTTCCCCCGGCAGCGTAGTGCGGCTGCATGTTGGTGCGTCTCTCCCTGTGCTGTGTGTGCTCGGGGACCTGATGTGAGCAGCTCTGGCGGGTCCTGTGTGCTGGCGCAGGAGCGGGTGAGTGTGCATCACCCCCAGGTGTTCCCCGGGGCCATCCGGGACGCGGTGAGGAGCGAGCGGGGTGCTGCGAGGTTTTGCTGCGGTTGGGAGCTGGTGGGGTGTGCTGGCTCCCACCCCCCAGCCCTGCCTGCCTGGGGCCATGGGGCTTCCCCCCTCCACACAGGACAGGATCCCGGCCTGAGGGCATGACAAGAGTGTTGGCTCGTCCCTGCTTTGCCYCGCTCCGCCACGTCTCCTGGGCTTGGAGAGCGCCCTGCATGATGTCATCCTTTCTGCCACCCTCCTTTTGTCAGACCCTTCATCAGCCGGCCTGTTCCCCAGCCRCTTCCCCACAAACGGTGATGCTGCCGCAAGGGCGCTGGGGTGCTCTGGATGTCCCCAGAGGGGTCCATCAGACCACTGTGCCCAGTGCTGCGCCTCATGCTGCGGGGCAGCGCAGGGCACCCCGTGGGGGTTGAAGGGACCTGCTGTGTGGCCTTGGCSGTGCCTCAGTTTACCTCRGTCCRCCCTGCYGGCTGCGAGCGGGTCGGGGCAGGKCATAGCTGCTCTTGGTGGGGTTTGCAGGGTGCAAAGGAGGAGGAGCACGTCTCCCTGGCTCTGGTATGCAAGGTGACCTATGGAGACATGAAACCTCAGCTCAGCTGTGCGCCCCAAGATGGTGCTTGTGGGACGGGCAGCTCCCCAGGTGAGGTCCCCAGGGACAAATTGGGACAAGCTGGCTCTATCCTTGGAGCTGCTCAAATACCCCGCAGTGGCAGAATCCCATGGGGACGCCCAGGCTGGACTCATCCTGCCCCTCTGGCAGAGCAGGGGTGCTGCCGGGCCCAGTCCTGCTGTCCCCAAGCACAGGGCCGGGAGAGCGGAGAGGGAGCGAGTGGGGCTGGCTGCTGAGTCAGCACCTTCTCGCTGCGGTGGCTGCAGGAGCGCTGATGATCCGTGTGCGCTGCAGGGCCTYGGGCGTGCAGGCATCACTCTGGAGCTGATCCCCAAGGCTGTGCACATCCCCTGGGGCTTTCARTGCCCTGGGGAAGTCCTCGTGTGACCCCAGGACCACTGTGATTTGGGGGTATCCTTTTGGGCCTCGTTTTCTGTTGGGGGTGGAAAGGGAGGTAGCATTGCATCCCACCGCAGTGGTGGCAGCATCAGCACCCCGTGAGCCGGGTACTGCCCTGACTCTGTTCATAGGCATGAAATGGAGCCATGGCAGCAGCCTTTGGCGTCGGGACCGTGGGGCACCGCGTGGCTTGTGGATTGGCATGTGAATCCAGCTCACAGTACGCGCCGGGCACCGTCCCATGCCACTGCGATGGTGCTGCTGGCAGCCGGGCGCTGCAGAGCCTGTGGTCCCCTCTGACGGGGCTGAGGGCTGCCAGCAGCATCCCCCTGGGAGGGATGCTCTTGAGCTGGCACCCATAGCGCTCCGGCTGGCTTGGCTCCGGCTTCCTTGCAGCTACTTGAGCTCAGCACAGCCCGGAGGCGGGAGCAGATGTTTGGCTCGGCTTCCCGAGAGCAGCGGGGGAGCGGCCGCCCTCCTCTCCTGCTCTGAGCAGGATTGGCGCTGGCGCTCTGCTCCCTTCCCTTAAACGCCCCTTGCTTGGCGTTGGCCGRTCTGGCCTGACCCCTTGCTGCTGTCCCGGCGAGCCCGTGAAGTCATTTCTCGGTGGGGATGTCCCAGGGGCCACGGCCGTGGCCCTGCACRTGGCCTGGCGTGTGTGTGGAGCCCCAGCCCGGCCGGCCAGGGGGGTGGCGRGGGAGCGGCCGGGGAAGTGGTGTTGGATAAATACTTGCTGCACTGCACCACGTGCTGGTCGCGGCGGGGTTCCTCCCTCTAGCTGGGGATGGGGGACAGCCCCAGAAAGGGGCCCCAAAACCCCACTGGGTACCGCCACCATTGAAGCACCCTTCCTCTGTGCTGCATTCCAGCTGGCTCCTTATTTTGGGATTTGGCTTGAGGCACCCAGCGCTRACCCCCGACCCCTGRGGCTGCCCAGGCCAGGCTGCTGTGGCAGTGGCTGCACAGGGTGTGTTTTGGGAAGGGGATCCCAGGGTTGCGGGGCTCGGGGGGTGCAGGGCACCCAGGGGTCAGCACATGCCCAGGATTTGGGGAGCTGCTGGCCTCTGCGGCTCGTTGGTGGGGCTGGGCATGGACACGGAGCAGAGCCGAGCCCCGGGCTGGACCTTGCACGCCCACACACCCCAAGGGGAGCTGCTTGGGGGGGATCTGCCCCCCAAACCCAGCTGCCTGCCTGCTTGCCACCTGGGGAGCTCAAGACCTGGCTTTGCCGCTTGCCATGTGCCACCCTGCTGCCTGCGAAGGGGCCTGGCCGCTGCAGGCGGAGGTGTCTGAGGCCACCAGCTTGTCCAGACAACTGGAAAAATAGGAATTTCGCAAGTGGGCTGAGTCACGCCGCTCCCCCACCCCGGTGCTGCCCTGGGACTCTCCAACTGCCGCACRCGGCTGCTGCAGCCCGCCGTGCCGCCGCGGTGGCCCCGAGCAAGGCTTCGTCTGTCACCCTTCCCGAAACAGCTGGAGATCCCCGCACGGGGACACGCTTCCTCTGGGGTTTCCGCCGTTYGGGGGGGTCAGAGGGGTGACCCTGCGTTGTTCCCCCCCGCAGCGGGGCCGGCTGAGCTCAGCAGCCCTGCTGGCATGGCGGCCAGGCGTGTGGTTGGGGTCTGCGGCTGATCTCATTGCTGCGGGCGGGCGAGCGCTGGCTGATACCCCCACGGCATCAGCCTCGCTGCCTGGGGGAAATTGGACCCTGCTATTACTGTGGTCGGCAGCGCAGAGCTGGAACGGAGGCGCAGCCTGGCCACGGTCCCACCTTGCAGGGGCCACGCATGCCCCAGGGACCCACGGGTGGGGGATCCCCCAGGACCCCTTGGGGACCTGGGGGGCCAGGGGACCAGGGGCAGTGCTGCCTGGAGGGCAGGGGACTAGACCAACTGCTGGGATGTGATGCTGATCCTCTTCTCCTGCTGGGTGAGCTCGGGCGAGTCAGACCCCCTTCCCTGCCTCAGTTTCCCCATCTGCAAGGTCTCTGCAGCCCCCTGTTCCTCTGAGTGTGGCTTCAGTGAAGGGTGCCAGATGCCGGTACCTGAAATGCAACTGGGAAGTGCCCAGGGTYGGCGGCAGGGGCTGGTGCTATCTGGGGGGGTACCTGGGGCATGCGTGGCCAGGTACACAGGGGTTCAGGGGTGTCTGGAGAGAACTTAAAGAAATCTGGGGGGTCCTAAGTGAATCTGTGGGGTTCTCAAGGAGTATTGGGGGAGCTTGGGGCTGTTAAAGGGGCATGGGGGGTGTGCAGGGGGCTGTGCAGGGGACTGTGGGGATCCTAAGGGACTCTGGGAGGGGTTGATGGGTGTCATGATCCCCTGAGGCAGTTCCTGAGACGGATGTGAGGGGGAAGCAGAGCCACCCCTGCCCACACCTGCGGCGAGTCCCCAACCCCCCCGATCATGATTTATGAAGCTAATTGGTTTTTCTGCCCCATTAGTGGAAGAGAAGGGGAGGGAAGGAAGAGCCCTGGCTGTGCCCATGCTTTCCTTACCAGTCCTGCCAGAGCAGGGGATGGGGGACGCCGGTGGCACGTCCACAGAGCCCCCTCAGTGCCAGCGACCCATGGATGTGGGGTATGGAGACCCCCCAGTGCAAGCCCTGTATTTCCTCCCCTGCAGCGACCATGGTGGAGCAGGAGGAAAGGGCCACGGTGGACCAAGAGGGGCTTGCTTTAATCTGGGGTGGACTTGGGGCAGGTGGTGGAGATTCGGCAGCACCAGCCTGGCAGGGACACGAGTACCGGGAGCCCCAGCTGGTGCCAGCGGGTCTTGTCTGGCATGTGGGTGGGTGTCTGTGCTGGTGTGAGACGGGTGAAGCAGGGAGACTTCGAACCCTCCAGCTCCAAAAGTAGCTGCTGCTGAGAAATGGGCTGGGGGTGCTCCTCTGCGAAAGGGTCAGGTGCTGGTGGGGGATTGCACGTGTGCGTGTGTGCCACCGTGACGGGGCTGCTGTGGCCAACGGTGATTCTCCACCATCGTTTTGCACCAGACTCATGGCTCCGGCGGGGTCAAAGCTGTCTTTCCCAGTGGCTGTTGTGCCGGGCTGTGCCGGGCTGGCTCCCCCCGCCACCCTGGGCGCCCCAAGTCCGGATTCGGGCCCAGAGAAAGCCAGAGCTGCTCCTCCRAGCGCTGCCTGAGCCAGCCGTGGTGGGGCCGGGGCAGCTGGCCAGGAGGAGGGGTGGGAGGGGACGGCGTCCGGCATTGTGCCAGGCCGGAGGGACTGCGGGGATGCAATGCTGGATGGGCCATGCTGCCGCACCCATTGGTGCACACCGACGTGGGGCCATCACCCCACAGCAGGGCTGGCTGCCTGCGGGAGGTACCACACTGTGCTGAGGCAGTGTCACCAGCAGCCTCCCAGCCGTGAGCTCTGGCCAAGGGCTGAGAGCCGCTGCAGGGATGGTGGGTGCGGCAGGGTCTGATCGGTGGGGACGGGGATGGTTGGGCACCAAAGTCGTGCATCCCTGGCCCTCGCTGCTGTGCCGTGCCGCAGCACCTCGCCTTGCCGGGGCAAGTACCGTGCAGCCGAGTGATGGGGCTGCGCAGCGAGGAGGGAGCCAAGAGGCGTTGCCGTTGCTTCGAGGAAGGCGCGAGGAAGGAATTACTTATTTCCCAGCCCGCAGGGACCGGGTCTGTTTTGCCAAGGCTGCAGTTAACCCTCTCTGCCCGCTGCGGCCGGGCTGGTGAAGGTGTCCCCGGTGTCACCGTCCCAGCAAGGACCCTGCCCTGGGGCGCAGCTCCTGCTCTGATGCAAGAGAGAGAGAAAAAAGGACAGAAATAAGCTTTTTGGTCGATGAAGCGCAGAGCGGTGCAGGCACGGGTGCCCTCGCAGGAGCTGGGGCTGCTGGGAGCAGCCGCCCCGGCACCCCGCGGGGCTCGGCAGGGGCAGAGCCCCCGTGGGACCCACAGCGGGAGGTGGTGCCTTTGGGGAGCGGGTTTGGGGGGCACTGGGGTCAGGCTGAGGGATGGCCTGGGGGGCACTGGTGCCACGTTGTGGGCTGGACGGGGGGGCACTGGTGCTGCCTGCGGGGACGTGAGTGTGGGCTTGGCGGCTCTGGGGGCAGCTGGGGGACCCCGGGCTGAGACTGGGGGGTCGCTGGGCTGAGGCTGGGGGCACCAGGGACAGGGGTGGGGGGTCATGG
>JAYKAV010002564.1:791330-815246 GCA_035582835.1 Phoebastria nigripes | reverse complement strand
GCGGGCGGTGCTTTGTCTCGGCCGCGCCGCGGGGGGGAAGGGGGGACCCGGGCAGCGCGGCCCCGCCCGGCAGCGCGGCATCGGGGCGGCTCCCCCGAGCCGGGGAGCGGGACGAGCCCCCCGCCCCGGCCCCCGCCTCGCACCTGCAGCGCGGCCGGGCCGAGCCCTCGCGGGGCTCCCGGGGCTCCGGTACCTCCGGCCGGCGGAGCTGACCCCGCCGGGGCGGGGAGGGCACCGGGATGCTGGGCTGCGTGCCCGCCCGGGGGGCTCTGAAGCGGGGTGCGGCTGGGCCGGCAGTGGGAGCGGAGCATCCCCGCGCACCGCGGCCGTGAGTCAGGTCCTTCCCCTGCTGCCTCCGGGGTGCAGCCACCTCTTCGGGTCGGGATCGGGGTGTGCATCACCGGGGCCGTGTCGGGACCTTTCTGGCCGGTGGTGGGTTCCCGCACGCCCGGCCGGTGCCGGGGAGCGCGGCAGGACGGTCACGCTGCCGCAGCCCCCGCCTCGCTGCTGCCGCTGTCCTTGAGCATCCCTTCCCAGGGGGCTGTCGTGGGCAGAGGGGTGCAGGGCTTGCGGGTGTCCTAGTCCGTCGCTGCCGTCAGGGTGGGTTTGGTGCGGTGCTGGCTGAAGGGAGGTGGGGAATTGCTCTGTATAAGATGGARGGGCTGGAGCACAAAGCAGGAATTGAGTTTTGCCCCCAGCATGACGCTGCAGCATGGCTGCCCCCCGTTTGGGGTCTGCAGGGGGCACTCGGGTGGCCTCGTCCGGTAGAGACCGGGGTGCCGGGGCTCGGCCGTGCTCTGAGAGTTTGTGTTTGCCGAGGGGCTGTTGGTGCTGTGGTGCAGCCTGAGTTGAGGCTTTCCTTGCTGTGCCGGCTACTGCATACACATGCCAGTTTGGGGGACCCCTCAGCATGCCAGCTGTGTGCCCCATAAAWGAGCCAGGGACACCCCACAGCGGGCAGCTGGGTCCCAGGCCTCACCCCATGGCTTGAGTGCTTTTGGGATGTCACCTGTGACCTTCCGTGTTGCCCTTCCTTGGCATGGGGTTGCTAAGGAGGATCTGGGGTCACCTCCTGCCCCAGTTCAGCCCCTGCCCCTGTGCCTGTTTCACCGGGGCTCTCCAGGTGCCTGGGGCTAGGGCAGCAGGGCCCTCCCACAAGAGGCTGGGAGAGCATTTGAGGTTTGCCCTGCCGGGCCATGAAAGCCAAGCTGAAGAGACCCAGCACTGTTTGCTCACAGCCATGTGCCCGCAGCATGCAGCTCACCGAAGCCCTGCCTCCCTCCCAGCACTGTCTGCTGCAAGGGCAATGCCAACCTGGGAGAGGAGCTTTGCTTGGTGGTCTGGGGTAGCGATTTCTGTCCCCGTGAGAAGTTGCCCCCAGCACAGGGGCTGGTGGTGGGAGATGCTTGGAGCCGGGCAGCCCAGCAGCACATCCCGGGCACATGGTCRTAATTAAATCCCTTCCTGGGCAGCAGTGCCTGCGGGGCTCTGTCCCAAAAGCTGCCGTGGGGACACAAGGAGCTGTGTCCATTCTGGCTCTGGCCAGTCCCCGATGTCTGGGAGGAGCAGGGTACACGGGGCTGGTTGGAAGGTGCTGGAGCTGCCTGTGTTGCTCCGCCCTGGGGTTTGGGCATCCCCAAGGGGGTGGTGGCRGCAGTGGTTGTTGCTTGTGTCCTGGCGCCCAGCAGGTGCCCTCTCCTCTGCCACACCATGCTGTCCTGTCCCCAGCTCAGCCAGGGTCACAGTGTCACTTGGGTGATGCTAAGCTGCTGGGACTCTGGTGCTTGCTGGGCTCCTCCTGCACCTCTGTGGCCCCAGTTTTGGAGAATGGGCATCTCCAGCAGGGACCGGGGCTGGCCACAGCCCCCCAGCTCTGCTTCCCTCTCCTACGCTGCTGCTTGTCACCCCCAGCCTCTCGCAGCCCCCTCAGAGGCTGCGAGGCCTCGCTGACCTACTCAGCTGCTGACCTGAAAGGGGCTGCGCTCATCCTGCCGGAAAATGCTCCATGCCCGTCTGTGCCGGATTGCCGCAGGCACAGCCCCATGCTGTGGAGCCGCCCGGGCCTGTGGGGTGTGCAGGCAGCTGCTGCCCTGGCACGGCACTGACTGATGGCCCTGGAGATGGGCTTGTGCACGGTCTGCTGAGCCCCCGGCATGGAGCAGCCGCCCTGGCATAGCAGYGGTGCCCGTACCTGCTGCCTGTGGATGCTGGGTGCTGGAGAGGGGGTAGCAGGGTGTGGCAAGGTGGTGGGTGGGGGCCACCCGAGGAAGGGTGGGTGCTGCAGGGCAGCTGGTTTGTTTACTCCAGCTGGTCCCTGCCCTTTCTGGCAATCTTCCCGACCCTCTCAGCAGGGCAGGTCGCAGGGGGCTTGGTGCCAACTGCGCTGCTGCCAGCCCTGCTGGTGTGGGTGCTGACTTCCCCACGCTGCGCAGGTACCCTCCATCCCCAAAAAACCCCCGCAGGGGCCTTAATGAGGAGATGTGGGGTCAGTGGGGCTTGTGTGCCGGCAGGGCACCGAGCCTGTGCCAGGCTGGGCTGGAGCCAGCCGCGGCCACCAAGTGCCAGCTCCCTGCCGCGGCCCTGCAGCGGGTGCTACTGGGAGCTGAGGTTTGCACCCCGGCAGCCCCCGGAGCAGGGAAATCCCATGGGTGGCAGGACCCACTGGGCAGAGCTGGGGCTGGGCAGGGGGGCCTGACGCTGTCTCTGCCCTTGCAGCTGGGATGAGAGCAGTTCCATCAGCAGTGGCCTCAGCGATGCCTCTGACAACCTCAGCTCGGAGGAGTTCAACGCTAGCTCCTCGCTCAACTCCCTGCCCTCCACCCCCACTGCCTCGCGCAGGAACTCGGCCATAGCGGTAGGTGCCTGCGGCACCCAGACCCTTCCTGGCACCGGTCCCAGCTGGGTGCCGCCACCTCTACAGGAAAGAGGGGATAGAGGGTGCTGGTGTGGGGAAACTGAGGCATGGCACAGGGTGTCCAGTGCATCCCTCTTCCAGCTGGCTGGTGCTCCCTGGGGATGGGTTTGGGGTGGGTGCCAGGAGCGCCCCTGACTCCACTCTGCCCACAGCTGCGCACAGACTCGGAGAAGCGCTCGCTGGTGGAGAGCGGGCTGAGCTGGTACTGTGAGGGTGAGGACAAGGCGCCCAAGAAGCTGGACTACGACAGCAGCAGCCTCAAGATGGAGCACAGCTCCTCCAAGTGGCGGCGGGAGCCCTCGGAGGGCGGCGAGGAGGGGCCCAAGGGCGGTGAGCTGAAGAAGCCTGTCAGCCTGGGCACCCCGGGGTCCCTCAAGAAGGGCAAGACTCCTCCGGTGGCTGTGACCTCCCCCATCACCCACACAGCCCAGAGCACCCTCAAAGTGGCAGGTGAGACCCGGTTTGGGCAGGGTCCAGCTCCTCTGATGGGGAGAGGGTTGGGTGGCGTCTTCATGGGCTTTCCCCAAGCACACCTGTGACTGTGCTCAGACCCAGCAGCTGGACGTGGGCTGGAGGGGGTGGCAGGGCTGTGCAGGCAGGTTGTGGGTCTGGCCTCACGCTAAGCCCTGCTTCCCCAGGGCTGTGCCTGCCCCATGGCCTTGTGGCCACACGCCGGGCTGGAGGCCAGCTGGGTGCCCCGGGGACCTGGCTGTGGCTCTGCCCCAACTCCCAGGATGGTGGCACGTCCCTGCTTCCCCATCACATCCCTGTATCTCTGATGCCACTGTCCCATCTGGGCTAGTTCACACCCAAATGTCCCCAAAGCCTCCCGGGACACTAACCTGTCCTTCCCTGCCACCAGGCAAGCCCGAGACCAAAGCCACTGACAAGAGCAAGCTGTCTGTGAAGAGCACAGGCCTGCAGCGCTCCTCCTCTGATGCTGGCCGTGACCGCATTGCTGATGCCAAGAAGCCACCCTCGGGTCTCACGCGCCCCTCGGCCTCCAGCTCCTTCGGCTATAAGAAACCAGCTCCTGCCACTGGCACGGCCACTGTCATGCAGGCTGGGGGCTCGGCCACGCTTGGCAAGGTCCAGAAGAGCTCCGGCATCCCTGTCAAGCCGGTCAGTGGGAGGAAAACAAGCCTGGATGTCTCCAACGCAGCCGAGCCCGGCTTCCTAGCCCCAGGGGCTCGTTCCAACATCCAGTACCGCAGCCTGCCCCGGCCAGCCAAGTCCAGCTCCATGAGTGTGACCGGTGGCCGCGGCGCAAACCGGCCGGTCAGCAGCAGCATTGATCCCAGCCTGCTGAGCACCAAGCAGGGCAGCATCTCTGTGTCGCGGCTCAAGGAGCCGTCCAAGATTGGCACCGGCCGCGGCACACCAGCCCCTGTGAACCAGACAGACCGCGAGAAAGAGAAGGCCAAAGCCAAGGCAGTGGCACTCGACCCTGAGTGCGGGACGCTGAAGAGCATAAGCTCACCTGAGAGCACCCCAAAAGCCCAGGCCAACCTCCCGCCAGCGGCCAAGGTGGCCGAGCTGCCCCCCACGCCTCTCAGGTACGATCCTTCCACCTCCGAGGGCAGTAGGTGCCTGGCACGGCTGTGCCCAGCGCCCAGCCATGTCCAGCACCCGAGTCTCACCTGCTTCCTTACCCATTTTCCTCCCTCCAGAGCGGCTGCCAAGACCTATGTGAAACCTCCCTCGCTGGCCAACTTGGACAAGGTCAACTCCAACAGCCTGGACTTGCCCTCCTCCAGTGAGCTGCACCCCCCCCACACTGCCAAGCTCCAGGACCTGCACCCGGCTGGTGGGCACCTCGCGCCCTGCTTCAGCCCCAGTCCTGCCCCCATCCTCAACATCAACTCGGCCAGCTTCTCCCAGGGCCTGGAGCTCATGGGTGGCTTCAGTGTCCCCAAGGAGGGCAGGATGTACCCCAAGCTCTCAGGCCTGCACCGCAGCATGGAGTCCCTGCAGATGCCCATGAGCCTGCCCAGTGCCTTTTCGGGGGGCAGCACCACCACCCCCACTCCTGCTGCCGCACCCCCTGCCAGCACAGAGGAGGAGGAAGAGGCAGGGGAGCTGGGCTGGAGCGGGAGCCCCCGGCTCGCACATCTGGACAGGTATGGCTGGAGGGAGGGCATGGGGCTGCTGGCGCACCTCCGTGGGCTCAGATCCTTCCCTGCTGTCCTGTCGTGACCTCTGCCTGCTTCGGAGGCTCTTCCTGCTACATTTCTGGGAAAAAGCTCCCTGTCCCTGCCGCTCAACCCCCATGGCGCTTTCCCTCGTCTATGCAGGGATGTCACTGATCTTTCCTTCCCTTCCAGTGCCAACCGTGACAGGAACACACTGCCCAAGAAAGGGTTGAGGTAAAAGAGCCTGAATCACTTTTGGATGGTGCTGGGGAGGGAGGGTGGGCATGTGGAGCTTTCAGCAGGGTGCTGGCAGTGCCCTCCATGCCAGGGAGGGTGGGCAGCAGTGCAGCGGGCAGGAGCCAGGATGGTGCTGGTCCACCTCACCATGCCGGTCTCTGCTCCGCTCTCCAGGTACCAGCTCCACTCCCAGGAGGAGGCCAAGGAGCGGCGCCATTCACATGCTGTCAGCAGCGGGCTCCCTGAGTCGGATGACCAGCAGGAGCTACCATCGCCCCCCGCCCTCCCCATGGCGCTGGTCGGGAAGGGTCCGCTCACCAGCATCGGTCAGTGCCCTCCACTGCCAGCCCCCTTCTGCTTGTGACAAGCCCTGTCCCTCCTGCTCCCCATGACCCTGTGCTCCCTGTGTGACTTGCTGATGCTGCCCTGGATGCTGCTTTTCTCCTAGACACCCCCAACAGCCCTAACGCCCAGCGCCTGGTGCTTTTGGCCCACTGAGGTGCTGGGTTGTGCCCAGGGGCCAGGGATGTCCATTACCTCTGCTTCAGGGCATCTCATCCACCCTTGGGACTCTGTCTGCGGCTCCCGGCTCCTCTGGGGCTGCCCGGCAGGGCAAGGGGTGAGCCCTGCCCTGCTCTTGCCAGGATCTACCTGGTCCTGGAGGGTTTGGGGGGCCCACACAGATGGGTTGGGGCTGCTGGTAGGGGGCAGTGGGTGATGAGGTCCTTCCTTCCTGCACCTGGAGGTGACAGCCTCTGGCATGGTGGTGCCCACTTTGCCCCGGGGCAATGGATTTGTTTCTCAGCCCTGTGGTTACCTTGGTCTTGGTGTCCAGGTCTTCCCAGCGTAAACCTGTGTTTTAGCTTTCCCCCAGCCCCCCTGCTTTGGGACCACAATCCCTGCTTCCTCTCTGCATCCCAGCTCTTGTGGATTGCTTCCAGCCCTGCTTCCCCATCCCGATCCCAGGTCCCTGGCGTGACTCTGACCCTGCCTCTCCCCCGCCTTCTCCTTGCAGTGAGCCCCACTGCTGCTGCAACCCCGCGGATCACCCGCTCCAACAGCATCCCCACCCACGACTCCACCTTCGAGCTGTACAGCACGTCCCAGATGGGCAGCACCCTCTCCCTGGCCGACAAGCCCAAGGGCATGATCCGCTCGGGCTCCTTCCGGGACCCTGTGGACGATGGTGAGAGTGTGCTGCACTCCTGCCTGGGAGAAGGGGGCTCCTGGGGGGGTGCGGCGGAGCTCCCCGCACACTTGTTCCTTCCTCCTGGCACTGCTGCAGCACTGTCGGATGGGTTGGTGCATCCTGTCCTCAGCATCAGAGCAGAGGATGGCAGCCCCGAGGGGCCTGGTGGACCCCCCCTGCGCTGGCATCTGCTCTGGACCACAGCCTGCCCTGACCCCTGTGGGTGCCTGGTGTCCCTGGGTTGGCCCCAGGATGTTGTGGCACTGGGGAGGCGGGGACCCAAGCAGCCAGGGAGGGTGGCAGAGCCCCCGGGCTCAACCAGAGAGGAGGGTGCAGGTGGAGGGTGCTCTCCACGCCCTGCTGCACGCCGCATGCCTGGGGAGGTCACCAGCCACATGCCAGGAAACGGGCAGTGCTGAGCAGCTGCCATCCCACCCTCTGCCTCCCCTGGCCCCCCGCAAACCCCCCCTCCACTGGGAGCTCCGTCCCCTGCACCCTGCTATGCCTTGCACCTGCAGGCCCTGGGGATGCTGCTGGCCAGGGGCACCCTGACATGCCGGGTTTTATTCTGTTGCAGTTCATGGATCGGTGCTGTCCCTGGCCTCGAGCGCGTCCTCCACCTACTCCTCCGTAAGAGCCGCCTCCATGCTGCACCGCTTTTTGCATGGCTGGGGGGGGCCCGGGTGGGAACAGGGGGGCTCTGTGCATGCCTCTGCCTCGTGCCAAACCTGTCCGTGCCTCGCTGCCCTCCTGACTGCCTGCCTCTGTCTGTCTCTCTCTGCTCTTGCGCCGCCAGGCTGAGGAGAAGATGCAGTCTGAGGTGAGCCCACACCCTCTGCTTGTTGCCTGCCCCTGCCACCACAGCGAGGGTGAGTGCCTGGCCCCTCTCACTCCCTTCACTCTCCCCACAGCAAATCCGCAAGCTGCGCCGCGAGCTGGAGTCCTCGCAGGAGAAGGTGGCCACCCTGACGTCCCAGCTGTCTGCTAACGTGAGTCCCCGTGGGAGCTGCTGCTCGCTGCAGAACATGCCGCTCTGTGTCCCTGCAGTGCGTGGGGCTCGTGCTGGCCTGCACCCGCGAGAGCCTTGATTTCCCCTCTCCAGCCTCCTGCATCCCACACCCACCAGTGGGTGCTCACCCAGCCATGGGTGCTTGCCCAGGTGTGGGTGCTCACCTGTTTCTCCACCTCTCCCAGGCCAACCTGGTGGCGGCTTTTGAGCAGAGCCTGGTGAGCATGACGTCCCGCCTGCGGCACTTAGCCGAGACTGCTGAGGAGAAGGTGGGTGCTGTCAGGGTGCCAAGTGGGCACTGGGGGTCACTGGCGGTGCGGGAGGGTGCTCATGGGGCTGGGGGATGCTGGACTCCAGTGAACCTGCTGTGGCACTGCCCACCCGAGGGGTGCTCTCGGAGTGGGCCCTGCACTGTTGGAACCCACTCTACGGTTCCCGGCTCTGCTCCCCCAGGACACGGAGCTGCTGGACCTGCGAGAGACCATCGACTTCCTGAAGAAGAAGAACTCGGAGGCCCAAGCTGTGATCCAGGGCGCCCTGAACGGCACCGACGTCACCCCCAAAGGTAAGGCATGGCCCACCAGCCCCCTGCCATGGGGGTTTGCAGCCCTTCCCTGAGCCCCTCGTCCAAGCCCAGCTGGGCTGCTCCTGCCTGGGGCTGGCACAGGGCCCCAGGGCACCCCTCACTCCAGTGAGGTGTTCAGACGGGAGGCAGGGTCCCCCAGGCAGCAGCTCTTCCCCACCTGGGACCCCTGAGCATCTGAAGCCAGGGTCAGACATCCAGAGCTGCCACTGCAGGAGGTCTTGGTGCTGGTGCATGGGGGTGACAGGATGGTCATCCTGCCCAGGACACCTCTTCACCGGGCCTTTTGCCGACAGTCCAGTTTTGGCTGCTGATCTTTGTTTGGCTTTGTTCCCCTGAGTGCTGTTTCTAGCCCCAAAACCCCAATGTGAGTGCAAGGTGCTGGCAGGGAGGTGGCCTGGGACAGGAGCAGAACGATGTGTGCTCTGGGCATCTCCCTGGGGTTTGGGGTCACTGTCCCGAATGGCAGCACCCATGTGGTGTCTGAGCCCCATGTTATCTTACGCGGTGGCTCTGAGCTCAGAAGGTGTTTGGGTGGGAGAAGGGAAGGGGTGCAGGGAGGAGAGTGCAGGTGGCTCTGTCGTTGGGGCAGACGCAGTTTGCTGATACCTCCTTTCCCGGTCTCTCTTGCTTTTCTTGCTGGCCCCAGAGCTGCGCATCAAGCGGCAGAACTCCTCTGACAGTATCTCCAGCCTCAACAGCATCACCAGCCACTCCAGCATCGGCAGCAGCAAGGATGCCGACGCCAAGAAGAAGAAGAAAAAGAGCTGGGTGGGTTGGATGGGGCGCTGGGAGGAGGAGCGGGGCTTGGGGAGCCGCTGGCAGGGCCTGGCTGAGGTCAGCCCCACCAGCTAGCTGCTCTCAGTCTACCTTGGCATTGTGGTGTTGGTCCCCTTTGTCCCCTGGGGACAGCACTGGCGAGGAGCATGTAACCACCATGGATTTGTGTCTTGATATGCCGGCTGGGACTTCTCCAGCCCCTCTGGGAGTTTTCCAGCCCTGGTCGTGCACGCCTACTCCCTCGTGGTTTTCCCACGTCTCCCTTCTGCCCATGCAGGGAGCTGGACACCTTGGCCAGGCAGCCCCTTCCCTGCACCGAGCAGCTCTGAGCTGGACGCGCGATTAAGTCTTGCTTTGTTTTGTTTCTCTCCCCCTATGCTGACCTCAACCCTTTTTTTCCAGGTGTATGAGGTAAGTCCTGTGCCGTCCCCTCCACCCCATGCCGTGCCCGGCCAGGGCCCTTGCTCCATTTTATGGGACGGTGCTCATAACACTACCCATCCCATCCATCCCACTGGCACTCACCCCCAGCACAGGCCATCCTGGGGCCCCCCGCCGGGCTGCACGCACCTTGGCTGCTTCCTTTTGGTGTTAAGGCCAAAATATGCACCCACACGGAGGGGCTGAACTGCCTCAGGTGGCCCTGAGGCAGCAGGAAGGGCTTGGATAGGGACCTGTCCCATGGATGGGGACAGTCCCCTTCTTGCCCGGGGAAGGCAGGCACCCTCCTGACTCCCTGTAGCCAGATCTTTTGGGATGGGGACCTCACTGCAGCCCTGCCTGTGGCAGGGGTGTGTGGTGCTGCCTGTCTCCACATTGCCAGGGCTGGCCTGATGTGGCCCCAAGTGGCTCTGTCCCGGTCGGGACCCACGTGGGTTCCAGTGCTCCCCTGCTCTCCCGCCATCGGCAGAGCCTGATACCCACCTGTTTTTTTACGCTGAAATGCAAGGCTTTTGCTTTTGGGGACACACCAGACCAGCCTGCCTGGTGCATGTGGGAGTTGGGCTGGATCTTGCCTGTTCTCCATCCCCTCTTCATCCCACCTCCCCTCGGAGCAGGTCCTGGTCCTCCAGGGGAGATGGTGTGAGCCCGGGGTGCCTGTCCTCCTGCTCTCCCGCAGGCTGGCTGTGCGTGAGCGGGACCCAGGCCCGGTTTGGCCCCTGTGCAGTGTCCATCTGCCCTCCCTGGCCTCAGCAGGCCGCTCACCCGCCCACCGCTCTGTGTGCTGTGTGCATGCTGCATGCCCGGCCGGGACCCTGGTGACATCTCTCTGGCTGGCCCTCTGTGCTTCCAGGAGGACCCCACAAGGCAGAGGAGGGTGTGGGGCTGCAATTGTCCCCTTGCACCAGGACCCTGGCTCTGCAGTGGCTGGAGGGGGGATGTCCCCCTAAACGCCACTTGCTGGAATGGCTGTGGTGGGGTGAATGTGAGGATGGAGTCGGCCCTTCCTGATGGACCAGGGTGCTGGTGCAGTGCCTGAACACCCTGATGTGGGTGCTGGCGGGGAGCAGGGCTGGGGGAAGCCTGACCCTCTCCGTGGGCCTGTTTGGTGCCATCCATGCTGGGGCTGGAGTGTTGCACAAAGGGCCATGCACCCCCATCTGTCAGCTGTGCCAGCAGAGCAGGGTCAGGCCGGTGCCTTACCCGGGGCAGTGGTAGGGCACAGTGCTGCTTTGGTGATGGATATGGTGTTACTGGTCCCAGCTCAGACTGTTTGTGGCCCCTGGGCAGACAGGGGCCCCAGGGCAGGACCAGGCCAGGTCTCTGCTTGCAAGGCTGCACTGTCAGGCTGTCCCTAACGAGCATTTCTGTCTTCCGTAGCTACGCAGCTCCTTCAACAAGGCCTTCAGCATCAAGAAGGGACCCAAATCAGCCTCGTCCTACTCGGACATTGAGGAGATCGCCACACCGGACTCGTCGGCCCCCTCCTCCCCCAAGCTGCAGCACGGCTCCACGGAGACTGCCTCGCCCTCCATCAAATCCTCTACGTCCTCCTCTGTGGGCATTGACACAGCTGAGTATGTGGGGCCAGGGCGGGCAGCCCGGGGTGGGGAGGGCCGTTCATGGGGGCTGCAGGCCCCTGCCCTGGACGCATGCAAGACTGTCTCTCCCTTGGCCCAGGCTCTTCCAGGCCCATGGCGAGGGCGAGCCAGAGAAGAAGGAGGTGTCGGAGCTGCGGTCAGAGCTGTGGGAGAAGGAAATGAAGCTGACGGATATCCGCCTGGAGGCCCTCAACTCGGCCCACCAGCTGGAGCAGCTACGGGAGACCATGCACAATATGCAGGTGAGGACCACTGCCAGAAGCCTGGCTGGCTCTGAGCACCTGGGTGGCCACAGTCCCTGCACCCCCACAGCTGTGTTGCAGCCCTGGGATGCTGCCGGCATCCAGCTCCTCACCCTGTGCCGTAACTGGTTCTCCCCCAGCTGGAGGTGGATCTCCTGAAGGCCGAGAATGACCGGCTCAAAGTGGCTCCGGGGCCCTCGGCAGTGCCAGGCTCTGTTCCTGGCCATGTCACAAGCACGTCGGCCTCCTCTTCACCGCGGCGTTCCCTGGGTCTCGCCCTTGGCCATGCCTTCAGCCCCAGCCTAGGGGATGCAGGTAGGGGTGACGGAGCTGCTGGCAGACGGGGAAGGGCTGGGACAGAGACATGCGTGTGGTGGGATGTGCTGCTGCTCACCTGGAGGCAGCTGTGCAGGGGGATCTGTTGTGCCACTGGTGCCATGATCAGCCGCAGCAGGATTTGGCTCAGGCTGGGCATGGTCAGGCCCAGTGGCTTGGTTCTCCCTGCTGGCACAGCCTCACTGCTCCGTCCCTAGATGTGTCCCCCATGGACGCTGTCAGCGCTGGCACTCAGAAGGACGAGCTGATGCTGCGGATTGTGGTGCGCATGCCGCCCCAGCACATCATCAAGGGGGTAAGTATGGGCTGTATGGGGAACCTGACCTGCCCCAGTACCATAGCCCTGGATGAGGGGCAGAGGACGCCTGTCCGGGGCTGGATACCGTGCTCCAACCTGCACACCTCTGCCTTGGCTCCTAGGACCTCAAGCAGCAGGAGTTTTTCCTGGGCTGGACCAAGGTGAGCGGGAAGGTGGACTGGAAGATGCTGGATGAGGCTGTCTGTCAGGTCTTCAAGGTAGGAGCACAAGGACCCCTCTTTTTGAGAGCCATCGTTTTACACTGCTCCACCATGCCTGACGCTCCTTGGCCCAGGTCCTTACTGGGGTCTCCTGGAGCTGCTGAGCACCGCTTGCTCCCTGCCAGCCCTCAGGGGCATTGACAGCCCTGTCCTTGTCCTCGTAGGATTACATCACCAAGATGGATCCTGCTTCCACGCTGGGGCTCAGCACTGAGTCCGTCTATGGCTACAGCATCAGCCACATCAAGCGGGTCCTGGACGCAGAGCCGCCAGAGCTGCCGCTGTGCCGCCGGGGCCTGACCAGCATTGTCGTGACACTCAAAGGTCAGTGTGGCAGAGAGGCTCCATCGCTGTCGCATCTTCCCTCTGTCTCACGGTGTCGTGGGGTGTGAGCGGGACCCTCAGCCTTCCCCTGCCTGCAGGCTTGAAGGAGAAGTGCGTGGACAGCCTGGTGTTCGAGACGCTCATCCCCAAGCCCATGATGCAGCATTACATCAGCCTCCTGCTGAAGCACCGGCGGCTCATCCTCTCGGGACCCAGTGGCACTGGCAAGACCTACCTGACCAACCGCCTGGCCGAGTACCTGGTGGAGCGCTCAGGTCGGGATGTCACTGAGGGCATCGTCAGCACCTTCAACATGCACCAGCAGTCCTGCAAGGTGAGGGCACGCAGCAGCCAGAAGTGTCCCTGTTGGCACTGGTGCTGCAGTCCCCGTTGGCAGCCATGCCACGGCCCCACGTGTGACACCTGGCCCGTTCGTTGCAGGACCTGCAGCTGTACCTCTCCAACCTGGCCAACCAGATCGACCGGGAGACGGGCACGGCAGATGTGCCGCTGGTGATCCTCCTAGACGACCTCAGCGAGGCAGGCTCCATCAGCGAGCTCGTCAACGGCGCACTCACCTGCAAGTACCACAAATGGTGAGAACCCCACTGCACCCTCCTCCAGTGCAGTCTCCCGGGCACACGCGTGCTCCTTGCTGCTCTCTGCAAGATCCCTGGGCTCGTGGAGATGAGGCTGCACGGCTGCGCATGTCTGCTGTGCTCAGATCAGCCCTGCCACGGGCGGGGGTGATGCAGGGTGCTTTTTCTTATGGATCCTTGTCTCTCTTTGTCACTCACTCAGCCCCTACATCATTGGGACCACCAACCAGCCTGTGAAGATGACCCCAAACCATGGCCTCCATCTCAGCTTCAGGTGGGCATCACACATCCCTGGGGACCATGCCCATGGGGTTGGGGTGGGCAGAGGCCATCACTCCTGCCCCTGGGCAGTCCTGGGGACACATCCTGTGATTGGGGACCGTGATGAGGACCGAGCTCCAGGCCTGTCCCTGCCATCTCAGAAGGACCTGATGCCCCAACCTTGGGCACATGCAGTATAGGGGTGCTAGGAAGTCCCCTGAGGGTGCTGGAGAGCAGGGCAGCTTGTGTGGAGACCCAGCCCTGAACACCTGAGTCTTTCCCCCAGGATGCTGACCTTCTCGAACAACGTGGAGCCAGCCAACGGCTTCCTGGTGCGCTACCTGCGGCGGAAGCTGCTGGAGTCAGACACAGATGTCAATGCCAACAAGGAGGAGCTGCTGCGTGTGCTGGACTGGGTACCCAAGCTCTGGTACCACTTGCACACCTTCCTGGAGAAACACAGCACCTCTGACTTCCTCATCGGTACGGCCTTGCTGCACACCTCCCTCCTCTACCTCGCACTGCTGGGAGCCCCCAGGGACTGGGGCAAAATCCTTCCAAAGGAGCTTGGGGAGCTGATGTGCTGCCCCGTGTCCCCCAGTCCCACACAACCAAAAGGTGGTGGGCGATGCACACAAGCGTTGCTCTTCCCTCGGTGGCGTTTGTTCCTGTGCCCTGTGGGAGCTGTCACCGTGGTGTCAGCCAAGGCTGCCTGTCTTACTGGCGCCCTTCCTTGGGCGTGGAGGAGCTGTGTTTTCCCAGGCAGGTCTCCCTTTGCCTCACCATGCTTTTGGGGGGTAGATTGAACTTAGCAGCCCCATTACTTGCCCGGGAGCTTGCTTTCTGCCCGTGTGTGTCAGGCAGACACTGCCCAGACACTGCTTCCAGGAGGTGGTTGAGCCCAGGGCACCCTGCACAGCCAGGCTTGCCCGTCTTGGTGCTGTGCTGCCGCGGGGCCAGTGACTGGAGCAGGGGGACTCAGCTTCCATTTTCGCTCTCTGCCTTCCCCCTGCAGGTCCCTGCTTCTTCCTGTCCTGCCCCATTGGAATTGAGGATTTCCGGACCTGGTTCATYGACCTGTGGAACAATTCCATCATCCCTTACCTGCAGGAGGGGGCAAAAGATGGGCTCAAGGTACCCAGAGCTGCCTGGCACGTGGGAACACAAACCAGCGGTGCTTGGGGACATGCTGATGCAGCAGTCTAATGAGGTGGGGAGAGGGGAGGCGCTGGGATTTTGGGCACAGGTGGCATCTCTGTCAGTCCCTGCCCTGTGGCTGCAGCGGGACGTAGCACTGTCCTGGGGGGGCTCTGAGTGTCACGTTGCCAGCTCTGGCGTGTACTGAAGAGGTGGCTGCTGCTTGCTCCCTGCCTACAGGTCCACGGGCAGAAGGCAGCCTGGGAGGACCCTGTTGAGTGGGTGCGGGACACCCTGCCCTGGCCGTCAGCGCAGCAGGACCAGTCCAAGCTGTACCACCTGCCCCCACCCACCATCGGGCCCCACAGCACCGTTTCCCCTCCCGAGGAGCGCACCGTCAAAGACACGACGCCCAGCTCCCTGGACTCAGACCCTCTGGTACGGCCCTGCTGTGCTGGGCAGCGGGAGGTGGGCTGGGCGGTGCTGGTGGAGAGGGGAGAGCAAGGTGAAGCTTTCCCAGCTATTTTTCAGTGTAAAAAGCCTGATTTGGGGATGCAGAAATATTTTGCACTCCTGGGAGGAGTGGGTGTGGGATGGTGGCACCGGCAGGCAGGCTGCACACCGAGGCACATTGCGATGTGGCAGAGAACAGGCAAGGCATGGCGCTCCACGAAGCATCATGTCCACACACAGAGCCACACACAGACTGGGGCTTGCACATATGCGTCCTGGTGCGTCACCCAGAGAGGCTGCTAGCAGACAGCAGGCTGCCGCAAATGACGCCAGCTGATGTGCCGGGGCCTGTCCCCCCGCACTGCTTTGGCATGCTCAGCCTTCAGCATCCCAGCTGTGCCCAAGGCCAGATCCTGGTGACAGGGAGGGATTTTGCAGCATCTCTGGGCTTTGCTTTACACTCTAATGAGCTTCTTGGGGTGGCTGGTTTTTATGGGAGGGCAAGGAGGGCCTGGTGGCCTTGGCTTCCCCAGGGCATCCACCGACCTCTTGTCCTCCTCGGACTTGGTGCCACGCTCCTCTGCCCACAGATGGCCATGCTGCTGAAGCTCCAAGAAGCCGCCAACTACATCGAGTCTCCGGACCGCGAGACCATGGTGGATCCCGACCTGCAGTCGACTCTGTGAGGCCCGGACATGCCGGCCCAGGCGGAGGGGAGCCGCTGCCAGCCACCTCTCCCACCGGGCTGCTCTCCTTTTCCTTTGGTATCCCGGAGCGCGGGGCTGGYGAGCGAGCGGAGAGGACCGGGGCTCCGGCGTGTCCCGGTGGAGCGTGGGGAAGCTAGGCTCATCCGTGGGAGAGCGTGAGGTGCCGTTTCCCCTCCCAACCCTGGGGGTAGGAGAATCCTGGTTTCGCTTCTTGGTTTTCTTTCTGTCTCTGTTGCAAACTCTCGGGCTTTGGGGCCAGGGTGACTGATGTGGGTGAGCCCCCACTCCCGGGAGCTGCAGGAAGGCCCCTGCGTGGGGCAGGGACCCCGCGGGAGCCACCTGGGCCAAAGCTGGGGGACACAGGAGGAGCGTGTGGCCGCAGGACGAGAGTGCAGGCGCGAGGGTCTCCAGCTCCCTCTCCACCCAGCCAGGCGTAGCCCAGGGCAGGCAACGAGGGAGCCACTGCTGTGGGAAGCGCTCGCCTCACACTGGCCRAGAAGGAGCGCAGCTCTTGCCGCTGTCTTTGTACGTTCCCCGTTTCACCTGCATGGCAGCCGCTGCGACCAGGACAGCCCAATAAACCCTGCTTTGGTTATTTTATTTTGGTTCCCCCTTCCCATTTTCCTTTGGCCGAGTCCAGACTTCACTTTGGTCCCTTTTTTGTTCTGGTTCTTCACTCTCCTGACCTGGAGCCCATGGCCCGGTGCCCACCACTTCCCTGTAAGCAGCTCCCTTTCCCTTTGGTTTCTTTTGCAGCTGTTGGTTCCACCACTCACACCACCTCTGTCACGAAACTGGTGCTCACTGGACGATCTCCAGTCCCTGAACCCACCTCCTGGGGCCTCACAGCTTGGCTGAGATGGGACTTGGCAGCCGGTGGCAGTGGGATGCTCCCAGAGCAGCCCCTTCCCTGGCAGCTCCCCCCTCCCCAAAAGCACAAGGCAGAGTCTGGCCCTGGGGCTGGGGTCTCCTACCAGGCCAGGGTGCCGCAGGGCATCCCCTCCCCAAGGTACCCAGCACTGGCTGAGGCCTGGGCGTGGGGAGGGTGCTGCTGCCCCATCCCTGGGCAGCCAGGTGCCTGCCCCGTCCCCTCAGTGCTGGGGGGGCACAACCTGCCCTACGTCCCCTCGGTGCTGCCAGGCCTGGGGCTGCAGGTTGGTGAGCTGTGCCTGGGGGTAGTCCCCATGCTACTGGCTCCCCAAGGCCCTGTGCCTTCCTGTGCCCTATGGCCTGGCAGGGTCTCGCTGTGCCCCATGTCAGTGCTCTGGGACCACCTAGGGCTGCCACGTCCTCTTGGCCCTACCGTGCAATGTCACAGGCGAGGCTCCTGGCATGGAGGGGATCAGCCCCGGTGCTGCCGCGGTGCCTTAATCCCTGGCCGTGCGGGAGGGGGGCACATGGGGCTTGGGCTGGCACTGTCACAGCCTGCTCAGGCTGCAGTGGTCTATGACTGTCCCCAAAGCCAGCTTGGCTGGGCTGGGMTGGGGGTGCTGGCACTGGCCAGAGCACGGCCGAGCTGGGGCTGCTGCCTTCAGCACGCCTCGCTTGCCTGTCCCCAAGCATGGCTGCAGGGTGCTCTGCCCAGCCAGCACCTCCCTCCCTGAGCCCAGCTGGGCTCTGGCTTCCCCYTCCTCTTCGCTGCCATCCAGCTCAGCTCCCGCACTCAGCTGGGGCCCTGGACAGCCTCTTGGGGAGAGGTGACCYCAGGGCTGGGTCTGCCAAGCCCATCGTGTCCCTGAGCCCTACCAGGCTGGGGATGAGGCAGTCTCAGCTCCTCTGTGCCGCGGCTGGTGTGGTCTTCAGGGACACCTCGCAACCCTCCAAAACAGGCATCTCCTCCAAGGCCCGGCCTTGCCGCCAGTGCCGCTTGGAGGCAGCTGCCACCTCTGCCCTTGGTGCTCTCTTGTCCTGTGCGTCTTGCCTTGCCGCCCGGGGCCGGCTGGCGCATCCCGGCCACGGTGCGTGCGACCCATGGTGCTCACTTCTCCGTCTGTCCGACAGCCTCCCTGCCGTCTCCCCGCTGCCACCTGGGGCCGGCCAGCCTGGCTCCTTTTGCACAGGGATGTCCCTCCCCACGCTGGCTTGGATGCTAGGGCTTTCCGTTTGCCTTCCCTTGTGTTGCTGCCGTCGGCTAAGGACTTGCTGTAAATAGATCTGTAGCCGAATGCCCTGCGTGGCCCTGTGTGAGTGGGTGGGGCCCGGCCCTGCGCCTCTTCCCCCCCCCCCTTTTTTTTTTTTTTTTTTTTTTTGGTACTCTGTGATAACCGTGCTGTGCTGACTTCTTTTCTGATTGTACGAGACACTGGCTCAGCAGCCGCTCGAGGCCAGCGGTGGGGACCCAGCTCTCCCCTGCAGCACCTCTCGCCCTCCTTGGAGCTCTGGTGCCCAGGGCAGGAAAGGGCACGATGCACCTTTGGGGGCTGCCCTGTGCCCAGGCAATGCCCTGAGGAGTCCCGTGGGGGGAGAGGGCTCATGCGCCCCTCTCGCTTTGCACGGCTGCCAGGCAGCCTTGGCTGGGCCCGACTTTCTTTTCTGACACCCCCATAGAGCCACCAAAATGTCGACCAAACTGTCCCCATTACCGGCTCGCCTGGGGCTGCGCTGCCAGGCATCCCCAAGCCTGTTTCCCGGGGGTTTTCCCCATCCTTACCCRGTGCGGAGCTGCCTGTTTCCCCATAACCTCAGCTGGGGTGTGCTGGAGGCAGGTGGCACACTGGTGTAAATCAGGAGGAATCGCCAGGGGGGATGGGAAGAGCGAGGGCCATGCCAGCTGGTGTGGCCCGGGATGGTGCATGGTGGGGGGCTTTCGCTAGGCTTACCTGGCTCGAGGGGACGGGCCCTGATGGGTTCCTCCTGGCTTACACCAAGCACCCCGTGTCCCCAAGCGTGGCAGCTGTCTGGGGGGCCTGGGGACCAAGTGTCCCCCACCCCARGGCTGCCACTGTCTGTGGGCTGAGCCCCTCTGTCCCCTGGGGGACAGGTCCAAGGATTGCACTAACTCATCCCCCTGTCACMCCCAAAGGTGCCTGTCACCCCCAAAGGTGCCTGTCACCCCATAGGAGCTGGTCACCTCCAAGGGTGCCTATCGCCCACAAAGGTGCCTGCCACCCCCAAGGGTGCTTGTGACCCCCAAAGGAGCCCATCACCTCCCAAGGGTGCCTGCTGTCCCCAAGGGTGCCCATCACCCCCCAGGGGTGCCTGCCACCTCCAAAGGTGCCAGTTGCCCCCAGAGGTGGCCCGTGGCCCCTGGGAGCGCCAGCAGCCCGTCTGAGGGGCTGGAGCTGGGAGATGCCAGCGCCTCACCCTCCTGCCCCCTCGAGCTGCTGCCGCCCGGTGGCCTGAACCTTACAATTTTAGCTTTTTTCTATTAAAAACAAACAACCTTTTTTTAATTAAATAAAAGACGAAATGGACAAATTCCTGTTTTAGATGATCTGTGTAATTGACTGGGTTTTGTGTTTCTTAACTGCATGGTATTCCTGCCGAAGGGTTTTATAGCACTTTTTAAATTGCTCTTTAAGATTTTGGTCCAGATTTCTACTGCTCTCGCCTGTCTGTCTTTGCTTTTTCCTTGCCTCCTCCAAGTTTGTAAACTCGCTCCATTTTATACCTGATGTTGAGACCCAACCCCACGTTGTACATAGCTGCGGGAACAATCATAGGGAACAAACACCATCTGGACTCTTTCCACGATTAGTTGTTTTTACTTAAAAGAAGTTTTAAAAGAAGTATAAAAGGAAGCCAGGAAAAGGCTTGAGGATATTACGAAAGACAGAAACAAATCCAGCCCTGCACCAAGTCAGCTCCTGCTGCCCACGCTGCCCGCACCAACCGGCATGTCTCTTCTCGGTCGTCTGTCTAACACCATTGGATTCAATAAAGTTATCTCCTGTACCGCCTGGCTGCTGGTCCTGTGTCTGGGAGACTGTGGGCCTGTCCCTGCGTGGGAGCCGGGTAGGACAGTCATGCTTGTACCGCCACATGTCTACCCCTGCCCTCGGTGGTTGCCCTCCTGCAAAATCCGGGGAGGGAGGCTTTGTAGAAACACTCCTGGTTTGAAGTCTTGGCTGTTTTGCAAGGTGCTGGGAGCGGTTTTATCGGTCGGGGACCCCTCTTCCATGATCGCGCTCCTGTTAAGTCTGGAGTGTGCAGAAGTGCTCCTGGTTTGAAATCCTGGCAGTTCTGCAAGATGCTGAGAGCAGGGGATCCCTGTCCTGGGGCAGGAGGGGCGGATTGTATCTGGAGTGTGCAGGGAAGAGTGAGGGGCTCGGGGCGGGTGGGCATCCCCGCTGGGCCCCTTTTGCCTTGCCAGGGCTGATCCCCATCTCCCCTTTGAAAGGGACACAGAGGTGACGGATGCCACCCCACATCTCCAGCACAGGGGGACAGTCGTGGGACAGTGTCCCTCGAGCAGCGATGGGGTGCTCTGCCCTGCGGCAGGGCGCAGGGGCGAGGACGAGGCTGCAGATCCAGCTGAGGGGAAGGGAGATCCCGGTCCTCCCCGGCGTGGCTCGAAAGCTGTGTTCTGCTCCGCGGAGAGCTATGCTGGAGCGGGGACAGATGCTCCAGGAGCGGTTAATTAGTCACAGGATGGTGATGAGTTGTAACAGGCTGCAGTGGCGAATGCAAGGCCAGGAGAGGGCACTTCCCATCGGCTCCGTGCTCCTATCCAGTGGGTGGGTTCAAATAAGTTCATTACCAGTGGGTGCAATTCTGAACCTGCAGAGCAGGACTGGTTTGGGAGAGCCATGGCCCCTCATCCGCAGAGATGTGTCATGTGCATGCTCCCCAGCCTGTGCTCGCTCTGTGGCCCTGTGCAGGCAGGAAGAGCAGGCAGGAAAGCAGGCAGCAGTGCAGCAGAAGGGTCCTGTGCTGGGTGCTGGGCCCTACGCGTGGTGGTGCCACGGGGATTTCCAGCCTGACAGCCATGGCGCAGAGCCAGCAAGCCAGCGGAATTGGTCCCCAGGCACGGGGGGATGCAGAAGGACCATACGGAGACGACCCTGACGCTTTGATTTCAGCCAGACACCTGCATTTGGGAAAACTCAGCTGCATGTTTCAAGGGTGACAGGCAGGGGAGGGTCCTGTCGGTTCAGGAAACAGCACCCATGGGCTCGGCGCTGTAGTGGGGATGTGGCCCCCATGCAGGGTCCCTTCCCCTCCCTTTAGTAGCTGGTGGGAGCTCGTGGGTGTCTCTGTGGTGCAGGGTGGCTGGTGCAGGGCTGGGAGGGCTGAGAAAGGGAGCTGCAGGGCACCCTGCCCTCATGCAGGGCACAGGGACCCCAGTAGCACCTGGACATGTTGGGTACAGCCACCATGTCTGTACAGCACCCAGGATATACAGCAGCACCTGCTGGGTACTGCACCATGTGTACGACAGCGCCAGGTGTGCAACGTCAGCCATCAGGCACAGCATCCCTCAGGCACCGTGCCTGGCATGTGCAGCAGCACCCCTGGGCTACAGCACCCAGTCTAGGTACAGCAGCACCCAGTGTAGATATAGCAGCACCCAGCAGCTCCTCCGAAGGTGACCCACAGCCTTTGTGCCAACAGCATCTCCCTCCTCAGGGAAATGCAGCCCTTTGACACAGAACCACAGAAGGGTTTGGGCTGGTCTAGTTCCAACCCCTCTGCAATGAGCAGGGACATCTCTCACTAGATCATGTCGCTCAAAGCCCCGTCCGACCTGACCTAGAACACTTCCAGGGATGGGGCATCCACAACTTCTCTGGGCAACCTGCTCCAGTGTCCCACCACCCTCATTGTAAAACATTTCTTCCTTATGTCTTATAAGCCCTGTTTAAGTACTGAAAGGCTGCAATAAGGTCTCCCCGGAGCCTCCTCTTCTCCAGACTGAACAACCCCAACTCTCTCAGCCTTTCTTCACAGGAGCGGTGTTTCAGCCCTCAGTTCATTTCTGTGGCCTCCTCTGGATCCACTCGAGCAGGCCCATGTCTTTCTTGCACTGGGAACCCCAGAGCTGGATGCAGTGCTCCAGGTGGGGTCTCAAGAGAGCAGAGTAGAGGGGGAGAAGCAACACTTCTTGTGGTGCAGCCCAGGATGCAGTTGGCTTTCTGGGCTGTGAGTGCCCATCGCTGGCTCATGTACAATTTGTCACCCACCAGTATCCCCAAGTCCTTCTCTGCAGGGCTGCTCTCCATCCGTCTGTCCGTCCGTCCGTCCATCCATCCATCCATCCATCCCCCAGTCTGTACGGATAGTGGGGATTGCCCCGACCCAGGTGCAGGACCTTGCACTTGGCCTAGTTGAACTTGATGAGCTTTGCATGGGCCCGCTCCTCCAGCCTGTCCGGGTCCCTCTGGGTGACATCCCTTCCATCAAGAGTACCAACTGCACCTCTCAGCTTGGTGTCATTGGCAAACTTGCTGAGGGTGCACTCGATCCCACTGTATGTGTTGTCAATGAAGATATTAAATAGTATTGGTCCCAGTATGGACCCTTGAGGGACACCACTTGTTACTGGTTTCCATTTAGACATTGAGACGTTGACTGTAACTCTTTGGACATGGCCATCCAGCCAGTTCCTTATCCATTGAATGGTCCAACCATCAAAGCCTTATCTCCAATTTAGAGGCAATCCCATTTCTGGGGGTGTGGGGTGAGCTGTCACAGCCACATCGCACCCAGGGGTGCACCCGGTGCCCAGAGTGGACCTGGGGTGTGCAGTGGCTTCAGGTGATGCAGCTCCCAGCTGCCCAGGTTCCCCCTCCCTGCTCCAGGCACCATCTCTCCTGGCAGTGGCACATGTGGACCCCCTAGCCCAACCTTCCCTTCCCTCCAGTGCGACGGGGCTGGCCCGTGCCCACCACCACCTTGAGCTGGAACAGCTTCTGCTTGTGTTGCCAAGCACGAATACTGACGAACCTCTGTTTTAATTTAACTAATGGGCAGTGCCTGCTCATTAAAGCCAGTTTGCTGTGTCTCTGGGCCACTGCGGGGGAGCGGGGACATCAGTCCTGTTGCGAGCGGCTCTGGCTGGAGCAGCCTGTCACATCCTGGTGTGGCTCAGGTGTCCCAGCTGCAGCGCCGGGGCCCGGGAGCCACTGGGGTGGAGGTGGGGGAACCCCGGCTGGGGTGGGTTTGGGGTCATCCCGCAGGGTCCCTGTCCCTGGCTCAGCTGCAGGGAACAAGGGGTGCCCCAGGGTCCCCTTCCCCACTCAGGGCCCCAGCTGACGGGGACAGGGAACCCACAGCAAGGGCAAACCAGCCGCCACCGGCCGCCCTCTGCTCCCTGCCCGGGCTCCTCACTTGACTCCCATCAGCTTTTTCTTGCTGCTTTGGCCCCAAATTCAAAGCTGGGTTCCCAGAAGCCCTCTGGATCTGGGGGTGGTATGGTGGAGGTGGCAAGGTGAGGGTGGCCCAGTGGGGTGTCACCACTCACCCACCACCGCCCCGCTCTCCTGTGGCTGCAGCGGGGACCCGGTCATGGCTCTGGGTCTCCGTGGTGGGTGCAGCCATGGTGGGTGTGGGGTGACCGGTGCGAGGTGACCTGTGCAAGGTCACTAGCGAGAGGTGACTGGTGTGGGGTGACTGGTGTGAATAGACCAGCAAGGGTGAGGTGATGGATGAGAGGTGACGGATGTGAGGTGACCAGTGTGACGTTACTGATGGGGGTGACTGGCGTTGGGGTGACCAGTGCAAGGTGATGGGTGTGAGGTGACTAATGGAGGGTGACCAGTTCAAGGTGACTGATGAGGGGTGACCAGTACAAGTCAGGTGACTGGTGTGAGGTGACCAATGGGAGGTGATGGATGTGAGATGGTTGATGAGGGGTGACCAGTGTGAGGAGACCAGTGTGAAGTGACGAGTGTGAGGTAACTGATGAGGGATGACCAGTGCAAGGTGACCGGTGCGAGGTGACTGATAAGGAATGACCAGTGTGAGGTGGTCAGTGTGAGGTGACCGGTGTGAGGTAACCCTGATGAGGGGTGACAGGTGTGAGGTGACCAGTGTGAGGTAACAGATGGGGAGTAACTGGTGTGAGATGACAGGTGTGAGGTGACTAATGGAAGGTGACCAGTTTGAGGTGACTGATGAGGGGTGACCAGTGCGAGGTGATGGGTTGTGAGGTGACTGGTGTGAGGTGACCATTGTGAGGGTGCCCAGTGTGAGGGGCCCGGTGTGAGGTCACCCCGATGAGGGCTGACAGTGTGAGGTGACCAGTGTGAGGTGCCTGGTGTGAGTTGCCCAGTGTGAGGTCACCCCAGTGAGGGTGCCCGGTGTGAGGTGACGTTTGTGAGGTGACCATTGTGAGGTGCCCAGTGTGAGGTCACCCCGGTGAGGGTGCCCGGTGTGAGCTGACCATTGTGAGGTGCCCGATGTGAAGTCACCCCGGTGAGGGTGCCCGGTGTGAGGTGAGGGTGTGAGGTGACCATTGTGAGGTGACTGTTGTGAGGTGACCGTTGTGAGGGTGCCCGGTGTGAGGTGCCCG
>JAYKAV010002564.1:652147-790074 GCA_035582835.1 Phoebastria nigripes | reverse complement strand
TTGTGAGGTGACCATTGTGAGGTGCCCGGTGTGAGGTGACGGTTGTGAGGTGCCCATTGTGAGGTGACCATTGTGAGGTGCCCGGTGTGAGGTGACGGTTGTGAGGTGACCGTTGTGAGGTGCCCGGTGTGAGGCGAGGGTGTGAGGAGACCCCTGTGGGTGGGGCCGCGCCCGCACGTGCCGCGGGCAGCCCCCCGCGGAGGGCGGGGCGCGGGGGCCCCCAGGTCTGTGGGCGGGTCCATGGGCGGGGCCTCCCGGCGGTGGGCGGAGCTGCGCGGAGCCGCCGCACGCGAGCCCGGAGGGGCCGGGGCTGCCGCAGCGCCCGCGCCGGTCCCGCCGCCCCGCGCCGCCCGCGCCGCCCGCGCCGCTCCCCGCCGCCGCCCCGGCCGGTAAGTGTCCGCCCGCACTCCCGCCGAAGTTTCTCCCCGGTGCCGCAGCGGTGCGGGCTCTGCGGGACGGGGCCGCCCGCGCTCCCGCCGAGCCCGTCCCGTCGCCGTTCCCGGGGCCGCTGCCCGAGGTGCGACCGTCCCCGGGTGGGGTGGGCGCGGCGGTGCCCGGGCTGGCCCGCCCGGTGGCGACCTCCCCGCCGTGTCCCGGTGGCGGGAGCGGGGCGGGGGCCGGCGCTTTCCCCGGGGTCCCCTCCCGGGGCACGGTTCCCAGCTCCCCGCGGTGCCCGGCGCCCCGGGGCTGCCCGTGGGGTGCTGCGCCTCGAAGGCAGCTGGGGCAGAGCCTGGTGGGATGGAGGTGGGTGCAGCCGCTAGTGCAGGGGGCTGCGGAGCTGGCGGGGGCACCCAGGGGCATGGGACCCCCCCGAGGGCGTGGGACCCCGCCGGGTATGCGGGGCCACCCCGGGGGTGCAGAGCCGAGCCGCCGGGTCAAAGGTGCCCTCTGGGCACCGGGGGATGCTCCAGCTCCGCATCCGTGCGTGTGCCCGACCGTGGGTGCCCTTGGGGTTCTGGCCCTGGGGGGTGGCCAGGGGCGCAGTGCAGTGCAGGGAACGCGCCCCGGTGCTGGAAACCGGTGGAAGTGGTGTGGCTCTGGTCGTGGGCGGCCGCAGGCCCCGCTGCACCGGCAGCTTCTCCGTAGCAGCCTGGCCTGGAGCCAGCTCCAGCCAGTTCCTTTTCCAGACTGAATTTCCCCGGACTGAATCCCTGCAAGCTCCGGGATCCTCCTTCTCTTCTCGTGCTCGCTGCATGCCGCCGGGGTGCAGCGACGAGGAGGGGCTCACCCCAGAGCCGGGGGCATCAGCATCAGGGTGCCGCAGCCTTTGCACCCACAGCTGGGTCGGAGCCGTGCCCAGCACCTTGCTGCTCCCCTGCAGCCTACTTTCAAAGAGGGGTGGGAGTGATCCCGAAAGAGCTCTGCAAATTGCGCAGGGGACAGGCAATATTGCAAGGTGACTGTGGCATGGGGAGTGGGGGACACGCGCCTGTGTCATGCATCACTTCGTGGTCCCCAACCATGCTGATGCCTCTGTGTGTCCCTCTGCACCGGGTGCTCCTCGATGCAGCGCTCTCCTGTCCTCCAGGTGAGAGTGGCCGGGGCAGCGGGAGCTGTGGGATGTCACCCGCTGCAGGGTGTCTGTCAGCAAAGTCCCACTGCACCGTGTCAGCCGCAGGGCGCTGAAGGACTCCCCGCCTGCTCCTCTGCAGCAGCGAAAACTTCAGTCCTGGAGCGAAGGCTCTCATTTATTGTGTGCTGAGGTGCTGCTGCAGCTATGTCACTCCTGTGCACGCTGTACGGAAGCGCAGCCACCGGCAGGAGTCGTCTCCTGCCTGCTGCATTATTCCTCGCTAGCGCAGCGCCCTGGCCGCGCGCTGCCGGGGGCTGCTGGAGCCCCGGGGCACCCTCGGGGCAGCCGGTGCTCTGCGTCTTTGCTGGGCTTGGGTGCTTTTGGCCGCAGGGTCTTGGTGGGAAGAAGCGTGGCTTGTGGTGGTCTGTGTGCCGGGGGGGCACGGGGCACCAGGGAGGTGATGCACCCAAGGTCATTGAGGCCAGCAGTGACAGTGGGATGTCACCTGTGCTGCTTGGGAAAAGCACCATTCAGTAAAACACCCCCCCTCAAACCCCTCTCGGTGCGATTCCCTGTCCCCTTCTTGCATCTGGGTGAAGCACAGAAACAGGTCTGACCTTGCCCGATCACCCAGCACCGAGCCCAGCTCTCCCAACCCCCCGTGGCGAGCGCTAGTGCCCCGTTTGCCGGGAGCTGGCCCGAAGCCCCGGTACCCTGAATTCTGCAGGGCAAGGACACGTCCCTCAGCGCCTGTTAGCCTGGCGATAGCAGCAGCAGTGAGCCAGCATCAACTGCACTGCATCGCTGCCGGCAGCCCTGGCTCTGCACCCCTCTGCCGCGCAGCACCCGGTGCTGCCTGGAGTCACGGGAGGAGGGAGGACATATGAATATATACATATATATCCTTATATATATTTATATGTATATATCCTTATATATATGGTTGGGGAGGGGGGTTGCAAATGCCTTTCTGCCGGTGAGTTGCCCGCACGAAGCTGTGCCTGCCGGGCACGGCGGGATGGTGCAGCGATAGCATTTGCTGCTGGCCGCTCCCGGGGGAGCTGCCTCCTGTTCTGTGAGCCCCGGGGACGGTCACTGGGCTTGAGCTAAAGGCCACTGAAGCGAGCCAGGACTCCTGCTCACCCCCCGAGGGGTAGGAGCAGGCCCTTCCTCCAGCTCGCGGTGGTTTTGGCAAAGCCCCAGCTCTGGGAACCAGATGACTGCAGCTCCTAATTATCACTTGAGTTTCTCCTTCTCTGGGCTGCGCAGGAGAGCTGCAAGCCGGCAGCCGTGATGTCCTCCAGCAGGATCGATGCCCGAAGCAAATAGACGGGACCCAGCGCCCGCTGGTTTTCAAACCTTCTATTTTTTTTTTTTCTTTCCCTCTTCCCTACCCGCTGGCAGCAGAGCTCGGCGCTGTGCCCGGCCGTGCTCCTCCTCAGCCCAGCAGCCACCGGCGCTTTGCCTGTGCCAATGTCTGGAGCTGCCGGTAAGTGCAGTCTGGCAAAATGCTTTTGCCCTTGGCTGCGGTCGGCCTTTCCCTCCCGGGTGAAAACCCGGCTGTTCCCCGGCTTGTCCCTGCACTGGGCTGCGGCTGCCCTCGGCTCGGCTCTTGCCAGAGCCCATGTTCTCCAAAGTGCTCTTTGATTATTAGCCCTAATAATTGTGTTATCGCATTGACTGAAGTGTTTCAGATGCCAAAGTTAATTTTGCTCTTCATGCCTGCCTTCGTCAGTAATGGGATTTTGATAACATCACGCGTCCAAAAGTATTGGATAAACTCGGCATAATTCCCCATTTATTAATTAAACCGTAAATTAGGCAGCATGTGGCTGGAATCCGAGATGCCCCATACCGGTGTAATCTTACAGCCGGAGACAGTGCTGGCCCCATGCCGATGCTGGCCCATCCCTGCCAGCCCTGGGGTGCGGGATCCCAGCCCCCCCGAGCTCGGGGGCTGCCGCGTCCTGGTCCCACGTGCTGAAGTTGAGCGATGTTTAATCTGCTCCGGTGCCTGGAGGAGGAATCGCGGTGCCCCTGGATACCGATGCCGGTCTGACAGCGGGGTCGGAGGCTGGCAGAGCTCCCTGTCACCCCGGGGTGGCTCTGCCGGTGCTGCAGCCTCTGTGCCGGGGCTTTGGGAGGGGGGAACCGCAGTTGGCTCTGGGGGGAGCAGAGCGGTGCTGAGGGGTGAGCAGGGTGCAGGGCTACGCTGAATTGCTGCCGTCTGGCCCCACACCCTGCTCTCTCGGTGCGGGCAATTGTCTGATTGCACCAGATCCGTCACTGCTGACTGCCRGCAGTTGGGCATCTGCAGCCCCCCCTGCCTGGAAGGGGCTCCTGGCGCTGTTGGGGCACCCTTCACATCGTGCATCTTAAGGAAAGCTGGTGTGTTTTAATTAATCCGGGATGTTTCTTGCTCCCCGGCTCTTCCCAGCCCTGCAAGGGCGCAGCAGATGTGGGCTGTAGGCTGGTGCATCCCCAGGGGATACAGGGAAGCTGGGACCAAAGCGGGTGCTTGTGGCACGAGGTGCAGGCGGGCGCTGGGGGCAGACGTGGTGCTGCGCCTGGGCACGTCCAACCCCTGAGCCTGTCTGAGCCCGCGCTGAGCTGGAGGTGGCCTGGGGGATCGTCCTGCTGCTGGGGGGCCTGGGGAGCTGCTCCGGGGCCGGGCTGAAGCCACAGGGATGGGTGAGTGTCTGCGGGCAGTGGGGACGCCCAAGATACGCCGGGCTGGTTTGGGGTTGGCAGAGCTGATCTGGCAGCTGATGTTATGGCAGCGCTGGCGTGGGCTAAGGCGTCCCTCACCGCCCGTGAACCTGCTGCGGTGCCTCACACCGAAGTGATTCTGCCAAAACCCCCCAGAGCTGGGACTAGCCTCCGAAATGCTCGGCAACGTCGCGGCGTGCCAGGGGAGATGCCTCCCGCCTTGTCCTGCAGGACACAGGATGTCCCCAGGGACACGCTGTGACGAGGGCTGCTGGGACTGGTGATTCCTGAGGCGGCACTGCTGCTCCCATTGGCCTTGAGCAGAGGATTCTCAACAACCCCAAATTTCAATGCCATGCATGGATTTACAAGCACGCAGATGCCCTGCGGGGCTCTGATGCTGTCTCACTCTGCTCCCAGGGGAGTTACGGGGTTTTCTCCTAGGACCGAAGCCCAGGGAGAGCCGGGTTAGCGCCTGGGGCGAAGGCGCTGGCGTGTGCCCGCTGCTGCCCACGCACGAGCCGTGTATCCCTGCCAGCAGCCTGGCACAGCCGCTGCCTTGTGCCGCAATGAACTGCGGTGTGGCCGTGCCAGGCTCAGCTGCTGGTTTGTGCTGCGTGACAGCCTGACGGAGACCCTCCCGGCCTGGTGGCCGTAGCCGCGGGGGACACGCGGAAGGGACGGTGTCTGCCAGCGCCGGTCTGGCAGCGCGTGCTGGACACTGGGAGCCAGGGTGCTTTGCAGCTCCCCAGGCAGCTGGGCTCTCTGGGTTATTCCGGGGAGGGAATAGCCTTCCCCGGGATGCACTGGCAGAGTAGCTCCTCTGTGCAGCCCCGAAAGCATGTGCCGTTGTGCCTGTGCCCCTGAAACACCTGGAGCAACATAGGGACGCAGCTTGGAGGGGCAGGGAAAGAGCAGAGGACCCCCCTGCGGTGTATGGGGGGCCATGCCCATCATCCAGGCTGGGCTCCTGGCTCTCACAGTGGCTTTTCTCCATCTGCACAAGGTTTATTCATGGGAGTCAGTACCYGGTGTCCTGGCTTGGTGGTGCTTCATGCCACAATTAAATCCCCCTGGGCTGGCGCGATGCTGCATCCCCACTGATGCTGTCATCGTCGTGCCTCCGCCGTCCCCTTTCTCACCGCAAAAGCTGCCAGGGTGGGTGGCCCCGGGGACACAGGGCCGTACTCTGCCTCCGGGGCTCTCTGTGCCTTGGAGCTGGGCATGCAGCCACCAGCATCGCTCCCGGAGGCAGCCAGTCCCCGGGGACTGAGCCCCGGCTGGCAGGGAGGAGGGAGATGCTGAAGGTCGAGCATCGCTGGGGGCTCCCTGGGGCCGGGAGGCGGTTTTCTGGATTTCTAACACCAGCCTGTCACCACCTCGTGCTTGGCTGGGTGCTTTGGAGATCTCACTGGGGGCTGTGGCCCAACGGGCACATGGAGCCTCACCCCTTTAAACGGCACCTCGTGGCTCGCGTCTGCTCRTTCAGCCCGCATTCGTTTAGCTCAGGAGCAGCACAGGGCGTGCGCTCCCCTGCCTCCCGTCTCAAATCGATCCACCTCGTCTCAGCTTTCTCCTGGAGCAGCTTCTGGCTCTTCCCCAGGAGCTTGTCTGGCTTTTTTATTCTCCCCCCATATTGATCAGGAGCTATCGCTGTTGCATGGGGCCATCGCCGGGGAGTGCCGGCAGCAGGGCAGTGTTGCAGGCAGAGCAGTGCCCACCCGGGCGGGCAGGATTCGGGCACTCTTGGCCATGTGGTGCCTTTGAAGTGCCAGAATAACTCAGCCCATCACCTTCTGTTGCCCTATTTAGCTGTGCTGGTCTCAGCGGCGGAGCAAGGCATGGCCGCCATAGCATCACTGGCGCTGGGGAGCGGGCTGGGCGCCGGCAGCACCCATTCCCTTTTTTTTGTGAGGCTTTTTTGGCCATTCGCAGCTCTGTGCGCCAAGGCCGGGCTGCCTGCGCTGGCTGTGGTTGGGGTAAGCCCGGCAGTTCACCGGGGCTTGGCTGTGGTGGCCGGTGCCATATGGGATGCTCTGGTGTCCTCGAGGATGGCTGCGTCCCCACAGCTCGGGCGACCGTGCTCTCCAGCATCTCCAGATGCCTTTTCCGTGGGTGCCATGGCGGCATGTGGCAGGTGCCGAAACCCTCTGGATGAAGTGCTGCTGGCAAGCGGTGCCTGCAGCCCCTGCAGCCTCCCCGTGGGTAGGAAGGATGTGGGTGGCCCATCCCCTCCTCGGCACGGGACCGCGCTCGTGCCACCACACCGGGGGCTGGAGAGGCCGCGGGCTGCTCCCGACGTGCCTGGGACGAGGGGCACCTTGACCTCTGCCGGTGCCAAGCTCCGTGGCTGTATAAGCAGGTACCTCGGCAGGATCTCTTGTTTGCTTAGCAGTTAATTAGCAAGGTGGCTGCCTTCTGTGGGGTCTCCGAAGCATTGCAGCAGTGCTGGATTAAAGTGGAAAGCCGAGAGCTGTAGCGGGGAGGGGGGAGAAGGCGCTCGCTGGCCCCTTCACTGCTGGCACCGAAACGCCATGGCTCGGCGGGGAGCGGCTGCCGCAGCGCCTGCCCCGGCTCCCACGGGAACCCTGGCCCCAGCCCCAGTTTCAGCTTCCTCGTGTCCTTCCTTCGCTGCTGGGGCAGCAGCGACGCTGGCGGGGAGCGATAGTCGGGGCCTGACCCCCCTGGGAAAGGTGGGCTTGGGGAGCAGCACCCATGGGTGCCAGGCAAGGCTCTGAGCGCCTGGCTGCAGGCCCCCTCTCCCTGCTGAAGCAGGCACAGGCATCACACGCTGTCACTCGCCTCTTCCCCCGTTTCACCTCGGTGCTGTCCTGATTTTAGAGGCGAAGGCACAGAAAACCCCTGAGCTGTCTGGCCCAGCACCCTGATGCTGCTGGGTGCCAGCGGCGGTCCCCGTGCAGGGAGGTGTCCCTGGGTAGGAACAAACCCGGCGGCTCTGCGAGCAGCCCCAGGTGGGCGCAGTGCTTTGGGGGGGGCACCCGCCAGTGCCGAGGTGGACCCTGATACCTGGAGGGGTGCCTGGCTGCCAGGCAGGTGCCGGGCTGGGGAGATGCTGCTGCAGGGGGAGATGCTTGGGAGCCGAGCAGGGGGGGCAGGATGGGATCGCCCCCTCCCCAGCCCGTTGCAYGCCCAGCCCCACGGGTGCATTGACCTTTAGCTGTCCAGCCGGTGTAGCCGGGACAGTGGGAGCCACGGCAGCACTCGGCACAGCCTTCTGGCAGTGGGAGCCGGTGGTTTTGACTTGTGAGCATCAGAAGCCATTAATCTGGTACCCGAATGATGGATGAAGGCTACCTTTAAGACTGCATTTAACTGTTAGACGTCTCTTGGTTTTGCTGTAAATAACGCAGCCGCTGTGACACGAGAGCAGGTCCTCTATCAAAGGCAGGTGCCAGCCTCTAAAACCGCCAGTCCTTGCATTTATTTTTTGATTTTTTATTTTACAAGATCTCCCCCACGAGCTCCCCCCAGGGCTGTGTCCACTTTCTCAAGGCCGGGGGATCTGCCTGGATCCCGGCACGTGGGGCAGCGAGGCAGGAGCTCACCACGGGGTCCCTGGCCCTGCCCGTATTTGTGGTGTCCGTCCCCGGCACCTCCAGCTCGGGGTGAGGGTGGGGACCCTGGATGTGGCCCTGCGGCAGAGCGGGGCTGTGGGGACGTGCAGGCGATGTGCTCGCCACCAGCTGGGCAGCTCATCAAATTTTTACAGGAACCATGTAATTCTCCGGTATGGTTCCCCCTCCAAATTACTCATCTCCCGGGAAGGGCCTGCAGTCAGGGCTGCCGAGCCCCAGCACATCATTATTTTTAATTAGACAAGCTGGGTGCTGGCTGGTGATGAGAGGCAGCGAGCAGAGCATGCCTCGGTGGGGAAGGAGGGTGCAAGCCAGCTCCGGTCCCCATTGGAGATGCTGTTGGAGCCCGGCCGGCAGGACGGTGAGCAGCACCGCGGGTCCCGGCGGGCGCTGGCAGCTGCGTTGCTAGCCCGGGCAGCGGCAGAGGGCAGGGTCCCGACATGGCTTTGAGCTGGGAGGGATGATGTGGTTCGCCCCTGTGCTGGCACGGTTCAGCCCCGCTTGTGGGGTTTCTCTTTGAAATTGCTGCTGCCCTGCACCGTGCCTCGGTTTCCCTCTGCAGGCAGGCAGCATTGCGCTGTTCGGGGCTGTGAGGGCCGGAGAGCTGGGGGGGGGTCTGGCCAACGGCACCTGCTTGTACTTGGGTGGGGGGACAGGGGAATGCGTTTCTCCGTGGGTGATGTCTCAGCAGCTCACGTCCCGGGGTGCCACTTGCTGCTACCGGAGCATCCTCGCTCCATCACACCCCCTCACCTGTGCTGCTGCCGGCTCCCATTTCCCAGCCTGGTATAAATATCCTCCCGTGAGGAGCGTGGGGCTGGAGGAGCGGAAACTCCCCTTGCCCTCAGCAGTGTAACTCAGGAGGGAGGTGCAGGTGGCGGGGGGGTCCCGGGGGGAAAGTGCTCTCCGAGCCCCGGGAGCTGCTGACGGAGGGTCTGATCTGGCGCCGCTAATGCAGCTATTGCGGGTTTGTGCTGGGGCTGGGGAAGGGGCAAGGGTTTGCTGGGCTGGGTTGTGGCAGAGCCCCTTCACACCGCGGTCCTGCAGCGTCCCTGTCCCCAGCTCCCCCTCCTCTCCCTCCTACTGATCCCTCGGTCTCCCTGTGCCTCTGCACATCATTTGCCAGAAATTCTCTGTTAATTAAATGACCATTGGAAGCCAAGTCGTGTTTTTGCCTTAATTAGACTCTCCTATCTCATTGCTGTGAGCTGAAACTCTGGCCTGGCATGTCCCCTCTGTGTTGACGCCGGACGCGCCGGTCCCAAAACCACGGGAGCTCTGAGGGGCTCTTCACTTGTGCGAGAGGCCGGAGGGACGCGCAGTCGTCACATCTGTGGGTCCGGCAGAGATGGGATCTCCCCCGCACCCCTTGGGCCGCTATTCCCGGGAGCAAAAGAGCTGCCGGCATCATTGAGCTGGGGCACTGCCAAATAGCTCAGCTCTACCCCGAAATCCCTGCTTGTTCCCTGGATGCATCGCAGGAACGTGCCGGCTCCCTAGTGCTCAGGCTTCCTGCCAACATTGGGGTGGAAGGGGGCTCCCCTTTGGGACCAGTTCGGGAGTTTCATTACTGGTTATCCAAGCCCAAGCAGTGGCACGGGGCAGTGCAGGTTTTGGGGTCCCAAAGCTGACGCTCCTGGAGGGCTGGGGGGTCCCCACGTCTCCATCCCAGCAGGACAACTTACAGCCCGTGGGCTTAATGGGCACCGCAGCCCCAGCTTTGCCGTCCCGTAAAGGAGCAATAACCCATTGCTCTGGGCCCATGATGGCAGCAGCCCTTCATTAGCTAATGAGCTTCCCCCCGCCCCCGATTGGGGTCTCCCTGGGACAAGCCAGCACCCAGGACCCTGGGCTGGGAGAGCCGGGGGTCGGGCTCCCCCTTACCCGCCTGCCCACAGCCCAGCCTGGCACTCCGCCAGCGGCTGCTGGCGCTAATTGCTGCCTCAGCCTCATTAATCTTGATTTGTTGCTGCTTTCTGCCCTCCGTCGTCGCAGCGGGCTTCGCCTCCCCGGAGGGGAGAGGTTTCGGCTRCCAAAGCCGCCCCCGCGGAGGAGCAGGGGGGTTTCCAGCAGCTGGATCCCCCAAAATCCCCCACCCTGCCGGGGAGCACTGAGCTTGCCTGGGTGCTGCTGTGGCCAGGGACATCCCGCTCCTTCCGTATGTCCCCAAATTCCCTCCCTGGCTCCGGTCCTTCATGCAACATCTCGGCTGATGAGGGCAGGATTGCAGCGGGGGGGCTGGAGGAGAGGGGTCCCGAGGACCCCGGGTGGGCAATCGTGGTGGTCAAATGCTTTTTTGAAGCGAAGACCCGCCCGTCGCTTGTCCGCACACCCCGCTTCTGCCTGCATGGTCCCCAAAAACCCCCACCCCAACTGACGAATTCTTGCCTATGAACTCCCCTCTCCTTCCATCTCCCGTCCCGTGCCGTCAGTGGGTGTGGAGGTGGAGGAGCCTCTGCCCGGGGCAGCGGGTGCCCGCGATGCTCTGCCAAAGGGACCATTGTTGGGGAAACCCCAAATCCCCCTTTTTTTGGCTTGCAGCAGCCGGGGGGCTCTCTGGGATGGAGCCTTTTGCAGGAGGAGGAGGGATGAAGGGCTCATGAAAGGGATTTTCTGGGGTCAAAAATGCTTTTCCCAATACAGGGAAATGCCCCGGGGATGGATGGAGGTGGGATCGCTGGCTCCAGCCTGGGATTGCCATCCCACCAGACCTTGGGGCGCCGCCGGCAAATGAAACTCAGCCCGGCTTTTAATTACACTGGCTCCATGTCAATGGGGGAGCGGGTCTCGTCCCTTTGGAGCACGGTTGAGCCGGAGCCAGCTCCTYCCCCAGTGTAAATCAGCGGAGTCCCTGCAAGGGTGACGGAGCCAGAGGGGTTTACACCAGCAAGGGGCCAAAGCCCCGACAGGCTCGTTTTGGGCTCAGTGCAGTTTATAAGGGCTTTAATAGCGGGGGGGTGTGGGGGGGTGGGTGTCAGGGTAGGATTTTGGCGGTGATGGGGTCTGAGCCTGGAGGGGGGTTTGCTGGATACAGCCCCTGGGGGGCTGTGCTGGAGGTGGCTCCTTCTAGGCCAGATGTTTGCAGCTGGGGGCAATGCATCGGGGGGTTGGGGGGCAACGCATCGGGGTATACAGGGTAATGCACCGCGGGGTGCAGGGGGGATGTATTAGGGGGTCTGGGGGCGATGCATCATGCAGGAGTATGCGTTGGGGGGGGTCTGGGGTGATGTGTTAGGGGGTCTGGGAAGCTGCGGCATGGGGCATGGGATAATGTCCTGTGGGATGTGGGGGTGCTGCAGTGGTGGATTTGGRGTGCTGCACTGCAGGGTGGAGGATCAGGCACTGGGGGGTGCATTAGGGGCTCTGGGGGGAAATGCACCATGGGGGTGATGCGTTGTGGGGCTTGGGGTAATGCACTGAGGGCAGGGGTCCCACATTGGGGGAGCAGGGTGGTGCAGGGTGCAGGATAATGCACAGGGGGTCTGGGGGCAGCACCTGGGGGGCTGCGGGGACAACGTGCCGCAGGGACAGTGTAATTTGGGTGCATGGGTGATGCGCTGCGTGGGGTCCTCCCCGCCAGACAGCATGTGGGGGCCCCACAGCAGCCGCCTGGGCAAAGCCCACCCTGTCCTGCTCTGTGGGGAGCTCCCGGCTGCTTTGGAGGGTGTGGGGTGGGTCCTACCATACCCATCAGCACCCACTGAGGGGTGCTGCTCCCCGGGGAGGAGCTGGGGGGATCTGCAGGGGTTAGCAGGGGTGGGGGGGCGGTGAGAGCCCCTTCCCAGCCAGCACACTCCCCTTCCCAGCTGGTATTTATTAATGATGCCTTAACCCACGCTTGTTCTCGGGCCAAGGACCGATAGAAATGGTTATTTATAGCCGCCTTTATTTATTTATGTCCTTAAGACACTGTGGTCTTGGTGGAGGGATGGGGGGGGGCGGGGGCAGCTCCAAACCAGTGCAGTTTTGCAGGAAGAATAAAGAGAAAACTTCAAGCGCTGGAGGAATCGCAGCGAATGTCCTCGGCRGGGGCAGCTGAGCGGTGTTTCAGGGGACAGCAGGGATAGCGGGGGGGGGGGGCTGAGCTCCTTTCCCACCTCCAGCCGGGATGGCTCCGATGGCTGCCCCAGCCCTGCCAGCGGCTGCCGCAGCTTGCAAAAAGGAGGAAAAAAAAAAAAAGAAAAATTGCAAAAGAAGGAAAAAAAAAAAAAGCAAGCGGAGCCCAAGCAGGACTGCATTGCAGTGCCGCCGGCTGAGGCCCCCGCACCGCTCGGCTGCCCTGACACCCTCCCGGTGGCACCGGGGTGGCCTGGCTCGGCATCGGGCAGGGTCAGGGTGCTGGGACGGGCCCTTCTGCCCGGGAATCTGCTCCGTGGGGCTGGGAGCGGCTTCGCACCCGCAGCCGAGGGGTTGGGCTGCCCTGCTTGTATCTGCACCGTGTGTGGTGGGGGACAGGGGATGTGACCAAGGACACCCAGTGAGGTGGTGGCAGAGAGGGGATGTGCCCAAGGACACACTGCCCCACAGCCTGCCCTCCTGCCCCACACGCTGCACCCTGGCTGCCCCCAACCTGCCCAGGCTGCCCCCCAGGGCCCTGCCCCCCCACCTGCCCCAAGTCACCCCACACCCTGCCCCACGCTGCCCAGCCCTGGCCCCTCGTGGGTGGCAGGATCAGCCCCCCATCCCCGTGGCAGGGGCCGCAACATCTCACGGGGCTCCAGGGGACCCAGGCGGGGGGGCAGCAACAGGGTCCCCATGAGCCTGTGCTCCCTCCCAGCCCCTCCCGTGCCTCAGTTTCCCCCCAGTCCTCAGCTCCACCAGTACCCAGTGAGCACATGGGCTGCTGGGGCAGGTGACGGAGCAATTAATGATGCTAATTAGCTCGCCCTGTTCAAAAATAGCCACTGCAGCGAGGCCTGATGCTGCCTGCAACCCCCCAGCCCTGGGCAGCACCCCAAAGCCCCCCAAATAATCCCCAAAGCAGTGTTTTCCCCAGCCGAGTGCCTACTGTGGCTTGTCCCCCCCACGGCTCGTCCCCGCTATGTCCCCCCCGCCGCCCGGGGCTCCCATGCCTGCTGGGAGAGTTTTTCCTTATTGCGATATAAATTATTTCCAGAAATCAATCAGCAGCTGCTCGCAGTGGCACTGAGAGGGGGGGACACGCTGTCTTGGTGTCCCCCCAYGTGCAGGGGTTTGCATGGTAAATGTGCATGTGCAGGCACACAAATGCGCGGGTGCTCCATGCATTGTGCACCATCCCCTTCCAGCATCGTGCACACATGTGCACTAATGCACACACATGCAAACATGACCCACGAGCAGCTGTGCACACACATGCACGCTGGCATGCAGAGGACATGTGCGCAAACATATCTATGTGCAAGCTCTTACACAGACTCCAGGCACTGGCATGCACACACCCATGTGGGTACACGCACACCCATGTGCACGAGTGCTTGCAGAGCCACACGAGTGCTGCACACGTGCACAAGCATTTGCACCCCGACACATCCGTGAGCAGATGTGCTCATACACGTGCACGTGCACACACCTGTCAGCACTTGCACACACATGCATGCGCTGCCTGTGCACAAGCACTTCCACCCACACACGTGTATACATACCCTGTGCACAAGCACTCGCACACACATGCTTGCACACTGCACAAGCACTTGCATAAGTGCACATACCCTCATACATGCTTGCATATCCCATGCACAAGCACTTGCACGTGTGCACAGACGTGCATGCACGCCCCATGCACAAGCACTTGCACACGTGCACACACACACAGAGGCCGTCTGCCGTGCTGCAGGTGCTCAGAACCCTGTGCCCCTCGGCGTGCCCCTGCCATGCTSCCCCATCCCTGGGGATTGCAGCTCCGCTGGGCCGGGGCAGCATGTGCAGCGGGATGTGAGCAGCATCGCAATCGCAGCCTGCGCCTTGTCGTGCTGCAGAGCGCTGCAGCGGGGCTGCCGCAGCCCCAAGCCTGCGGCACAGGGAGCCCCCGCACCCCGGAGGGCAGTGCTGCGCTGGGTGCCCGAGGACATGGGTGCTGGAGGGGGGTTGGCTTGGCCGGGTGCCCTGCACTGGGTGCTGCCCACCCTGTACCGCATGTTTGGGTGCAGAGCGGGTCCTGCGTCATGGCAGGGGGCTCCCCTGGGGTCCCCTCACCCAGCAGCACTGCACGCCCCGCTTGCACCCTTGCTTTGCACCCCCTGTCCTTACTGTGCACCCCTGGGAGCTTGCAGGGCGTCGGGGGCCTGGACCCCATCTGCCCGCTGTCTGTGGGTGCAGGGCAGAGCCAGGACTCAACCTGCCCCAGACCTGGGGTGCAGGATCCGGCACCTGGGGGCAGGAGAGGGGCATTGCCCCATGGCCGGGGCCCCTGCAAAGCCACTGCCTTGCAGCTCTGGGTGCTGTTGCTTGGGGCGAGAGGCAGGCAGCAGCATCCCCCACCATGGGTGCTCAGCCCTGCCCGGCCTTTTTCTTCTTCCCAAACTCAGCTGCCTGCAGAGCTCACCCCCATCACGCTTTGGCAGAGATTGCTGTTTGCACAGAAATACAGGTCAGGTTGGAGAGCCAGCGCTGCAAAAACGTTACCTCACCTGCAGCGAGCTGGAAAGCATCCAGACTGCCCCAGGCAGCATCTGCTCACCTGCCTGCGGCTCCTCCGGCAGCTTTGCTTTCCTCCTAGCAAACCCCAGCACCATCATGGGGAAAAATCCCCCCGTGTTGCTCTTCTTGCAGCAAGAGCCCTGCTTGGAAATGCTCTGGCTGCCCCATGAGGGTAAAAACCCCGTCCAAGGGGTGGTTTTATGGGATGAAAAGCAGCTGTGAGATCATAGCGGGGCTGCGGGGAGCTGCTGGCCATGTGGCAAGCAGGGGACAGCATCCCACCCCTGTCCCCATCGCTGTCACCCCATACAAAGGGGCACCGAGGCAACCCCTTCTTCCCAGCGGGCTGGCTTGCAAGGATGCCTGCAGCTCCCAGTGCCGCCCAGTGCCGCCTGGCCCTTGGGATGTTGAGCTGCCGGCGCCGACAGTGACTCTAGCAGACAGGTGAAAAAATGAAAGAAGGCCAGGCATCCTCGGCCGCTGGAAAGCTTTGGAGAACCCTTGTAGTCCTTTGCATTAAATAACCCTCAGCGGGGTGGGGGGTTAAATACAGCAGCTCCTGATTCACCCCGGAGCAGGACGTGGTGGCTGTGGGGCACCTGCAGCATCTTGCTCCAGCCCCCCAGCTCCATCCACCGCCGAGTTACGGGGAGTTGGCTGCCGTGTTGTGGCCGTGTGATGCCGATTCTGGTGTTTGCAGCGGTTGCAGCCACTCCATGGGGCGTGAAGGTGGCCGTGTCTGAGGTCCAAGGGCAGAAGAAGGAGCTAGTGGAGCGTGGAGAGCCTCTTAGATGCTCAGCAAGTTTGGGGGGCTCCATGTGGAGCAGGTCCAAGCAGGTTGACCTCCACAGACATCCAAGATGGATAAATCCACAGGAGGAGCTGGTGATCGTGGTCCATGCTGGTCTCAGAGCTGCAGGCTGTGGAGAAGGGATGCTCCTGAGGTCCAGGACCTCGGTGGTTGCATCCTCTGAATTACCATGTCCTGCACATGAGGCCTGAGGTCAGGCTGGGATCTGGCGTTGCCTTGGGTGGAGGGGCTCTGGCGCTGGCCTCTGGGGACCTGGCCCACACCGCAGAGACAGCCCCGAGCAGCCTCCTTGGCTGCGCTGCAGATATACCCAGCCAAGATGAGTGACCCCTGGATGGGTCCCTTCTGATGCCATCAAAAAGTCCTTCATCCGCCGTGGGCACAGAGCAGGACCGGACCCCACCATCCCCCCGAAACCTTTGGGGCTGGGACGTGGGGGTGACTGCAAGAAAAACCTGGGAGGCTTGAAAGAGCCTCTGGGAAGATACCGAGATGTTGGTGTCTTGGCTGGTCTCATCCAACCATCTTCGTGCCCCGTGTGACAAGGGCATGTCTCCATCCCCTCGCTGCTGCGCTGTGTGAGCGTGAGCACTGGTCCTCCACTGCCCTCCTGCCCCGACGCGGGGGGACGGGGGCCGTGGGACTCACCTGGGGATGGCATTTCCTGGACCATTGTCACTTCCGTGTCCCAGCCAAGTTGCGGGTTGATAACCTCAAGCAACCAAAATTCCTGGCCCAGGTCCCCTAAAGCACAAGATCAACCAAAACAGCGTCTTTGGGGTTTGCTTGTTTTGCCTCCTGCCTTTCATGAAACTTCTGTGGCATCAGGAAGATGCCGAGCTCATTAAAAACACGGGGAAAAAGAGTAATCGGTGCATCCCGTAGCCGTTCGACTGCAGGGTCTGGCTGTTGGAGCAGCTCTCAGAGATGCTCGGGGGTGGCGTGCGCTTGCAAAAAAGTGTCTGCAAAACCTCCGTCGATGGGCACCGGCAGTGTTTTCCAGCTGAGCGTTGCCTTTGCTGTTGCAATTTGGCCTCCCATTTGGTGCATTTGCAATAAATGGGTGTTTTGTGCTGGGCTGGGAGCTCCCAACCCTCCTGGACAAACTGCACCGCTGAAAGTCACTCCTTGCACTTTTCAAGTGAGGTTCTGATACACGTGGCTGTGGAAGACACACGCGGGGTTTCAAAATCCAGGAAGGACCCCCCAAAAAAACCCCCAAACTGGATAAAAAATAGCCCCCAAGCTCCCCACCTGCAGAAGGGTTATTTACTGCAGCTCTTTCCTCTGCCTGGCCGGGATGGATCCCAGCAGCTCTGCCTCCAAGAGCTTGATCCTAAAGGAGATAACGCCAGGTTTTACTCCCAGTTTGGGATGTCGCCCGGCTTGCCATGCATGGAGATGTGCGTGGGGAGAGGATGAACCCACCCATGAGCCGGCAAAGGGGTTTCTCCAGCCACCCTGTCCCCTGCGCAGCTGCCGGGGGGTCCTGCTGCTCCCAGCAGTGCCGGTGACGGATGCCTTTCCTTTTGCCGTAACTTTTTGCGTTCCCACTGCAAACGCTGCTGTTGGAAGGGATGAAGGATGAAACGAGAGGTGATGCTCCCGGCTAGCCCAGGGCCCTGGGATGCTGCAGGGACGGGTCGTGCTGCAGCCCAGGTCGGCTCCTGGGGCCGGGGCAGCAGGGCGTCCGGTGGGAGGCTGGGGACCTTCCCCCAAGGAGCAAGACCTGCCACCAGGCTGGTTTTTAAGTCAACCAGATGCCACCATGAGCCCAGGAAACCTCAACCCTGCCTTTGGTGTCTGTAGCTTTTTCTAAGCAGAGATGTTGGGGTGGCGAAGCCTGCACTTGTGGCGTGGACCTTGGTGGGGTGGGAGTCACGTAATTAGCCCGTTTCGGTGTGAGAAGGGCTGCCTCTGCCTGGCGTGGGGCCTCCCTGGCCCCCCACCGCTGTCCCCCCCGCAGCACCCCCCCCGGGACCGGCAGCACAGGAGGAAGGTGCGCGGGTGTGGAGCCGAGCGCTGGGTAACTCAGTGCATGATTCACCTGARAGGCAGCTGGAGATGGCACGGCAGAGCCGTTTTGGGGCAGGAACACCCCCAGGTCTCTCTGGCCGACTTTTTGAGGTGAGAACGCTCTTTTTTCCGCTGCTGTGGGAAGGATGGAGGAGCAGCCGGTGCTGGGGGACGATGCTCCGGGCGTGGAGGCTTCACTGAGAGGGGAGAAGGAGTGCAGGAAAGGGGGTTCCTCCCATGCCAGAGCTTACATGCCCCCAGAAACTCCTTCCTTGGTTATCTGCACACCTGCTCGGCTGTTTGCTTCCCACTGGATAGCCTTTTATCTTCCTTAATCCCACTGACACCATTAATTCCCTTGGCTTCTTGCCTGCTCTGATCTTCCCTTTGCAAGCTTGCCTTCTGCTGGGTTAGAGAGGCACTTTGGGTCCAGATCTGGGTCGTGGAGGCACTTTCTACCAGCTTTGTGTGCAGGAGCAAATGCCACATCTGCAAGACCGTGGGGTGGGGGGTGGGTGTCCCCGTCCTTGGGGGGTGCTTCAGACCCTGCTGGGCTGGGGCGGGGGGTGCTGCAGCCCTGGCAGTGAGCCGAGCACCTTCCCCGTGCCCCGTCAGGGAGTGGGGCTGGCCGGGGGAGCTGGGCTGTGTGGGGTTGGGAGGCGGACAGGAGCCTCGAGCCACCCAGGACATGGTACCTGTGACATGGTGAAAGGGCTGACCCTTTGACATGCATGCTGAGCCCTCCACAGCTGTGTAAAGCCGGCTCTTCCCTGCTTTCATCCATCCTCAAAATGTGCCCTGCTAAAGCTCCCTGAGGCTGGAGGAAGAGCAATGTGCTGCTCCTCTCCCGTTCCCGTCCTTGGAAGCTCTCCCAGGGCTGGGAGCAAGTCCTGAGGGTCCCACACCAGCGCTGGGTCCCTGCATAAAGCGAGGTCTGGCTGCTGCTGTGTGTTGGCTCTGCAGGTGCCTGATGGGTCCCTGCCTGAGAAACGGGGTAGGCGGGGGGGCTGGCTTTGTCCAGACTAACCTTTCTCATCTCTCCTGGGGATGCAAACACCCCTTCCTTCATCCCACGGAGCCTCGCCAGGTGAACCTCCCCCTAGGAGTGTCCTCAATGTCCCCAGGAGGCTCCGAGCTGGCCACAGCATTGACGTGATGCTGGGTGATGCTCCTGGTGGCTTTGGAGATGTCAAGGGTCAGGAAACGTGGGGGTTGACTGGGCTTCCCATCGCTTGTGAGGGAATCCAGGTGTCTGGGCCCTCATGTCCTTCATAACCATTGGGCTCTACACCCCTCTAGCAGAAGATCAAGCGCCCTGTTGTAGCCCTGCTGTCAATGCAGATGTTGTCCTCGGTGCAGATGGCTGCTTAGGGACGCAGCCTGGGCACTGGGAGGGGTTGGGGCAGCAGGGACCTGGGTGACCACTGAGGCGATGTTGTGTTTCAGGAGCCCCTGACCCACCATGACATTCAAGCAAGCATCCATGATGGCCCCGGAGGCCACGGCCACCACGATGCCCATGGCCACGATGGAGAACTCCACCGAGGCCACAGGGCCGGGTGAGAGCAAGGAGGACATGTTCACCAAGCTGAGAGACAAGTTCATGAATGAGCTCAACAAGATCCCCTGTGAGTACCTGCCTCCTTTTCCAGGTATCATCACCCTCCTTATGACCCCACCACCGCTCCGGTCCCAGTGGGACAGGGAGTGGGGTGGCTGSGGCTGGGAGGGAGCTGATGATACCGGCATTTGCCCACAGTGCCACCCTGGGCCCTCATCGCCATCGCGGTGGTAGCCGGACTCCTCATCCTCACCTGCTGCTTCTGCATCTGCAAGAAGTGCTGCTGCAAGAAGAAGAAGAACAAGAAGGAGAAAGGCAAAGGCATGAAGAATGCCATGAACATGAAGGACATGAAGTCGGGCAACCAGGTGACGTCCTTCTGGACTGCTTGGTCTTGTCCTGCACTTGGTGTTGTAGGACGATCCCTCTGGTTGAGTTACGAACCATGTCAGGGCACTCGTGGCTCAGGCAGCAGAGGGGGATGGAGCCACCAGGATCCGGGGATGGGACAGTGCAGACATGAGCCTGGAGCTGAGACAGCAGCACTGTCCTCCTCCAGTGCCTGGTGGCCCAGATGGGACGAGGCTCAAGCTGGCCTGGACCTGCCGATGCTTCACCTGAACCAGCAAATGTTAATTTAATCCCTCATGTCTCCCCGCCTTCCTCTGAGTTGCCCTCATTTCATTGAGCTGTGCCTTTAGCCGAGAGGGGAGGACCACCAAGCCAAAACACCCACCAGTTTGGGGTCCCCAAAAAGCCAATGCTCGAGGCAGGTGCTGGTGCAAGGAGTGGAGCTGGGGCCATCTTCCCCATCCTGGGGGGCCAGCAGGAAGGAGGCTTTGGTACCAGTGGGCTTGGGGTGATCCYGGCCATTTCAATGGCCCTGACCAGGGCCATTTGGAGGGGGGTGGGAGATTTTGGGCGTCTGTTCCTGCTCTTCAGAGCCACGTGKGCACCACGGGCATGCAGGCAGGGCTGGAGAGATGAGCACTGAGTGGAGATGCTCCATCATTCCTGCCTGTCTGCACACCCCTGTGGTGGTGGGAGATGTGGGGTGGGATTCCCCARTGGAGGGTGAGGGCTGCCGTCCCTTGGGGCTTGATGGGGCTGTACAAACCCTGATTCCTCACCTCGCCGTGGTTCCCTTGTCGATGCTTTCTGTAACGTGGCTCTCTTCCCTCCCGCTGCTCTCACCATCCTCCCTCCCTGCTGCCCTGTCTGCGTGTTCCCTCTGTCCCGGGACACCCTCCACGGTAGGTGCCACCACGAGCYGCCTTCTCCATCGGCTGCTTCCAGGGTGGGACAGGGGACCTGGGGACACGTCAGAGAGGTGATAAGGAGCTGGGGCTCCCASCCCATGGACCATGGCTTGGAGAGGCGTGGAGAGGGATGGCTTTGCCTTAGACATAGGAGAATTATGTTGTATCTCTATTATGAAGTTAATAAAATGGCCCTGCTAAGCCCTAAGCACCGGCTGCTTAGCATGAGTTGGGGGGGTAGAGTATCCCTGCACCCTTTGCAGTAGTTTGCTTGCCTGCAGCCCTCCCATACAAGCACCAAAACTCCCCCCAAATGGAGCTGACCCCGCATCCAGYGCCCCGAGGCAGCCCCCCACGCCATCTCAGCTGGACCACCGAGCAGCCTGGGGGCTCCCCAGCAGCTGCGTGGTTGTGGGCAGAGCCGGTGCCACCCCAGGGCGGCTCTACTGGTGCAGGGGGTCTCCTTGCCCGTCATAGGGAGAATCCGGGGGGTTGAGAAGCCAGGAGGGTTGGGRTGCCGGAGGTCCCCAGCGGTGTGGGGACAGGGATGCTGGGCTGTGACCCTGCCGCTGAGCTGGGCACCTTGGCTGCTGTTGCAGGACCAACAGGATGACGATGATGCGGAGATGGGTCTGACGGAGGGGGAAGGCGAGGAGGAGGAGAAGGAGCCAGAGAACCTGGGCAAGCTGCAGTTCTCCCTGGACTATGATTTCCAGGCAAACCAGGTGATGGAGGGGCTTGGCTGAGGAGATGGGGGAGTGGGGTTTGCCCAGGGAGGGTACTTGAGAGGAGAAGTCTCCCTGTTGGACCTGGGCAGCACAGGAGGGAGTGGGGAGCTGGGTGCTGTGCCATGGGGAGTCCTACCCCACGCTGGGCTGGAGACAAGCCCTTGGCATCTGCAGCGCGTAGCTGGGCCGTCTCGCTGAAGACACCCCTCTCCCCGCTCCAGCTGACAGTGGGGATCCTCCAAGCCGCCGAACTGCCAGCTTTGGACATGGGTGGCACCTCAGACCCATATGTCAAGGTGTTCCTGCTTCCTGACAAGAAGAAAAAGTACGAGACCAAAGTGCAGAAAAAGACGCTCAACCCTGCCTTCAACGAGACCTTCACCTTCAAAGTGAGCCCCTTCCTACCCAGAACACGGGACCTTGTCTCCCACTCCCATCTTTCCCCCTCACTGTGTCCCTGTCCTGTACTTTGACCCTCGCTGCTGGGAGTGGGTGGTCCTGGCTTGGGCTCCTCTGAGCCCATTGCCAGCTCGGTGGCCCTCTTTGTGCAGGTCCCCTACCAGGAACTGGGCGGGAAGACACTGGTGATGGCCATCTATGACTTCGATCGCTTCTCCAAGCATGACATCATTGGTGAGGTGAAGGTGCCCATGAACACGGTGGACCTGGGCCAGCCCATCGAGGAATGGCGGGACCTGCAGAGCGGTGAAAAGGAGGAGGTGAGAGCAGGACCAGCGCAAGGCCCTCGGCCAGCTGAAACCCTTGGCCGGGGGGGTTGAGATGTGCTCTGCTTTCTGGGCCATCCCGCAGTGCTTGGGATGGCAATCGCTGTGGGGTCCCACCTGAATGCTGTGCATGTCCTGGCCATGAGCACTGGGCAGGATCTGCCCCTGTTGTTCCCCCCGTGCAAAAGCCTTTCTGTAACAAAAATGAAGAGTATAAACGTCTTGGGTGCTGCGCTGGGACTGGCCTGTCCCAGACCCAAGTGGTCAAACCCTTGTGCTGGTGCACGAGGTGCCAGCTCATGCCTGYGTCGAAGGTTGAGCAGGGTTTGGGGGGAATTGCATGCGGGACYGTGTCCCAACACTGCAGTACGATGCACTGGCAAGGCTTTGATATCTACTCCCTGCTCCGCTTGGCAGCCAGAGAAGCTAGGAGATATCTGCATCTCCCTCCGGTACGTGCCCACGGCCGGGAAACTCACTGTCTGCATCCTGGAGGCCAAGAACCTGAAGAAGATGGATGTCGGGGGTCTCTCAGGTGGGTGTCAACTCATGGGCATCCTCCTCCCACCCCGCCATGGGGCTCTCGGCTTCCTTTGTTGAGGAAGGACACTGGGGCCATCAGTCTGGCAGGGCTTGGGGAATCCCCCTCCAGTGCCTGGGACCTCCTGCATAGGAGGCAGCCCAAGGTCTGGCTGGGGGGTGAGGGGAGATGGGGGTGGGATAAGCCCCCCAACCCTTAGGAAGGACGTATCGAATTTGGTCTGCCACTGGGTCCAGGGCCAGGACGCTGCAGGACCTGGGTGGTGAAAATGCTCCTCTGCCATTTGCTCCTGGTCCTGCTCCTCCTTGACTTGGAGCTGAGGACCTCAGTTGATGGCATGTTTTATGCTAGAAGAGTCTTCCCATCTCCATCCCAGGGCTGAGCTCTCTGCCCAGGGGTCCTCAGCTCTCTCCAGACCTGCCTTAACCAGAAGAAGAGCAGTACCTGCATGGCTGGAAGGGTTCAGCTTTATTGCTGGGGTGTCCTGCTCCAGAAATGGGGGTGACAGGCCAGCACCTGCTGGTGTCACTCCACTGTCCCCAGCCTTCCTACAAGGAGACCCACAGGGTGCAGAAGAGCTCCATCCCTTGGCCAGTTGCTCCCACAAATCCTTTCCAGCCCAAATATTTTGGCTTTGGCCTCCATCCACAGACCTCAGAGCACCTTTACTCATGGAGGCCTCCTTACCCATGGTGCACCTCATCGTGGGCTGAGACCTCCTGGGCATCTCAGCCCTGGCTGATGCACCCTCCTGCCCCCCCAGATCCCTACGTGAAGATCCACCTGCTGCAGAACGGCAAGAGGTTGAAGAAGAAGAAGACCACAGTCAAGAAGAAGACCCTGAACCCCTACTTCAACGAGTCCTTCAGCTTTGAGATCCCCTTTGAGCAGATACAGGTTCGTCCGATGACTTCCCTGGGAGGCAGGCAGGGTGGGGGCGATGGGAGAAGTCCTGCAGCTGCCTGAGCCCATGTCCCAGCCTTCCCACCAGCCTGGGCAGCGCCTGCCGAGCTTCTGGTCTGGTCACCCATAAAATATGTCCAGTCCCAACCTGGGCCTGGGCTGATGCTGAGGGCAGCTGGTGCAGGGACAGAAGTGGGAGCCTGGGCAGCACCCATGGGATATGCAACCCCCAACCCCAGCTGGCAGCAGGAATGGGGCTTGCCTCTGCTCCTGGCCCTATAGTGCTCACCCCAGGTGTAGCAGGGACCCCCCGGTGGTCCTAGGGGCATTTTGGACCATTGGTAGGTGCCTTCTGCCCCTCCATGTCCTGCCCTAGCCCCTGCACGTGCCCCTTGCCCCAGCCCAGCCCTGTCAAGCCCTGTAGCCCGCAGCTCTTGCCAAGCCCCACACCACCCCTTGGTGCCCTTTCTCAGGTGGCCACCATGGCTCTGCCACCCTGGGATCCTCTGGGAAGGAAGTGGAGGAAACTATGGGCATGGAGGGGACCCTGCCCCAAAATGGGCCACGGTGGGGCTCAGCCTTGGGGGATCCCTCACCCTGCTGAGCCGTCCCAGGACTGGGGACAGCATGGAGGCCATGGAGCCATCACGGCCGCTGCACCTTTCCGCCCCTCTAAAGAAGGTTTCCTCCTTTAGAAAGTGCAGGTGGTCATCACGGTGCTGGACTACGACAAGCTGGGGAAGAATGAAGCCATCGGCAAGATCTTCACGGGCTGCAATGCCACCGGCACGGAGCTGCGGCACTGGTCCGACATGCTGGCCAACCCCCGGCGGCCCATTGCCCAGTGGCACTCGCTGAAGCCAGAGGAAGAAGTAGATGCAGCTCTCGGGAAAAACAAATAGGAAGATCTGCCGGCCAGCGYGGCATGGCACTGTGGACAGTCAAAGCGACCCAGAGCTACTGATACCTCAGTTACGCAACCTTTGGTTTTGGTTTTTTTGTTCTGTTTTAAGCTGAAATACCCTTTGATGGCTGTGGAAGGGTTTCCAGACAGTCCCAATAGCTTCCAGGGGAAGAGGTTAAAGACACGGATGGTTCTTTTTGTTCTTCAGCATCGCTCCCTTCTGCTGCATGTCCCATTGCCTCTGCCCACCATCCCTTCCAGGTACAAAGCCACTGTCATGCCTGGGACCTTCCCCGGCAGCCGCGTCACCAGCCCGCAGCATCGCTGCTGCTGTCCTTCCCTTGGGTTCACATGGGGAACCCTCGAACGTTGCATGGAGGTGATACTGGAGCCTGATAGCGCGAGATGACCAGACCCACTGTGTTCGCTTGGTGCATGAACAGCTGTGTGGACATCAAAACGGCGGAGAATACCCTCTGCAGGAGACCCAGGTGCCTCCCGCTCCTGCTCTGCCTTTGTCTGGGAAGGGCAAGAGCCATGGCTTCTGGCCGAGGATGGCCAGCTCCAGGTTTGGCTTCTTCTGGGGAGAGGTTTGCAGGGACGGCGGGGCCCYGCTGCGGCTGGCATGGCGGTGGGGTGCCGAGCCCTCGGCGTTGCAGCCGGAGCCGTGGGGGCCAGTCTGAGCACGGGGAGCAGGGGTTCTGCTCTGAGGAGACGCATGGTGGGATGTGCATGCAACAGCACCGCAGTGCGGACCACTACCACCTCTGCCGCGCGGCCGTCACGTCCCCAGAGGCCGAGCGAGGCCAGCGCTGGGTGATTTGCATGTGTGTCCCACCATGCTTGGTTGAAACCTGTAGATCGAGATGCTTCCACAAGGCAGGTTTACGCTGAGATGTCTCCAAATGCCAGGTGACTCCCCAAAGGCCATCGTGTGTCCCCAGGGCTGAGTCCCACCATGGGCACCCCAGCACAGCCTTGGGGCAGGCGGGGGGCTATGGGGAGCTCCAGCCCCACCGCTGCGTCCCACCACCGTGATGCCAGTGGGAAGGGTGAGAGCAAGCCCGTGGCCAACAAGGGACCAAAGCCCCTGACCCCCGCGAGCTGCTGCTCCCCACCAGGCCGTTGGCTGCTCAGTCCACCCCATCCCGCTCCCCTTGGGGGTATAAGCCATATCCGTGTCCCTGACAGTGGTCAAGAGGTTCTCTGGGCCACCTCTCCACCGTGGGATGAGCCAGGACAAAGCCAATGTTGTTCCCTGCAGCTGGGAGAGAGTCCAGCAGCCCTGCCCAGTTCAGCCCAGTCTGTACTGGAGCACTGACGTGAGCTGGTGTCCCTGTCCCAGCTGCGACTCCCCAGCAGCTTCCTGCTCCCTGCTCCGCTTTGCTTTCCTGGACTCGGTTTTGCGGGGTTTTGGCACAGTTAAGCAGCGAAGGGCATCGCATCTTCAGCGAGGGGGGCTTGCAGTGGAGAAGGAGAGCTCTGGGGTGCAGCCGGGGATGCCCCGGGCATCGGGGATGCTGCTCTGGGGGTCCAATGCCTGGGCTGGGACCTCAGTGCAGGGTGTCCCGAGCCCAGGGACAAAGTGCCAAAACTGAGCTCACCCCGGTGCCATCGGATGCTTCGGCAGCTCCCTGCAGTCCCTGCTTCCCAAAGGGCATCTCAGCCCTGGCTGGAGGTGAGGAGATGATGGGAAACTTGGTGGCAGCCACAGCTCAGGGGGTTCAGGTTCAACACAGGGACGAGCCCCTTCCCCTGGAGGGATGTGCAGCCCTTGGACAGGTCCCCAGGGAGGGACGTCTCCGTCCTTGGGGGAGGTTCGGGGCTCAGTTAGCCAAGCTGCGGTATGGTGGTGGTGGAGGTTGGATTGGAGACCTCCAAAGACCACTTCCACCACCACCTCGGCTGCGCTTGACCCATGCCCTCGGGCCCAGCACGGCTGCTGGGGCTTTGTGGGTCAGCAAGCGAGTGACCATCTCCAGCTTTAATTAGTCCCTTTTCCTAATGGATGTGTCAGTGTCAGCAAACAAGGTCCTGCCCTGCTCGTGTAGCCAAAGGGAGAAGAGATCTCGGGGTGCTTTTAATTAACGGGGAGCTGGGGGCAGCTCATGCCCCTCGGCCGGGGGCACTGGCAGGATTCGGTCTCTCGAATCAGTCTAGTTTCAGAGTCTGCCCGGGCACCGGGGGGGGTGTTTGCCTTATGTGGAAATGGGTTAAAGAAGAAGGAATTGGAAAGAGCACTAAAATCCTCTTGTTGGCAGTCTGCGAGCATGCACAGCCCCGCAGCTTTCCTTGGGAAGCAGGCGGAGGTGTGGACGCACGCCTGTATGCATACACATGCGCACACCCACACGTGCACACCCCCATGCACACCCCAGACCCGCCGCGTTGCCCGGGGTCTCACCCAGCAGCGGAGGTCCCACCCGGCTGGTTCCATTCGGACTCTTTAAGCCTCGGGGGGGGGAAACTGTGACTTTAATACATAATTAATTTTTTTTTTTTTTAAATAAAAAAAGGAAAAATAACCAACATATTAAAGCCATCTGCGCTGCCTCTGACCTCCCCCTTAGTTGTGTGTAGTTAAAAATATATGGAGACATAGCTGTATATACCATGAACAGTGCATGAGATGCAGCCACATAGCAGTAGCAGCATGGTTAAAGCCAAGCGCGGCGCTGCACGCTCTGCCCCACCGCTCGCCGCTGCCGGCACCTCCGACCCGACCATGTTTCTCCAGCGAGGCAGAGACGTCGACGAAGAAAACTCATTGCCTGAGTGCTCTCCACCGCCCTGATTATTTTCTCCAAAATAAATAAAAAAATAAAATCATGTAAAAGAAGAAAATAATGCCAAGAAGCAAAGCATGCCAAGCCAGTCCCTCACAGCGGAGGGTGAGCCGTCACCRACTCAGCCGTGACTTCCATGTGTGTCTTGTTCCTGTATCTTGTCGCATTTATACCATGGCCGGGTAGTGGCAACATCGTGGCTTCAGCGTCCTGTGTCGCGTTGGTGCATTTCACCATCAGAGCAACTTTAGAAGCCATATTAGACCACGGTGTGCCGGGACCCCAGGGGGATGGGCCCACAGGTGAGCCGTGCCCCCCCTTCCCCCCGTGTGTCCACCGTTCCCCCAGGTTTCATGGGGCTCAGCGGCGGAGCCAGGCTGGCAGGACGAGCCGCATTGACCACCGCCTCGGTGGCCACGGATGCTGCCGTCACGCCGGGTGAGGGGACAGGGCAGCGCTGGGCACAGATGCCGGGGCCGACCTGCCGGTGGCATTTCTGCAATGGAAAGGCTGGGATGCGGCGAAGATCTGGTGGCAAAAAGGCTTTTCGGAGCAATTTGGGTTATTACTGCCATGTCTGGTCAGGTGGTTTTCATTTTGGGGACGAGAGCTGGCATTCCCCTCTCCCAGCTGCACCGTGGTGCAAACCCAGCCATGCCACAGAGATGCTCGGCTTCAGTCTCCTGGCATTAAAAGGAAGCGAATCCACGAGGCTTGTCAACAAGCTCGGCTTTCTTTTCCTTTTTTCCCCAAACCTGGGAGGGAGGAGCAGCTCCTTTGGGAGTCCCAGGCTCAGGCGGTTCCTGGAGCGGAGGACCCCCTGCGCCGGCCCCGCTCTGCCCCGTCCTGGCCCCTGCAGCGCTCGGCTCCAGCGGGAAGCTGCTTTTAAAGCCCCTTCCTCTCGTGTGGACTCTGTCGTTTCCGTCTCTTATCGTTAAATGGTTATTTTGTAATGATATCTGTCTCCTTATTAAAGAAACGAGCTGAAAGGAGCCCCAGTTCCCTTCTGGTCTTGCTGCTGGGGATCAGCGGGGCGTCCACAGCGGGGGTCAGGTCCCAGGGCTGTGAGCCCAGGGATGATGGAGGGATGGAGGCGCAGGGGGAACCCCGCGAGGGCCCAGGTCCCCTGGAAACACGAGTGTGCTCACACGCATGGTGGGGATGTCTCCAGGCAGCCTTGAGCCCTGGTGCCCTGGCTGATCGTGGCTGGCCCAGACGTGGGGTGCAGGTGGGAAGAYAGCAAAGGTCCCCACCAAATTCTTCACCCCCAACACATAAGAGTTTGGTCCATATATTCATGTTTAGGTCCTGCCCTGCTTTGCAGAGGTGCTGAATGCCCCTAAACCCAAGGGAAAGAGCTCAAGCTGCAGTAACCACCTCCGAAGACTGAAGTATGCAGAGATTTCTAGCAACCTCACTTGGGACAAAGGCTCCAAGACGTGGCACCAGTGCCCATGTCTTTGCTACGGGTTTGTCCTGACCAAGCTCCTGAGCAGAGCCAATATAGGGCTTGGCATCATGGGGGGAGAGGGGCCTGAACCCCGTTGTGGTTCAGAGGCATCAGATGGGACCCTCTCCCGTTCGCCTTCCYGGCTGGTGGGTGGCTTTCAGGGACGTGCATCCACAGTTCCTTCATTTGAGCTTTCCCTGAACAGGCATGCAGGGSAGCATTGCCTTTCCCGTGTTGTAACTGCAGCAGGTACGTAGCTGCAGAGCATTTGTGCTTTTATAGATGATTGATACTGTCGTGCTATGGAAATTTTGGGAGGAACAGGGCATTTTAGGCTAAACAACTTGTAGCAGCTTCCCAGGCTCCAGAAAGATGGAAGCAAAGTCAAAGCTTCTATTTTATCAACTCTTATTTTATTCATTTATAAATACTGTTGTGTTTACAAGCATCATAGATGTGAATATTATTCCCAAACTTTCAAACACATAATACTTATAATACTATATAACAACAACCAGTAAAACAAATCATTCATCTCAGGGTTTGAAAGGCCACTCAAAAGTTGCATAAAAATACATTCTCTCCCCATCTCGTAAGCTAGTCCTGCTTCTCCAAGGAGTTTATTTACAAAGAGCCATCATCAAACTCGCAGCCACAATAGGCGGGTTCACCCCAAGCAATAAAAATGAATTCACCCCAAGCAATTGCTTAGAAAAAAAGCTTGTGTTCTCCAATGGAGATCACGTCTGGCAAATGCTCTGGTTCAAATAGGGATCAGTTTAAAAACTGCTTGCTTTGCACTCTGTCCCAAGCGCAGAGTGCAAGGTGTCCTATTCGTTACCTCCCCAGTGCACTGGTTATGTCAGGCATTAAGTGAGACCAAAAAAATTCATTCTCAAGAATTTGGTTTGCAATTGCGTCGTCGTCACGAAATACTCACAGCTTTGGCTAGTCAGCAAGACTAAACTGTTGGTGGGTCCTCTACCCTAGTCAGAGTTCAGGGGGATAATCCAGTGCTAAGCAGACACTTCATCTTAAGTGGTTTGGCTTTGCAAGGTGCCACGCAGAGGAATTAAGCCTTCCGCACCCTTTGCATACTGTTCCTTAGGATAAAATGCAATGAGTGTCCTGGTAGGAAGGGGCAAAATGACAGCGCAGGATGGATTTGTCAGATTGGGTTGAACCCTCTTCCTAAAACAGATACCAGGCTTCTTCACGCTGCCAGGAACCTGCCTCGTGAGAAGAACAGGACCTTTAGTCTGAAATCTCGTTCCTYGTCTTGCTGGGATGCACGACCTGAGACACGCACGTTGGCACGCCAGCGCCGCGCCAACCACCAGCAGCCCCAGCAGGTGAGTATCTTCTTCTCCGCGTGGCACAGAAGGGACTGGACTCCTGTTTAGAGCTGAGAGAGCCCAAGTCTGAAGCGAGGAGTGGGTCACCAAGAGAAAAAACATCAAGAACTGCAGAAGTACTCACATAAAGAGTGCACCAAGTGGGAACGGCGTGCAGAAAAAGCATTGACCGGATCTCAAGACTTAAAGCTGTTAAATATAGCAGGGTTAAAATAAAGTAATATAAAAAGGATGCCCGGCTTAGGCAGTGCTCTGCAGAAACCCTGATGCCATTACCAGCTTTGGTCTCTTCCTCCCCAAAGCACAGCAGCAGAGGAAGGGCCTCAGTGTACCAGGAGAAACGGCATCTTATGCCGTGCACAAACAGCTCCGCTGGCTGAAGAGCGGTGGAAGAGGAACCTCTGTCTAGAGCTTCCTGGGGAAAAAATGGCAGCTCTAAGAAGAGCTAGAGAGGTGGAAACAGGCAGGACGGGGAGGGGAAGGGGAAAAAATGGAGAATTAGAAAAAAAAAAAACCAAAGAAAAAAACCCCAGGGAGAGGAAAATAAACACACTTTCTGAAGCAATAACCAGTAAAAGGTTCCAAAAAGCCCAGGATTGACTGATAGAGATAAATTTTACCCTGTTGAGCAAGCTCAAGAATTCTGCTCGTGTTCAAGTATCTCATCTATCTCTCTCATAGCAGAAAGAGTCCCACCAGCCCAGCAGGAGCCGCGAGCCCACAGTCAGCAGAGGTGCCCGGGAACGTAGGTAGAACTTCTTCATGGCAACCTCAAAGTTCAATGTCTGAGACTGCAACTCTCAGCCAGACAGAGCAAGGAAATCAAAGGACAAAGGAAATGAAAGGACAAATATGGAAGGATGTAAATGGGAAAGTGGTTTGGATACAGCAAGAAGCCTCTGAGAGAGAAGGTATCATTCGAGAGGAGTCTATTAAGGGGAAGCTCAACAGATCTGATGACAGGCTACTGCTGCTATCATCAAAATCACACAGCACGTAGAGGAGCCACTGTCTAAATGCCCATAGAGAGAACAATTTCAAACTGTTCTGAGTATGTGTAACATTAAAGAGGCCTTTTTTTGAGGTTTCCTTCAAGGTCAAGGCTTATTGCAAGCTTTTGACAGGTTAAAAGACTTTCATCCTACCGATACAGTTACCAGCACGCCCGAGGGTAGCTCCTTGTCCCCCTGACACCAATGCACCCACACCTTTCCAAGGCATGCAGGAGGACAAGTGATCCCTGCTTCATGCTCCTCTGCCTTGAAACCCAGCTGCGTCAAGCTTCTTCACCAACAGATGGGTGGGTGGGATTGGACTCTGGCACTCCCCCTCTCTACAAAGAAGCCACTGCTGCCTTTCACTTGGTCAGCCTCCTGCTGCAAATCAAAGCCAGGTACCTGAAATACCAGACCAGACTCCTCTACAGGGCTCTGCCTCCATGAAGATAGCAGGAAAATGTCCCAGATGGCTGTCAGGAACCAGGGAGGCTGGTTTCTGGTGTGGGCCCAGCTCCCTGCAAGGTGATTCACGCTCATATGCATGTGAAAGCAGCAGAGGATCTCTAGGGGTTCAAGCTTGTCCTTCAGAAAGCTTGGCAAGTATCTGTGATACATCCTATCCTGAGGAGCAAGAGTCCAGATGCAATTAGCAGATGCTACTAACTACTGAGACAGGAGCCCTGGAAGGATACAACATGATACCAAATCACCCGGGCTGTGGAGGAAAGGCAGGGTGAGGGCTAAGGTGTCTGACGCCGAGAGTCAGCGCTGACGTTACTGAACAGGTTCGAAATCTTCTATTAAATAAAAGACTCGGTCTACTGGGGCGAAAGGAGAAGGTCTCTGTGCAAAGCAGCTGTCGTCAGCCTGTACAGAAATCAGCCCTGGTGGCTTTCACAGCATCACATTTTAACCAGAGTCCCACATCTTGGGTGGGTTGATGTGCATCCTCAGAGTCCCAGCCCATGTTCATATTTCCCACCTGTGAAGGGCTTGGATGTGCTGGATTAGTTCTTTAGGCATCACTGTTTAAAGTAGGAGCTACCTACTCCAGATCAGAGTCCAACACCAAATACTGGGCTTCTGGAAGAAGAAGTTTTGGCAGCTCAAACCCAGTCCTCACGTTTCTCTTCTCCCTTGAATAAAATGTCCGAGATACCACAACATGCTTAAATTAAAAATAATAAAATGGCAGGGGTGTGTGTTGTGGGGGAAATAAGGGCAGAAAGGGAATGTACAGCAAAGGGCAGGGCAAGGCAGGTGTGACAGATTGATCCCATGGCTGAAATGCTTGCTGTACTTTTGACAGGAGGAAAAGAGGGGGGTAGGGCTGGGTGGCGGGGTTGGCAGCTCGTGTAGGGCACCCCTCTTCGTCCTGCCTTTGCTCAGGCTTCCTATTTGGAGAGCTTGCTGATGACACGAATGAGGGCTCCATTCTCATCCTTCAGCCTTTGGTTGTCCGACTTCAGCTCTGTCAAAATCTGCAGAGACAAAGAGAAGGTGGGATTACGACTCAGCGCTGCCCGCTGGACAAGCCCTACGGCTCAGAGGGAACAGCAGGGACGTGGCATCCCTGCAGCCAGGGCGGCAGCTGGATGCTTGGCTTGTGTCCTCACCACTGATGTGCCACAGCAGCGTGCAGAGCTTTCCTTACTGTACACCCTCCACCCAGCGCACTTTTAATGTCAATAATTTCTCTGTAACATCGCCAGGATTTTTACAAACTGGGCATCAGGTGTGGAGGGGTTGAGAGGGGACTCGAGCACAGCAAAGAGCCAGGGAGCCCCCGGAGCTGGGAAAGTCCGTGGTGAGAAGCGATGCCATGGCCCCAGCACGAGGTCAGGACCAGTTTGGGAGGGCAGGAACCATTTCTGGGCTGTTTCATCCCAAACCTGTGCCCAGAAGCTATATATAGGGCTTGGCAGAAAACTATAAAGCTGTTTTTTCTGATTTGTTTTTTCCATTTTACCAGGACTAGAGGGGAAAACAAAGGTTTGAAATTCTCACTCAGGACTGGACCAAGCCTGGCTTGCAAAATCTCTTTAGAATAAACCTAAATCTCCTTGGGATCCCATAGATGTTTAATGCAAACGCGCATGCCACAGCCAGAGGACTGGTAGAACATACTGACACTGGAGATACCCCCTCAGTGCTCAGTGTTTAAGGCTGGAGCTCAACCAGGGGTTGCAACACAGACAAAAGCCAGAGAGTTTTTAATTGGAAATAGAGGAAGAAATAGCTTTGCCAAGACCTTTCCAGCATTTCGCATTGGCAAAAAACCCTCCTGACTCCCCTTGCTTCCCACCCTGCCGGTGGGTGACCTTCAGTGGAGTGTCCCCAGCTGTTTGGGGACTGGAAGGAGACTGGTGTGACCAGCCCCAGAGCCTGCTGGAACAAGCCAGGGTGGAGTGGGGTCACATGCAGGCATGAACAGGACCGGTATGAGCTCAGCGATGACTTGAGGAGGATCTTAGAGGAATTCCCCCAAATTCAAACTCCCTACTAAACCTTCTCCTTCCTCCTAAGCTGGAGTTTCAGCTCTGACCACAACTTCCTGCCCGTTCCTCTCATCTGCAGCCCCTCCAGGACCACCGCCACCGAGCGCAGGCAGCTCCCGGGGCAGACGCCAGCTCCCACCGCTCCTGCTGGAGCAACTCCCTCCTTTCACAGTCAGGCCAAGCCATGCCTGGCCCCAATGTGCCCAACCCCGTCCCCGCTGGCACTGGTGGTGGATGCTCCAGACCGAGGTTTTGCAAAAGAGAGAGGAAGGGGAGAATGCAGCATGGCGGGTTATTGGGGAAAGGGTAAAACTATGTGATGGGCTGGCCGGAGCTTCAGCTAGTGATGCTTAGAAGTGTCTCACTGGACCCAGTGATGGTGCGACAGGCACATCTCCATGACAGGGCTGTCATCAGAACAGCAGTCATGACTCCGTATGCAATTTCTCACGGCCCAATGAGAGGCATCGCCCATCACCAAAGTGCTCAGGAGCCCACAGAAACGGGAAGAGCACTTGCTGCCTCACTCTGCACTCCTCCATTTCCTCCTGAGCTTCGTCTAACACCCACAACACAGCACGGTGCCTTGCAGTCTAGTGCACTGCGACAGTTCAACCAGCTATTGGGGTCTGCAGATGGACAGTCCCTGGTCCTCTCTATGTCACTGCTTGGGGTGGCCTTGCAGTCTTGAGTGTGTCCATCACTGCAACGAGGCAGCAATATGAAGTTCTGCCACTTGCTTTGGTAGAGATAATCTGTCACAGGTTCCCAGAAGCAACATCAGAGAGCAACCATCCCGGTTCTACAGCTTACTGGAAGCTCTGATGGTGGCTATGCCTTACACACGATTCAACGCAACTTTGGTGATTTATTTGAAAAGGAAGGAGCGTAAGTACATGTAAAGCAAGTGCTTCTTGAAAAGTTTCCCGGCTGTAACCCCACTCCATCAGTTTCCAGTGAAGCTTTCTGAAAACTAAACATGAACCTTATAAAATTTCATTCCTCRCAGGCCAAGGGCATCCTCCCTTCAAAGCAAAGCAACCTCAAGTCGGGTAAAATAAACTGCACGTGAAGCAGGCTGGTAATGCAGAGGCCTGAAAACTGAAGCTTTATAAATGTCTCATTGGAAATGGTAAGGAGGGATGCGGCACAGCCCGCAGGGGATGGTGAAGCTGACCATGATGCAGCACTGGYGTAAAGCAAGTTTTGAGCTAGAGGCTGGTCCGAACAGCGGTGCTGTGTGTTACCTGTGACACCAGAGAAGGTGGCACTTCAGAAATGACATGGATTTTGGAAAATGAGATTCTTTGAAAAGCACCAGTGCTGCAAGAGCATGGTAAATCTGTCAGAGTTTAAAACAGTGACATTACTGCATAGCTGTGATGTCTACAGACACCAGTGAGACAAGGTTTACAGGTACCAGCAACATCCTCTGTTAGACCTACTGAAAGAGTTGAAAAAAAATCAGCAGAGCTTGCAGACACGCGGCTCTTCTCCAGCTCAGACACCAGCAGTGAATTGCAAACCTATAAGCAAGTTGGGAAGGATCAGTCCACCCGTGTCTCAGCCAGCCTGCACAAGAGACAAGGCACGTCAGAGCAGACGGGTGTTAGCAGGGGGAAAGCGATAATGTGAATATTTCCTAGGAGAAGAAGAGAGACCGGTGACTTACAGTTCGTGAAACATTATTTCTCCGAGTCTGGAAATAGTTTTGCTCAATTTTCCCTCTCAGATCTCAAAGCACGTTGGGAAGGAGAATGACTTAAACTCACCGCTTGTGAGAAGGAATGAGTCAGTGACAGGTTCGAGAATACTTTCGCAGACTTAAACCAGAAAGATGGTGAGATCATTTAATCTGACCATCTGCACAATTCAGGCCACATAACACGAAACACCCCCTCTCTCAGCCCCTGTGATACACGTGTGGTCTTGAACTGAGACTCCYGGAAAGGGGAAGCCACAATTCCCCTGGTTAGTTTGTTTCTATGGTTAATCATCCTTGATATAATTTGTGTGCTAAGAATAGACTTTTTTATACCTTAGTGCCACTTCCAGCCCACAAGAGCATACTGTTTCTTCCTTTTTTTTAAAAAATAGCTATGTCTGAAGGGATCTGAATATCCCTACTAACCTGCAAAAGATAGGTAGGGCCCTAAGAAAGAAGCATTTACAGCTTTATTTTAGCACTGAACCAATGAAGTAGCAGGAAAGGATGTAATTTAACTGCGTGATGTGCGAGGGCAAAGCTTACGGAAGGCTTGTCCTTGGATTTCAAACACTAATTGCTCTGCACTGAATTTAAAACAGAAGATGAAAAAAGAAAGTGCACCTGGTCCGGCTCCTGTTGCTTCACCTGCCTTGTAGCCAGACCGCAGGAGGCAGAGGGGATGCTGCAGCCTGTGAACTCGGACTCAAAAATCTCTGTTTAAAATGAGGGAAGGAGCTCGTCCTCTTTGCTCAAGTGACCAAGAAAACCTGCTGAGGACTGCCCAGTTGTAGGTTTTCTAAAAATCACCTTCTTGTCTAAAATGTGCACTTTTCATAATATCCCTAGAAATTTATTACATTGTTCATTCTGACTTTGGATAATCTTATTTGCTGGGTGCCAGCTTCTCACTGAACTAAGTCCAATTAAAAAAGAATTATATTATGAGCAGACACATAGCATAAAACACCTATTTCAAGGTAAGGTAATGGGCTGCTGGCTAACCCATTGGCACTGACAAGCCACCCCAAAGCCATTTGCCAGTGTTAAGCCACAGGGAAGCAGCTGATCCATCACCCCTCACTAGCCATCTCAGTGCCATCCACCCAGCCCTATGCCCTTGCATCAAGGTGTGGAGCACGTCCTCCTATTCCTCTCCCAGATGATGGGACAAGGCAACCCCCCGATGCGGTCGGTTAGTAAAATGGCAAGGTCAGCATCATCTGCCAAGCAGAGTGAAAGTCAGCAGGACTGAACAGAGCCTCCAGTGAAACCCTGCCTTCAGCCGGGCAGTAACACCATGCTTTTGGCTTTCAGAGGATCCTTTGCCCATGCTGCTTTTGAGGCACAAGCTTCATCAGACACCCTCGAGAGCAACGAGGTGAGGGGGAACAGCCCAGCCAAGGGAGCGGAGACCTGCCTGGAAGAGTGGAAGAGGGAGGCGAGATGAGCCGGAGGGAAAGCAGCTACAGCTCCTCCGATTCCGAGGGCTTGGCAGGCAGAGAAAGTCTGGCTACGACCCGGGTCAGAGCCCTGTTTTCAGCCAGAAGTTGCTCATTCATCTGCCTCAGAGTGTGAATCTGTTTGAGCTGGTGGAGATTCTGCGGAGAGTGAGAGGAGTGGACAGAAAAATACAGAGAAAACACACCACGAAGACAAAAGGGCACAGAAATGTGAATTTAGTCTACAAGCAGTAAAAGAAAAAAAGAGAATAAAAGAAAAATTAGTAGCAGAGAGTGCTGGATGGGCAGCAGCTCAGATGCTTATGGGGAAAGCCTTACAACAYGCTGAGGATGTTTTGTGAACATCCCTTTCTCCAGGGGCCCCCAAAGCCTTTAAAAAGGTCACATAAAGCGATTTCCCACCACAAAGCAGGACAGGCTCCTGCAGGTTATATTCTAGTTTATCCAGACAGTGAGCTCCAGCAGCACACAGCCCCTGGACTTAGGAACTACTGTGAGAACTAGCACCATTGACTTACCACCTAGCAAGCTTTGAAAACACTGCTGGCAACTGAGAATTTCTTTAAAACTCCTTTTCTTCATGTATCTCTAAAAGCGAAAGCAGTCTTGTGTAGCAGAGTGAACAGAGCTTCATGGGAGATTTTAAAGGCACAGACTGAAGCACCTGAAAGCATCGCTGTCCTACAGCAGACCACCGAGACACGAACCGCGTCTGCTCACACCCCTCGTCCCTGCGGCACCTGAATGATGGCTCTTGGGTCTGCTCAGGCTTCAGTCCTGCCAAAAGGTCTGGGGCATGTGTGGGTTTTTCATCCCTGCCCAGATTCAACTCTTCTCTGTCACAGGGCTCAATTTACCTCTGATCTCGAGAGGTGAAAAGTCAGAACCTTAAAACGCTCATTTTAACTAGAGGAGTTTGAATGACAGCATCTTACACAGGAGGCATGTGAAAACATGGCATTCTTGCTTACAAAAGAAACAAGTGGGCAAAGGATGGTGTAGAAATCGAGCCCCAAARCTGGGGCTAGCACAGGTATAGCGGCAATGGGGAGACACAGAACATAAAAGCAATGAGGAAGGCAAAATGGGAAAATGGTAAAAGCCATGCAGACATCACCATTTCTACAAGGACGACATTTTTCCCAGTGATGCTAAAGCAAAACAATGTGCTGGACATTTATACCAAGCGCGGGTGCCAGGACATGCTGAGGGCTGCAGAGCTGCTTTCTGAGCAGCGTCCCATCCCTCCGTCCTCCCGACAGCTCGTCGGGCAGTGGGGCCACGTGAATGATAAACTCTCCTCCACGGTGGAGGGAGCACAGACACTGGGCAGGGGGAAGGCAGGAAGGGGAACATCTGCGAGAAGAGTAGTTTTAAGTTCAAGTGAAAAAATCCCAGCCCAGAACCAAAGCAGCTTCTGTCCTGCCCGCAAACCAGCATGCTCTTCCCTGTGTCCTCCTACTCGTGAGCTTGCGACAGCAGGGAGGAGACGGAGGGAAGGGGATTCCTGTCTACCATTTTATTAGCAGAAAGTGCTCAAAGGGAGGTCACTGTCTGTTCTCAACCAGCAGCAGCAAATCTACTGCGATACAAAGAACTTGCATGAACTTCCACCCAACTTGCATGACGTGGAGCTGGCTGCAGTTGGCAAGGAACCTGCTGCATCCCAGGACATTTTGTCCAAGGGCTCGTTCCTGCGTAAAAGCGAAGTATTTTGTGTAGGCCCCCCATCCATCAGCTCGATTCTAGCTACCCAAAAGCACTACCTCTGCTCCCTGTTAAGGAATCAAGATACCTCGTCCAAAAGCCTTGAAAACCAACGGAAGCAAGGCAGGTGAGTGCAGGGAGTCAGCAAAGGATGGGGTTTGAGCCCCCCCGAGGGCATCAAACTGACAAAGCAGCTCCTGCTACTTGGACTGCACCAACACAATTCTGACACTGGATAAATCAACAGGTCCCAAGACAGAGCTACAGCCAACAAACTGCAGGAGAGCTTCAGGGACATCCCGGCAGTGAGATCCCCTCTCAGCAAATCTCAGCCATCTATCCATCATTTAACCCACCCGAGCTGTGCCAGCTCCCCCTGCGCTCGGTGAGGACACAGACGGACATCACATGTCTGTCCTGTGATAAATCACACCCAGGAGCCGCCAGAGGATGGTTCATACTGGAAAAGCCATTTCTTTTGGTGGTATCATGGATTATAAACGTCCTCTGTTTTATCACAGGGAACACAGCTGAGCATCTGGCTGGTAGAAAACATCAAACATATGTAAAACAGGGTGCCGTGCTAGGTGGGATAGAAAGGATTGTGATCATTTTAGAGACCACCTTTATTTTTCCATACCAAAATAGCACGAAACCTCATCATGGCACAATCAGACGCCGCTCAGCCTCAGCACACTGCCACAGACGATAAAAAGGATCACTTATGTAAAAATGTGTGCGTGCTGCAGGTAGGACAGCCTTCTATTTATCCAAGAAACCTAGCAAAGGCCGGGAAGCTGGGACTGAAGCCAAGGGCGAAGACCAGAATCTGGATGATACCGCTGTGATTGCTTATCACTCTGCTTGATACTTGGCTTACCGAAAACAGGTTTCTCAGTTCAGCTGTACCTGCCTTCAATTAAAGGATTTTGTGCCTGCAACACTAGGGGAAATAAAAATGCCCAAAGCATGCACAATGTACAAAGCCAGGAGGTGCAGCGCTGCTACGGAATAAAGAAGCTTCTGTGACCTTCAAGAAAAATTGCTGTGTTAAGTTGGGACCTCAGGCACTTGGCATTGAATTCAGTTCAGTGCAAATGCTAATTTTCTTTTTCCTTCCTCAGCCAAGTTGCTGTATCTCCAGTCAAATTCTGCAGTCACTTAGGAAAAYACTGCACCACTCTGTCACCTTCGCAAGAGCAGGTCTGTAGGAACAGCTCTGGCACCAAAGACTTCTTTGATATCACTGAGTTTGTCCTGCTCCTCTCCATTTCTTGATTGCTTTGTTAGCAGTAGTTAAACTCATGAAAGGAACAAAGCTCGTTACCTCAAGCATAGCCTGAAGTACAAAGTGTTTCTGTCACAGAAACCCAGGACCTTCCTGCGACCGCTGCTGTGCCTCCTCTTCCTAAGAAGTCAGCTGCAAGAAGAGGAAAGCCCTGGCCAGGACATCAGATGCACAGAACTGGACACAGACACCCCAGGATCAAAAAGCTGGATGTGAGCCATGCTGGACTGGTTCAATTCAAAGACCAGTGGGAAGAACCCCAAAACCCACAGTATTACCTGAGACCTAATAACCTGGCATGTTTGGTTGTTTCCCCTTGCTGCTCTCCATGTTAAAGGAAACTGGTGGATTTGCTTAAGTCGCTTATTCCTTCTGATTCTGCTTGACAGCTATTCAGCTAGTGCAAGAAGCAGGAATGAAAGTCTAACCTGAATTAACAGATTTGTTTTCCTGGCTTGACTTCCACACTAGGGATTAACACAGATGCTCTGTGGAGGTTATCTCATTCTAGGTAAACACAGCTGGGCTGACTCGCCCGCTTTAAGGCATGGTGTAAGTGGACACGGAAGTGCTTTCCTTACGGACTTGTCCAGTTCAACTTTTTTATCTTCAGAGGCTTTATAGTCATTGAGTGGCTGTCAAGAAGGACATGTCACAGCACACACAGGTACTCACCACATGCTCGAGTTTTTGCAAAAACTAGTGGAAACGTAGCAGAACCTCAGAAGAGATATTTTCAAATTTCATGTCTGTTTATTCTACTAAAAAAAGGCTACTTTGGTTGTTCAATGCAGCAAGAATGCAGCAGAGAGCAAAGAGTAAGTACCACTCTCGAGGACCTGATAGTTCATTTTCAGCTAGACCACAGGCTTCTTTAGCTCACGTCTCCAGCAGTGACCCGCAGCTTCGGGGCAATATAAGAACATGTCAAACTTCTAGCAGTGCTTCTCCTTTTGCACCATCTTGGCTTCCATCAGTCTGCAGCTCTGGACTACCCGAACCAGAGGCGCTTTGGCTGCGTCCAACAGTTCCTACAGGCACCTTCTTTCATTAGTTGCTTTCCGAACCAATATAAATGTTCAAAACCGACAGGCCACTAGAGGACACCAATTTGTCTTTTTACTCCATGGACTGAGCTGGTTTACAGAGTGATCTGCATAGCTGAAGAAACAACACAAACTGCTACTGTCTGCATTTTCTTTTGAAGGCCGTATTTCTGYAATTACAGGAAGGTCTTGCTGGAGTTAAAGGTTGCTACCTGTTCAGTGAACAAAGAATTTGGAATTTCTCCTTCCCCTTCTGGCTAGCAGATCCACGCTTATTTTCTCCTCCATGAAAGAACAAGTGAGCCTTTACAGTAAGACTCCACCAAATTGTTCTGCTACTTATTGCAGTAGAAGATGCACCACAAGCCAATGAGTCCTTTCAAAGATGTACGCTTGGTAAATATATGAAGCTTCAAATAGAAACATAAAGTTGGAACCTCCTCCAGGGTGGCAGGAAATCGTTTCCATCAGTGCATCGTGCTGGGAGAGCTCACAGCTCTCAGATGGGGTCCTTCCTTCTTAAAGTAGCTGGGTCCCACCTGGGTCATGCTCAAAGGGAATGAAAGCGCAGGGCACAGAGCAAAGGGGGGCATTCTGTGAATACGAGCATTAAAATATAGTGTAAAATGATGTAACGGTGCCAAATCAGTGTGAAGTTTTAGGTGTACTTAGGCGGCAAAACACACTGCTTCCTGCTCTGTGGTGCTCCCCGCTAGCCCCGCGCTCGCAGGGCATCCAAGCCACGGCAGGAGGAGAACCATCCTTTGAAGCAATGCCACGAGAGAGAGAAGAACGCGAAGGAGCAGTCGGTGGCGGATGTCTCGTGACAGTAAGCCATGCTGCACATTTCACCAGGAAGCAAATTCCTTTTTGCTGAAATCTATTCCAGGCTGACTTACTGACACAGCCTTCCAGTAACATGCTTTAGGAAGCGAGTACAGAAATACAACCACTCTGTGTTTTTTCCTGGCTAGTGTGCGTGATCTCAAAAGCCAGCTTTGTCTTCTTACCCATCTGGAGAGAACCATGACGGCTTAACTCGGGCTGCAGACTATACAGAGCACAGAGGATCAGCACACTGAAACTCATCGATGCCACAAAAGGTTAGTTTTGGAAAGCATTTAAGGAGAACAGCTTTCACAGTTCTCAGATCAAACAGCATAACAAATTAAACACATGGTGCAATCAGATGAATGATAATAGGACAGTTTTATTAGTATTTCATGTTTGGAGAACATGGCCATTAAAGTAAGTTCTGACTGCATAAAGGAACACGCTCAGAGGAAACACGAGTCCCTTCCCATGTACACCTTTAATATCCTACTCCTGGGTTACAATCCCAAAAGACATTAATACAAAGCATAAAAACTGGAATAGACAGTGAATAGGTTATTTCCTACCTTCATCTCCTCTTCCATTTCAGAGAGTTTCCGCTCCAGGGCTCGCTTCTCCTGTTTACAAGGATTCATAACAAAGATGGTCACAAGGATTTGAAAGAAAAACTTAACAGCACATTTTCTTTTAAAGAAAAGTAAGTGTCTTGTATTTCTGTAGGAGCATTCACTGAAAAGCATCTCAAAGTAACACACAGGTTACAACCGGGAGCTGATCAGATGGGACAGGGCTGCTGGTAAACCAGCAGGCAATACGTGCTGGGCCCATTTTGGCAGATGTCCTGATCCTGAGCTCTCTTCACACCCCTTCAATGCAACTATCCCCCCACCTTTAGTGATCCCAGTTTTCAGGACTTTCTGATGTAATGTGATTTTGAGCTCTGTAGGAGAAGCCATGGATTTAACTGCACCCCACTAAAGGAGGCAATGAGAAAACTCACCCAGCCCATCAAATAAGAAACAGTGAACAGGGAAAGGTGCCTGGCAATTCTGCTTCTCCCAGATTAATTTAGGGCTTCAAAGCTGTAAAGCTGACTGCTTTCAGTATATTTTGGAAACCGACAATTACACAGGTAGGCTCTGCCACGTGAGTACTAGTGGTGCCCTCAGTGGACAACTAGAGCCCTTGCCTACAGAGACCTGGACTCCATCAATGACTTCTTCAACATGAGAGGGCTCAAATCGCCCCAGGAAAGCACACTGAGCAGGAGGAAATGGCAAATGTGGGTCAGGAACAGGCTTTACACCCTTTGCCCCRCTCCTTTGCCCTCTGCAAAGAAACATGAGGCCAGGAGAGTGAGGAAAATGCAGCTTTTGAGTGTGGCTGTGGATGATGGGTTCTGGGTCACTTTTTGTCTACAGCACACTTCATCCAGGGATTCATCAGTGCAAAATGCATAAGCTGTCCTGGAAACAGTTAATGCCATCTTCACTGAGAACAGTCGGGCACTTTTTTTCTCTCTAACTCTCAGAAACCTGTGTTTGTGGCTGTCGTGATCCTAATTCAACAAAAGCGATGCAGGACATTGCCCCAGCTTGGAAGCATCGCACGTGTGGGAGATGGAACGCGTGGTGTGAGCTCCCTCTGGTTGGGGATGTCCACTCAGGGCAAGTGCTCAGACCACCACACTCTCTTTTTTTTCCAAAAGAGAAGCTCAACCTGTGTCATGACTTCCCCCAGCAGCTATGCTCAGATGACAGTGATGGTTGCATATTTGATAACCCCACTCAGCCTGCTTTAAGCACACCTAGGAATCAGGCCTGCACGGATCACTGCTTCGCGAATCTCAGTCTCGGGGTTCAGACTGGTGCAGAGATGCTCAGCTGAGCTTACATGGCAGTGCCATGGCCTGAGCATCAGCTCAGCTTCAGCAACCTTGGTAACTTCAACAGTCAAAGCCTGGCACCTGCACCGGTAGGTATATCACACACTTGTACTGAGGGCTGATGTGCTCTGCCTAACCCTGTCCAAAGTGGGGATCCTGAACGTCACCTTCTCTGGACTATATCTGGCAAATCCCGGGAAGTGTTTACACATAAATAATTAAGGTCTTTCATAGTAGGAGTTGAACTTAAACACATGGTTTGACCATCCAGCAAAGCTCCTAAAAATTCAGGAGACCAAACACTTAGGAGGAAGCTCCACTTCAGGCAACCCTCCAACGTGTAAGTGGACCTTACTGAGAAATTGGAGCCAGGCTCCAGCTTTAATTAACCACGGATGTACATGGTGGGAGAATGAGCGGTAATGGCCATCAGCTGAAGCAGGGGAGGTTCTGTCTAGATATAAGGAAAAAAAAATCACTACAAGGATAGTTAAGAACTGCAAGAAGGGGCTGCAGCTGTGGAAGCTCAACACTCAGAGTTCTTCATGAAATGATGGGACAAAGCCCTGACTAACCTGGTTGACTCTGCTGAGATGCACTACAGACCTCCTCGGGTCCCCTCCAATCTGACCGAAGCTACGGTCACTTAAGGCAGAGATTTAGCCAGACACTGCCCGTTCAGCTTAGCTTACTGCAATGAATCTGACTGTTCAATTAAGAGGAAGGAGCATTCAAACATTCAGATTTCAAGTATAATCACAAGACAGACACCCAGCCAGTGTTTTGCCTTGTTCCCCGCCTCACCCCAAAACAGTCTTTATTTATAAGGATCAAGAATATTTTAAAGCATAATGGACTAACAGTCTCTTAGCACAATACAATACAATTCGTTGGTCTGCAGCTTCCTATAACAAAAGAAAGATATCAGAACTAAGCTGATTTGCAAAGAGAGCAGAAAAGTCTCAGGCACTGAAAAGGTCAGAACACAATTATCATTGTGCACTGCTCCACAAGGCAAAAATATAACTTATCTTTTAATTAACACTTTYCTTCAAGAAATTACTATGCCCTGCAGAGCAACACGAGGCAAAGATTGCGACTCAGAAGAAAGCAGAGACACATACCCTTTTCTCCATCTCCAGCATGCTGGACCGGTCAGAAGTTTTCTCCTGTTTCTGCTACGTAAATTAAAAATAGAAAGCTATTAAAACTGAGAGGCATTCACAGGATGCTCCACAAAGGTCTAGATAGCCTACAGACGCACTTGCCCAGAGAAGCAGCAGTCTTTACAGAATCAGTCACACTTATTTCTGTGAAAAATAACAGTCTCCTCTGTAGCGCCTTCCCTCCCAAGAGCTAAATCCTTTCCCATGCTGGAACATGCACTGGCTTGTCATGAGCCAGTGCTCAGTTTCTCCAGTCTAGGAGCCGGTTTTTGCCTTACCTGGGCTGCTTTTTCCAACTTTGATTTGATGTCAGCCAACTCAAGCTGGGCTTCTTGCAGTTTTGACTTCAGCTTTTGATTTTCAGACAGGGCGCTTTCATATAACTGAAATATGAAACAAAAGATTTCAATTAACCAGGCTGCTCTTCGGCCACCGCACAGACCCAGTTCTGCCGCACTACTCCGAGCAGACACGTGTCCTCAGCACTGAGTGGAGGCAGCTGCGGGGTTTGCATTGCTCCCCTGTGTCAGGGTATTAGAAGATGGGCAAACAGAACTAGTTTGGATGCCTTACTTGTGTTCTCATAATTCATATGAAATAAGAAAACAGCTGTTTAATTTTGTAGGGTGTTTAAACACAGCCAAGAGGCAAAGAAAAGGGATGTTTTTAATTTAGATAAACCACCAAGCATAATAAAGTACTAAGTTGAGTATGCTGGATGTATCTGAACCTACGATTCTGTTGTGCCCCCAAACACAACACACCCTACTTGCTCTTGTGTGCTTTTAGTTTGAGGAGGAGGAGAAAGGAGGACAATTTTAGGCCACTCCAAAATGGATTTTTTCCCTTCACTTCCTTCAAACAAGCAGAATTTCCATCCCTCTAAGAGGACAAACTGGGCATACTGCCTGCCTCCTCTGGCCAGACATGTTCATGAAGAAGAGTGGGGTGCTGCTAACCATGCGAGGCTTTTCAGCATCATAGTCATTTCAGATTTAAGGTCATCTTAATCTATTTACTTTTCATATGGTCTTTGCATTGATACTAGATGTGCATGGCAGTCCATATTACTGCCTTTCAAGGATTACGTTGAAAGTTTCACAAATTATAGAAAAAATAATTCTGGAATGTTATAGCAGCAGAAATAATTCTGTGGGAATATACATGCTTGAGCCATGCTGGCATGCTCAACAGTATCTTTTCTTGCTCCTTTCAAATCCCTCCCAGCGTTTCTCCAGCCTGACTCCTCAATCCCCCTCCCACAGATATATGACTTTGCACGGTGTCCTTTCACCCCTTGTCCTTTTTTGACCCTCTGAAAGGCTGATGCATTTGAAAAAGGCTGGTGTGACTTCCAAAAGCAATGGAAACAGAGAAAATGAAAATAAACTTTTTCTCTTTCTTTCCAAAGATTCTCAGTGCAGGTTTCTGCAGCAACAGGCAGCTTCTAAGGTGCATGCAGTGACAATAATACATTTAAAAAATCCTACTTTTTTATAGTCCCTGTTACTCTCCTCTTCTGCTCTGCTGCTGAGGGCGGCTAACCGGTTCTCCCTCCGGGTGTAGGCACTGGAGCGGCTGGAGGCACGATCGCTGTAGGAGGAGTCACTGGTGGTAGGGTTTGTAGCTGCTTCCAACCTAAAACACGATGAAGATCTAGCACCGTGGAGCCACTGTTACTTGGGCACAGCCAGTATGAGCCCGACCAGCTGGGACTCGAGGCCGTGGCAGACCCAGCTGAGCACAGGCGCTGGGACGGCTGAGAGCACCCTCCACCCTGCAGCAGGGCATCGCTGCTGAAGACAGGCAGCCGCCACCATTTTAAAAACTGGAAAAAATCCAGTGGGTATCAGCCCAAACCCCAAATGGGCAGTAATTTCCCATGGACCTCTTGTCTTCATGGTGGGAATGGGCTCCATTTCTAATAGGGCATAGAGGGTTTTTTTTCTCAGCAGAGTAGCTGTTAAATAATTTGGGGAGCAAAGGATGAAAGCAAACTGGTCCAACAGTTGAGCTAAGGTAAGAACCAAATGGCCAGTACCAGCTTCAGCTTATGCTGTTGGTTTGAAGCACAGGGAATCCCCAAAGCCATACAAAAATACACTGTCAATAAATATTAAATAGAAAAAACTCCAAAAAATAAAATTCTTACCTGGAAAGTCTTTCATGCTGAAGGAGAAAAAAAAAGAAAGAAAAAGGGAATTAATAACGAGGAGAATTAAAGGTTCAATTCAAGAACTGCAGAGCTACCACGCAGCAGCAATTTCCTACCTCTGATACCAGCACCTAGCACACAAGAAGCTAAACAGCATTATTTCCCATGGCCAAACTGGGAATCACCGATCCCTGCCTGAATCTTTTCAACTGCTTCAGCTTCTCTGAAGCATTTCAGATTTCATTTCTTTTGCTAACCTAAAAACTACTAAACCTTGTTCTTCAAATCCTAGTTTCCAGAATTGAAATCCATTCCTTTGAACCAAAACTAATCTATTGTTTCCCTTTTAAAACCAAATTATTCCTCCTGACTTTGATCACTGTCCTATGCATGATGTGGGTGAGAGGGATTAACGGACCATGATACGCAGAGCTCGCTGCGTATTTGTGTTGAACTTCAGGAAATCACAAATGGTACTTTTTCTCCATGGGCAAGCACCGCCCCCATGAAGAAAAGCTTCACCGTGGCAAGATGATACACAGCAGAAGCTGCACGAGGAAGGGAGAGGACCTTACACCAGCCAAAAGGGTGGACATGTTGGTTGAAGCGTGTGTTAGGTTCTTCTTTCCCCATCAACATCCAAATCACCCCTGTGCTGTCCTCAACACTGCCTTTGCTGCAGCCCACAATTGCAGAAATCAAATGGTAATGGCATAGGTGTCCTGCAGGATAAACCGCACTGACCTGCCATCTCCTTCTGCATGAGGTTTCTCTTTGTCTGGCAGACGTTTACTCAAATTCAAGATGCAGTCAAACTCTTTTTCAGTCCCTTGAACTAGAAATTGAGCCCGATGTTCCCCTGCTAGTTTTATTAGCAGCGTTATTTCTGTGAGTGAGCACAAACCACCTGCAGGTGCCACCAGTTATTTCCCTAGATCCTTTTCAGTAAGTGCAAGAGTCAACACAAGAAGGACATTATAGAGAAGACGAGGGGTCAGGCTTTTAGTGCCCAGACATGCTTGTCTTGGAGTTTGCGCTGCCTAGATACACCACTAAATCTAGTGCTAAACACCTTGCTGGGTGGCAGATTTGCTGCCTGTCTGGCACACCAGTGTTTGAAGACTTCAGACCTCCTGCTCCTGCCTGGCACCCAGACGATGCCTCTGATTACTGCGCAGGTACCTGGGAGCGCACACCATGGGCAGCTGAATTAAGTCACCCCATTACACGAAGGAGGGTAGACAAGCGACTCTGCAACCTCTCCACTCAGAGCCAGAGGACCACAGGGGCAAGTCCCAGAGCAGCACGGACTGCACCCAGCCTTCCTGCAACACTGCCCGCTGCTCGCCAGGACACAGGGACCCAGCTACCTATTATGTATACCTAGTTATTAAGTTTTTAATTCAGCCTGTCCTAATGTAACCCTCATCTTGAATCCTGATTCAAGACAGGAGCCTCCCCAAGGAATCTGCAACACAGCCGTCCGACGTGAGATGCAGTGATTTGACCAGTAAACAAGAAACAAACTGAAGAATCCCAGCACATTTGAAGCCTCGTTGGATGGACAACACATTCAGCCAAAGCTGCTAAATGCAAAGCTCAGAAGGACAAGCAAGCTCTGCTATTAATTAGCACGTTCTCCCTAGAGCTGTGCCCACAGGGCCACCCTCAGCCAGGCTGCTGGGGCAGGTCTGGGTGCCAGCCCCATGCTGTAGAGACGGTCACCAAAGCTCCAGGAGCCCGTCCTGGTGCTGGCATGGGTCCCGAGCCATGGCAGCGGGTCCAGCTCCATATTATTTTATTTGCTGTAACCCTCTCTCCATACACCAAAAGCTTTCTTTGCATCATACAGGTGAGAAACCACCCAAGGGAGACAGCAGATGGCTTTCCACCATAGCTAAGCCCCGCTGCACTTCCACAAGCGATGTTGGATGGTGTCTGGGAAGCTTCTCATGGGGCCAAACGCCCAGCAGATGCCTGCTGTTGTCACAGGGACATCTGCCTGCTTGTCCAAACAGCCATAGCTGCCCTCCGTAGGAAGCTCAAAGCCAGTAAGTTGGGAAACAGTTTCTGTACGGCTGGCCTCTGGCACGGGACTATCATTAGAAAGATTTCCTGTTTTCAGCCGCAAATACACTGGCTGATGTCTCCACGGTCTTTTGTTAGCCGAGCTTCCGACATTTGCCTCTTAAAACCCTCAGCTCCCTGACAGCTCCCTTTTAATTTTGGCCCAGTGACCCAACCTCCTCTATTATGCGAGAGAGGGGAATTAGGAAGTGATTAACAAGCCTCTTAGTGAAAGTTATTTGTGCACTTTTTGCTAATCTCCTTCAGTGACGACTTTTCTTACGATGACAAACGGCTAGGCAAGTAATCCACTTAATATCAAGCTTGCATTTATTTCAACAAATGCACCTGCTAATGTATTTGAACAACGCTGAGAAAGTCCACATGCAGCTGGGCAAGGCAATGTGGAAACCAAGCAATAAAACCTGAGCAGGTCCCCAAGCCAGCCTGTGCACTTGCAGCAGGAGGGAAAAATCATTTTTGTCTTTTTTTTCCTCCAAAGCAACTAATAATTTCCATAGGCAGAGAGAGCAGGGGTGTGCTTCTGCAAAGGAAGGGTGGGATAAGAAAGGAATCACTTTAAACATAATTGCTGGGAACGGCAAAGGGAAAAAAAACCCCAGGTTTATTGTATTTAAAACCTTCCTGTGATGGATACTGAGATGACAAGCTCGAGAAGCTTGTCATGTGAACCTCATGAGGTTCAACGAGGCCAAGTGCAAGGTCCTGCACCTGGGTCAGGGCAACCCCTGGTATCAGTACAGGCTGGGGGATGAAGGGATTGAGAGCAGCCCTGCCGAGAAGGGCTTGGGGGTACTGGTGGGTGAAAAGCTGGACATGAGCCGGCAATGTGTGCTTGCAGCCCACAAGGCCAACCGTATCCTGGGCTGCATCCAAAGCAGCGTGGCCAGCAGGTTGAGGGAGGTGATTCTGCCCCTCTGCTCTGCTCTGGTGAGACCCCCCCTGCAGTACTGCGTCCAGCTCTGGAGCCCTCAGCACARGAAAGACATGGACCTGTTGGAGCGGGTCCAGAGGAGGGCCATGAAAATGGTCAAGGGGGATGGAACGTGTCTCCTATGAAGAAAGGCTGAGGGAGCTGGGGTTCTTCAGCCTGGAGAAGAGAAGTCTTCAGGGAGACCTTATTGCAGCCTTTCAGTACTTAAAGGGGGCTTATAAGAAAGATGGCGGCAAACTTTTTAGCAGGGCCTGTTGCGACAGGACAAGGGGGAATGGTTTTAAACTAAAAGAGGGGAAATTTAGACTAGATATAAGGAAGAAATTTTTTACACTGAGGGTGGTGAAACACTGGCACAGGTTGCTCAGAGAGGTGGTAGATGCCCCATCCCTGGAAACATTCAAGGTCAGGTTGGACGGGGCTCTGAGCAACCTGATCTCATTGTAGATGTCCCTGCCCAAGGACTAGATGAGCTTTAAAGGTCCCTTCCAACCCAAATGATTCTATGATTCTATGAATTGTTTCAGGCTGCAATTGTCTCTGTGTCTCTAAAGAGGAAGAGAGATACTTGATGAGATGGGAGGACCTGCGAGCACCATTCCTGCCGCTGCTGCCAGCATTAGAGCAGAGCAATCCTGCAGCGTCCTGCTGCCAGCAGCTCCAGGACCTCTCCAGCCAAAATCTGGGTATTTCTTATTGCTCGGTGATTTCTCCTCCTGCAACTTCGTCTCCCTTTGGGCTCATTTAAAGCACATCTCTGCTCCATAAAATGACTCCAGTGTCTTGCAGAAACAGCACAGAGCTACAGGAAATCTCTGTGTTCGCAGCTGTAGGGAAAGCCGGTGTCTTTCCCTCACCCTTCAATTTTCGGGTGCCTTTCTCCTTGTTGTTTCAGTTAAAAGTGGTATTTTTGAGACAAAAATGATTAAGTTTGAGAGGAGCTGGATAAAGGCTGAGGTCTGGAAAGCAGAGCCTGAAGGAGATATTACAGCAGCTGTTGGAAATGTCCCTGCCATAATGAAAGTCGCAGAACAGTTTTCATCAGCAGATCAGTCTTCCACCTGCTGCTACCTTCAGAGAGGGAGGGAAGACTTATTTATTTTGTTTTAAATAAATTTCTGAATTTCTGGCTCAATGTTTTCCTGCGTTTTGCACAAAGGCCAGTGTTCGTGCTGATGTTTCAAGGAGCAGCTTATTCAGTTTTTTTTTGTTGGTTTGGTTTTTTTTTTTTTTAATAATGATGGAGGAGGGGAAAAATCCTGGGGGAAAAAAAGAAGTTCCACTTTGCACCTTCAAAAAAAGGCTCCAACTAGAAGAGGTGACACGGAAAGCAGCAGTTCTTAGCACAAAGAGAGGCTCTGATGCCCGAGGAAGCGAGTTAAACAAAACGACGACTAAAATCTCGTACTCCTGGGAGGCGGCGGTGCCGTGCAGAAGGTATCTGAGAGGGGAAGCGTGTGCCCTACATGCAAACATTGGACCAGGCGCTTAACTGAGACATCCCTGTTATTTGCTCAAAGACAGACAAACATTTTCAGAGGCCACTGGGACATCACATTGGAGATGTATTTTCAGTAGAAAACAGCATCTTTCCAGCTCAGTTCTGCCCTGCTTTTGTCCATAGCGCCCTTGGAAACCTTTGCCACGTGCTTCCAGCTGCACCTGCGCTGTCAGCTCAGCAACCGCCTCTCCTCCACTCCCTGCCCCTTCTTTTAAAACAACCACAAAATATTCATTTAAACTTCTGCAGCAGTAGCTGGCTCATTGCACTGTGTATGTAAGTAGTGAAGAAGGTTGTATCTGCTCGGAGGTGCCGTCCCAGAGCTGAAAACTCCGAGGTCAGAGTCAGAAGGTGAAGGACAAAACTCTCCCTCCTTCATTTCTGGAAAGAGAAGCTGGGGGTAAACAGAGGGAAACAAGAGCCGAGGCACCAAAGGTGCACTTATTGACTAAGCTGGCGTAAGAAAGGGCTTTCCCTTCCTGATTTTTTCTTGAATGAATACTGTGCAATCTGTTAAGGTTAAAAAGGGGATGCTGAGAAACTGCTCTATCAACTGTATGTATGCATTGGGGTTTTTTTTTCTTCCCCTGGCAAATTTGGAACAGCACTGTCAGTTTTGCCCAGACTCCTTCATTTCCCTTGGGATCAAAAGTTTGACTAGAAACATTTAACAGCCAGGGAAGCATTGGGTTGTGAAATTATCCTTCCTGCAATCTAAACAGGGTCATATCGCTGCAGGGTTTGGGGCGGGGGGAGGAGGACCCCAGGGAAAAGCGAGGCACTGGAGGCGGCTGTCCTGATTCAGAAACCAGCACGGCAGCCAGCGCTGAGCCAAGACCCTGGCACTCCTGCTAAAGAGCACCGAGACACCCAAGGGGATGACTTTTAAAGGAAAAATTAAAAGCACAGAGCGCTTGCAGGCGTGCTTGCAAGTTTCTGGTAATCCTCAGCTCTTAGAGCTCTCACCTGAGAGATCACATCATCTTTCCTCCCGTCCATCTTGTGATGGGCAGCACGTTCACGTGGCGCTGGGGGTGGTGCAGTACAGCAAAGGGGTTCAGCTAGTTTTGCCAGCCCTCCCAGACAGGGTCAGAGATGATTCAACCCAGGTGGGCTGGCAAAACACAGGACATCTGAGATGGGACCTGAGAAAAAGCGCAAAGAGCATCATACTGCACTGATCCTCCCTGCGCAAGCTGCCTTCTTCTGAGCCCCCCAATTCTCACTGTGCTGATGTTGGTCAATCCCAAGGAAAAGGCACAGCTAGGTACTGGCCGTGGCTTTACTCACCCGGACTGCCAGGATGCTGCACAGTGCCAGGAATGCCGTACGGTTTTGATTTTAGAAATGTGCTGGGGCTGTGGAGGGCAGGAGCCTTCCCTGAAAAACTCAGAAACTTTTACAGCTGTTAGGAGTTCAGTAAAGTATAATTAAAACCAAATTCCTCGTGGAAGGTTTAGATAAAATGCAGCCCTGAAATGCAGTGCCAAAAGGGGGATCGGCCACTGCTCTTGCCAAGTCAGAAATTGGCCTAATTGCTTCCAATTGCGTTCTTCTGCGGCTGGGATCTGACCCAGCAAAGGCAGAAAAAGTCTACTATTTACATTGTTTCTAAAAAAAAAAAAAAAAAAAAAAAAAAAAAAAGAAGAAGAAGAAGGAAAAAAAATAGATGAAATAGATGCTTTGGGAACATTTTATGCTTCTTTATCCCCAACCAGCCAACCTCAGGAAAATGCACACTATTTTAAGATAGTTCTCAAGGAATTTATTTTGGTGTGTTTTGTCTCAGAGATCCTGATCAACGCTTACGATTAAATAACCACCATTTAACAAGATCCTGGAGCACTGCTCCAGCCCTGCTGTCCTCCCTTTTCTTAATCAAGAGGGGAAGTTTTAGGAACCTCTTGAATTTTATTCTTGCATTGGCAAATATCCTCCTGGTGAGTCCTGTTTGTTTTAGAAATTAAACGTAAAATAAAGCCAGCTGCTTTTGGGGCCAGTTCTTTCCCTCTTATAGGCAAAAGCCACCACGTTCCTGCAGTTATGTAGCTCTGCTGCTCCTACACCTCCATAGGTTTACGTGCTTGGCTGCAGGCAGAGTCCTCCCGGAGCCGGCACAGCAAGAGCTGAGCTGGAAGGAGGAAAAGCAGTGAGGAAGGGTGCCTGGTACACCTCAGACCCATCCCCATCGGGTACAACTCAGATTGGCGTTTCCCTCAAGCCACATTTGTCTTTCAAGTCAGGTATGGTTGGAGTCAGGTGTGGTTTTCCAGTGGGTGCAGAATAATTAGAAGGTCTGGTTGAACTCTGCTTTTGATACAGTTTTTCGAGGTCATTGCCTCCCTCGGAAAGCTGCTCTGCTGACCTGAGAGCTGCGGTTTGCTACAGCGTCCTGTTAGCTACTGCTGACGTGATGAATAGCGCTGCCTTCCAACTCAAGTTTGCATTTGTGCAAATGCAAGGATTACAAAATCCCATTGATATGATTAATAATCCAGTGTAGCCAAACCACCTCCACATAACCTCCAACTCCCAAAAGCCTGATGCAAAATATGTTTTCACAAACTATAAATCAATAAACTTTGCTTAATAAAAACTGCTGTTACTGAAGCATAATATTAAAAGGTTCTCCAAGATGGAATAGTGGCTTTGGCAGCTGGCTGCAACAGATCACATCATTTTCAGTACGGCTAGCACGTATTTAATCAGAAACAAATACATACGGCTGTAACGGACTGACGACTGCATCTCCTGCCATCCCAAACACATCTAAACATTCTGCAGTTGTACACTGATTTGTGTGATGGCCAGCCTGTGCCTCAGTTCCCCGCGCCTCTCACGTGGCCCGTTGGCTGTGCAGCAGCTGCAGTTTATTACCATTGTCTCTTGGGGATAAAACTCACCATGTAAAACGTCAAGCTGGATTGTATTTTAATTTAGTAAAGGCCACAATTCAGAAACCCGGGTTTGTTGCTCTTATTTTTTTCCTTTTCTAAGGGATCAAATTTTATTGGTGAAAAATTTAATTTTGCAAAGTGACGTGATCTTAGACAAAACTCTCCAGGCATGAGGAAATAAAAGCCGAATGGCCAAGTGACACAAGAGGAGAAGATATCTGCTCCTAAATTTCTTCAATATGAGAATGCCACAGGTCTGCAGACAATGTCATCTCCCTTGCCCCTGCAAACACTCTACCGGGACATTTCCAGGCGTTATCATCAGGTATTTAAATACCTATTTGGCCACTAGCCAGGATTCAAGCTGCCTAAAGCCAACCTGCCAACTCTTCGGCATGAAGCACGCTCCAAAATCTGGTGAACGCCTCCTCCAGCCTGCAGCCACATGGCATCGCCGTGACAGCCGCTACGGCCACAGGCAGCGCTTGCATGGAAAAGCGATTAGGGCTAGTTTAGGTATGCTGACCCATCTGTATCACGCGAAGCATCTTGTGCTGTTAGAATTAAGACAGTTTATACTGTCTCTCTCTCCTCCCTCATTTGTTTCAGTCTAAAATAGCTCCAGACCAGCTGCCAGTCAGTGATCTGAACCTGGAGCTACTCTCATCTATTTGAGGACCTCTTCTCCGAAGACCTTACTTCTACTGAACTGCAATAGTAACCTCAGCAATTTGAGGTCATTGAAAAGAATTTACAATTCATTGTAAAAAAAAAAAAACAAAACCCAACAAAACAACAAAAATCCCCAAAACAACAACCACCTAACAATTCCTCAAAGTCCATATGTTTTTCTTTGACCACCAGTTGCAGCTCCAGTGCATGAGGCACCATCTCCACCGGTGGAAGGCTGCAAGCACAAGACACATCTGTCAGGAACGGCTGCTGGTGCCCTGGGGAAATGGATGGACCGAGCTCTGTCTCTCTTCTAGCCCTGTTTTCTATGGGTTTGTATTCATTTTGTGATAAACAAAACTATAATGGGCTCCTGCAACAGAAGTAAACATTGGTTTCCAGTTCAGCAGTTTGAAGTGGTTTGCTGCCTACAGAGTTTCCACCCGCTCTCGCCATCACTTCCCGTGGCCGCCTGTTCCCATCCCACAGCACCTCCCCGTCTCAGTTGTGCCAACGTGCTTGGTTTTGTGGCTGTACCATGAGCTGACCCCAATTAAAGATATCCTCTTTCTCCTTCTCCCTTCATCCCTTTTACAGTCCAGACTGATTCCCTGGTCTGGGGCAACCTCAAGTTGTCCTCTGACCTTCTGGCCTCCTTGCCCTGTGACAGGCAATGGTTTCAAAAGCTGAGCCATCACAGATGATTGCTCTCTGGCTGCTTAACCAGCTTCTTCAAAGGCACCCATCACTGACCAGGCGGTAGAGGGTCAAAACGGGAGTTTTAAATGAGGTTGTAGTGTTACATTGTGTGCTTCTTTCTGAATCGTCCATGACCATTCAGATCCTTTAATAGTTAACAGACTCCCTGCTATGGCTTTGGCTTGGATCAACTTGCTCTGTTCCTCAGCAGGGAGGAGAGCTGAAGAAGAAAGTTTAGCCGCAGGGACACAAGCCACTTACCCCACGGGTCACAGCATGTGCCCTGACCCATTTTATTTATACATCCAGATGCAGCCAGAGACAGGAGCATCGTCTGGCTACCGAGTCACAGCAGGGAACATCTAACGGGTGGTGCCCTACGAATGACTAGAAGTTCCCGATACGCTTCCAGATAYGGACATTTACAGAGGAAAACTCAAAAAACACCAGAGAACAAACAGAACCCAGAAGGATTTCATACTGATACCCATCTAAAGAACATGACGCTTGAGAAATAACCAGTGATAAACACATCAGGGTGCTGAAGAATACCAACTAAGGTTAACTGCCTTAAAGTTCAAGTTTCAGTATCCCACATTTTTTCTTGGCCAATGGGACAGGAGGTAATCATTTCCGCAAATACTGTGTAATTAGTCAGCAATCCAGAAATTAGACAGAAAATGTTGTAAGACAACTTATTTGACCCCATTTCAATTTATGCAGCATCATTTTTATCACAACTAGAATGAGTCCAAGCCACTAAATGGGAACCCAGGAAGATAAAGTTTCTTGGATAAAGTTTTCATAACGCTCTTTATTCTCTAACACATTTGCAGCGGCAGCACAGCAAGCCAAATGATTCATACAGGTCTACGTAATGTGAGAACAAACCTGTTACCATGAATATCTGAAACAGGATTAAAGCTGTTGCAAAAGCACTCCCATAGTAAAAACTGATGGTCAGACACATTTATATTCAAAACTCTATGAAGGCTGTAATCTGATCAGGCATTTCTACCAACCTCTCAGCACTCCTGGACATCTCTCACTAATTAAAAGAAGTCTGGTTTGGTCGCATTACCAGACCTCTAAGATTTTATACCATTATTTGTGTATTAATATCCAAACCATGCTGGTTTTATTTGCATGCCAAGCACCTGCAGCTCAGATGGCTAACATTTTTGTGCATTAGCTTTTTTTTCTTCTTTTTCAAAGATTTGCTTTGGATTCTAGACGTACGTGTCCACATCAAAAACTGCACCCAGATTAGATGCATTTGCTGCCATGGTAATCACTGCTTAGAGCAACCGCGGGCTTGATGTGGAGGCTCGCTAACAGAGACGGCAATTTGGAAACGGTTGCTTTTTACGCTCAAGTATTACTATCAAGTGACTTCGTGAAAACATATGGCCCATAAAAGGTGATGCTCCTGCATCCCATATTCCACTTAGTGCAGCTCCTTCCGACACTCCAATGAAAGGCAGAATAAAATCAATCAGTACAGACCACTGAGTATACTTAAAACTTTATTGCTGAGCCCTTACTGACAAAAATTCAACTGGAAAGCTCAAGTAATAATAAGCGCTGAAGGTGGCTTAATGAGGGAGCAATCTAACATCAGAGGGAAAAAGCCTCGTAGTGAAACCGTGAATATGGCCAGAACAACAAGAATTATGTAGAGTCTCTTGAGGAGCGAGTAACGACCATCAAGTGATGGCAGCCAGAGGGATGAAGCCACTATTGAACGAACAGCACACAGGCACACTGACGAGGGTTTTAAGTTTTGATGGTCTTTTTTACAGCAAAAAATATTGGATGACAAGACAAGAAGGAGCAGTCTGTAAAAGAAAGGAAGGTTGGTTGACAAAGAGGTGTGAAACAACTGAAAAGCTGCAATTACAATCTGTGCAGTAAGTTGGGACTGTGCATTCATTCTCCTTTGCTTTCATTTTCCTCCTAACCGATATCCCATGGAGAAACGCAAGGGTTATGAAGTACCACAACGAACAGATGGATGAGCCTAAACACAAACTACAGGGTATTTCCTATGAAAAAACAACTGGCCCAGCATAAATAGGATTTAAAAAAAAAAAAAAAAAATTCAGCCCTTGCTTTCATCCTCATCCTTCCAATCCTGCCATTTATTTGCTTACTTACGCACAGTAGGTTTCATACCATGGGTTGCCTATTACACCCTTGGAACTGACTATGTGAATAATATTTTTTTTGAGGAAGAGAAACCTTGAGCTAAAACAGTATGGTGCAAAACTTGTGATGAAAAGGTACCCACTGCCACAAAAATGGAAGCTTTTGCCAAATAACAGGACGATCTGAATTGATTTCAAAGGGAATTTCAGTTTCCACTTTCTAGCAACATCCTTATTAAAGCAACTGAAAAGGTGGAGCTAGCAATGTTTGCCCTGGGTGATTTAACAGGATTTACTTGGCTATTTCTGTACTGGTGACTATAATTCTGGGCTGTTCTGTTGTGACACAAGAAATTAAGTATCTTAGCTTGCGGAGGTTCAGGGGCAATAGGACAGTGCTGACCTTGCACATGGAGGTGGTCACGCACCAACACCCCGCTCTCACCAGACTCTCCTCTGCCTGCCTTTTGCTCCCACGCCCTATTCGAAGATACTGCCTTTCTTATGACTTGTATGAGTTCACTGCAAAGTGCTCACCCTTCTCAGCTGTGCATTTGGGGAGATCCAATCAATTAAAGGTGGAAAAAACCACATGCAATATTATCATAGCACCTAAGGAGGAATGTTATGAGCAGCAGGGCAAGCGCAGCAGAGAATGCCATAGGGAACTGCTTTGCAAATGACATCTGAACGCAGCTGTTTGGCACTGATACCTTAAGAAGTAAAACCTTCTTTGCTTTGTCTGGTTCTCAAAGAGGTTTTTTCCACATCTGTACCATGCGTGAGGCTCCCTGCCTGCTCATGTGTTTTCGCACCCCTGCTCAGCTGGGAACATTTAGAGTCCACAGGTCTGCTGGTATCAATCTTGACTGGATGGAAAGATAAAAGACTCCAAGATATCACATTCCTACCTGTTTTATTAAGGCTGGTGGCATCCTGCAGCAAGGGTTGCTGTTACTATGGGCATGGGGAATACACACATGGGACAAATCCACAGAAAACCACACCCCATTATTTCTCTTAGTCATGGCAGAATTACTTTGTCTCAGAGAAAGAGTTAACTCAGATACTTTGTTTTAGCCTGAAGTAAATCCTTCCCTAATTAGCCTTTTAAGGCATGGGCTATTTCCATAACGCAGACAGCATCAGGACTGTTTCCTATACTGATTCGGGAGTCTGGCTTCTCCCACATCGATGCTCTGGAGCCACAGCTGGCATTACCATTACTACTGCAAGAACCACCAAGATTTTCGTGCTCACATGTTCACTTTCACCAAAATCCCACTGCCACGACAAGCTGAGGGAAGCTCTTCTCCAGGCCCTCCCATTCCCACCCGGCACCACTCTATACCCATCCACTGCCTCTGACCCACCCGAAAGCTCCCACCATCTCCTCCAACACCCACGGCCCCCCCCAGGAGCCTGCAATCCCATCATGTCTATCAACAGAGAAAACCAGCACCTCCTGTTAGTTTGCATCAAAGCAGACAGGCATGCACTGTGAATACAGCAGTCACGGCTCTTGCGAGATGTTTGTCACTTGTTTATACGCCTAGATGCATAAGGGGGGGGGAAATGAGTCAGTCTGTGTACGCCGAACATGACTGATCTTAAAAAACTTGGGTTTTGAAAGAAATAAAAACATTTTCAGCCTTACTCTCTGAGTAAGAGCACATTTGAAAGGTTCCCCACCTGCTATTAAGCTGGGTACCGATACTGTGGCAATTTACTGAGGAAGGGTAAGCACAGCTGTAAAAAGTGATGAAGAAAGTCCATCTAAGCACACAGGGGATAGTTTTAGATTATCTAAAGACTCCCCAGAGATACTCCGATTGCAGACAGGAAGAAAGCACAGACTCAGGCTCCTGGGTTAAACAGTAACAGCCCGGGGGCAACCAGCAGCCATGAAAGCTGTTGAGGCTGAAGTTGCAGGGGTCAGGGACTGCTTTCATTAACACCACGGCAGCGGGTTAAAACCCTTTTTACATATTTCAGGCAATTTTTCCAGACCAAGATCTGTCACTTCAAAAGGAGCAGACAATGCATATCTGATTTGAGCAAACAGCACTGCTCAGATTAATTTAATGCTTACATCTAAAATTAGCCTGCCTTTTAAAAACTAATTCCTCCAGGCTTTGGCTCCGGCATGATAAAATTTCTTGATGGTAAAGAGACCGTCCATATAACGATACGGACCCGGAGAGTTTCGTGATAGCCTTTCACATGACTCCGGAGCTACTACCAATACTGTTACAAAATGTTCCCAACTTTCAAACACCTCAGTGGATGGGGACACCAGCTCCGGCTTGGGGAGGACTAGTTAACTACCTCGACTTGCCTCCTGCTACAGGTGGTTTTCTTCTTTCTTTTTTTGTTGTTGTTGAAATTATTAAACTATACCACAGGTCAGCACAGCCCCAAGGGTGAAAGCTGGATAGCAAAACTCATTTCACCAGCAATATCAAAGCGCTTATGGGAAGAGTGCAGTTTAACAAGCTGGTCAGGTTTTGCCTCATTTTCATCAGGGAGGTTTTCTTCCAGCCATAGCCTACCAGGAGAGCAATGTTTCTGTGAAAAGCAGGGTAAGGGAGAAACTACCATCACAGCAACTCCCTACAGCCATTAATGCAAAGAATCCCAGTGCAAGGGCTCGTGCAGCTTCCTTAAAACCTGTTGCTGCAGAGGCACCTTCCCAACTTCCATTTAAACCATCCTCTTTGCAAAGCAAACCAGAGACACAGGTCTCCAAGGGTAAGACAACAAACCACCACCACCGGCCTCTGCTCAGAGCACGTGCTGAGCAGGTCTCCGTGTAATACAGAAAGGAAAAGGCTGCTTACTCTGAGTGTCTTTGCGATCGGGGAAGGAGAGGACGGGGGAGAATCTGACTGAGCCTTCCTGCTGCGAGTGTATTCTTTACTCCTGGTGTACAAGGACGACATGGCCTCTCGGGCTGAGTATCTTTGAGAAGCAATACAAGCCTTGCTCTCCTGTTGCTCTACGACGCTGGGCAGGTCCTTCTTCCAAGGTCAGAACAAACTAATTAAACTATTCACAGCTCTGGTAATTAAACCCTGCTGTTTAGGGTGTATAATTTTAGGCATTAATCTGCTGCAGGGAGAGCTGAGGCTCCACAATGCTTCTTGTCCAAGAAGAAGAAGAGAAAGTGTCAAGGACTCGCTGTGCTCCAGCGCCGGGCGTTGCTCCGTGCCAGCCTCACCAGCYGGGCCCCGTCCCAACTTCTCCACAAAAGGACATTTTCCCTCATCCAGAGCGTGTGCCGCAGGACCAGAGCAATCTCCCCCCAAATCTGCAGGAGGCAAAAACTCCTGACTCAAGAGAGAGAGCCGGAAAACCGCCTGGGTTTATCTAGACACGAAGCTTTTGCCAAAAAAAAAAAAAAAACCCAAAAAAAACCAAAACAAAAAAAACCCCCCAAAAACCCCCCAAAAAAACCCCCAAAACCTGTTTTACTCTGGAGTGCTGCTGTGAGCTCTCTGCCGTCACTGTGCAGAGCTGCATGCTTTAAGTGAAACACGAAAGCATAAATCAGGAACAAACGCTGGTTTGGAAAGGGGCAGTCCAGATGAAGTTGTGTTTTGTTCCGTTCTCCTCCTCCTCCCGGGCGCCGTTACCCACGCGCAGCCTTCTCCTGGCCCTCCCCGCCGCTGCCTTCTGACATTCCAGATCCTGACTCGCTCCGCGAGGAATGCTGGAGGGCAGCCAGCAGCAGCGATTCACTTTCAGCTTGGGATTTGGGCTGCTACTTGTAGGAAAAAAAGGGGAAAAAAAGGAAAGAAAAAGAAAAAAAAAAAGAGGGGGGGAAGTAAAAATAACTTACAAGCTCCCAAGGCCTGGCGAGCTGCGAGCGGGAGGTCGGAGGCAAATCGGCGGCACTTTGCAAAGCTTAAATTCCAGCACGCATTTTGCGGCTGTGACAAAGGGAGATATTTTAAAGGACACGGAGCAGTTCATACCATTCAAGGGAGGACACACTCATGCAGCACAACAGGATTTTTGTTGTTTGCTCATAAGCCTGTTTGGAGCTGCGAGAAGGCGACGCAGAGCTTGTGTAATGTACACTCATTCAAACGAGCGTTTGGGATTGAGGAGGAGGGGAGAGGAGCTTGGAGGAAAGGAAAAAGGGTGGGGAGACCATGTACCTCTCATAACAAACTTTCAGCTAGCTCTTTGCTGAGCTGTGCTGCTGCTGCACAAGCTAGCTCACTGGAAAGCCGCTCTCTGCAGTGTCTCAGAGACGGCAAGATTGTTCACTGCAAAGGCAAGTGGATGTCCCTCATGTCCCACCTAAATAAGCGTATGGGATGTTCATTTGAAAAATACCCTCAAACGCCCAGTGGGTGCACTGATGTAATAGCTCTCCTACACTAAATACAGTCTTGCAGCCATAAGGTTGCAAATCTATGTTTTTCTTTGCTGGAAAGGCATCAGCCCAGGTATCCGCACTGGACCAGCTCCAGTAATGTAGCGTTAACGAACCAGTACCACCCCGAAGAAGGATGTGTCCTCATCCAGACTCATTCACACCCACCTGAACCGGCTACTGACCAAGTTGCTGGGTGCCTGGAGTGAACCTATCTGCAGCGCATGTTCTGCTCCAGCTCCTCAGGCTGCTTTATCATGAAACATTTCCTAGCAAGTGCAGAAGAGTATCTATATAAAAGACAGTATTACTACACTTGGATATCTCTCTGTTGATCTGAAATATTGCCCCTTTTTTGCACACTGCTTGGCAACCGTGTAATTTTACTGACATACATAGTTGGGGAAGGGTGCTTGGAATAGCAGCTGCATTAATTTCTCCTGCCATCCAGCATCTTTGCTATCCAGGGGCAATGCAGCATCACTGTGTGACCACAGAGAGAGAGAAACGGGGCTGCCGGATTGTCCTTCTCTAGGAAAGTCACTTTGAGATCAGGTTTCTACTTGATACCTCATGATGAGGAAGGAGGGGGTTCATTATTCACTGACGGCAGGAGGAGGCGGGGGGGAAGTTTGGAGACGTCTAATTCTGCCTGGCAATATTTCTGCATTCCCTTTTAAAGGTATGGAAATTAAGTCCAGATACACAAGAAGGTAGTGACAGGCACCCCGCTGCTCCAGGAGACTGTGGCAGGACCTTGATCTTTCCAGCTTCCATCTGTTGCACTCATCACCCCCACCCTCCACCTCTCCCAGCAGTCTGGAGTCCAACTGCCGTACAGCGACAACAAGGCAATTCAGACATTTTAAATGCATATTTATAGAACTTGCACATGTGGGTGATCCTTTCGCACTAGTCTCAGTTTCTGGGGTTTCAAAACAGTACGAGTAATTGAAACTGGGCTAACCCGTGTGGCCACCAGCAGACTGGAGTGTCTCAATCACAATTACAAGGCTGACAAAGCCCAGCTTAGTCACCAAGGTGGAGTGAAACAGCTCTAAATTGCAGGGTTTTGCTTCCCCTCCCGTCCACTCCTAAATGAACCGTTGCCGCATCCCTCCATGGTCACGTTTCTGCTGAGGAGGGGCGGGAAAGCTCCAAAATCAACATTTCAGTACAGAACTCAGCCTGAGCCTCAAACCAAAACAAAACCTGAGCTTTCTATTCCCTACTAATTAAAAGTTAATTAGTCATCCGGTGCAGATGCCTCACAGATTGACAAAACGCATCTTGGTGGACAATAACTCATTTTAAAGAAAAGGGATCGCATGAGAATTAGTATCCTTATCAGCCAGGAGAAAGACAGCAGAATGAGATGCAATATGGCAAAACATACCAGGTTTCATAATTATTCCAACAAAGGTGCCTAATTTATGGTATTCTTCCTGCCATTTGGTACAGTTTACTTTCAAGTTTTCCCCCGTGTAAGTATGAAACCTGACTCTTCCTTTGCAGCACTGTTGTCCTGATGTTTGTAATATTCAAGGTCATGGTTTAGATCTGACTGTTTCTGTCTGTTAAGGATATTCCTCAGTAAGAAACAACAGCCTGGTATGTGCTATAGCTGTGGTGGTGCTTACTTTGCTACCGGAAAGACTTGCAAAAAAAAAAAACCAACCAAAAAACCAACCAAAACCCCCAAAAAAACCCAAACCTACCATCTTCCATGAGCACTTCCACAACCACTGGACACAAATCCCTGAGACTGCCCAGGCCGTAACTTCATGCTGCAGTGTATTTCTGGGCAACATCACCTTAAAGTTTCTTCTCATCTTTGAGTACAGCAGCACAACCGTACTATAGTATAGTATATTTCCTATACTTATATGAAATAGCATATTTCCTATACTTAGCGCAATGGTCTTGACTATGATCACTCTTTTCAGACATCTTTCCTTTTCCTTTGAGATGGTTGTCCTCTCCTTTCCTTTGGTAATGACACCTGTGTTTGTACCACATTTTTTAAATTAGTTAGAGAGGAGGACCCACATCCAATGACATACCAGAAAAAGGATGAAGTCCTGAGCTAAATATTTGAGGGGAAAAACACAAACACCCTTTTTATCTGTGTTGAAAATTGTCACCTACAGGATGTGACACTGATAAAATAAATTTAAGCAGCACTGTAACTTTCCAACCTGCAGTAGACAAAAATGGGAAACAAAGCTAGGAGTTAAAGCCAGAGCTGCAGTGATGCTCACAGGTGATGTGAGCCCACGGCATGTCCTCTGGGAGTGCAGAGGAGAAGGAAAGGAGAAGCCCTCTTGGGAGACCAGAATTCTATAAAACTTGAAGGATGAGGGAGAGTAGTTGGTATTTTTGGAACAAATTATCCCCAAACTATCTTTTCAAAGTCCTAGCTGTCATTTTCCACATCAGCTTTACCACACTCTTGTACATCACTGAATTACTTCCCATTCAGCTGTCTTCTTTCATTCGTAGCCAAACCTCCCTATCTCCCCAGCGCAGGCACGCATTGAAGAGCACGTTAGCGTCTCCAGCTACACAAAACTCAGCTGATGGAGGGGCTGAGCTGAAGACATGAACTGGGGCTACACAGCACCAGGATGCTCTCCACACCGCGTACCTTCCCACAGGGCCTCCTTGGCTACATCTGTGAAAATAAACACAGCCAGGGACCATCCCTGCCCACCAGCACACAACCCTCCAGACCACTGAGCTGTTGGAAGGTCTCTGGCACCGTCTTGTCCTTGGCCAACCAACACTCTTCCACATACAACCCAGGCTCTTGCAGGGACCGTTCCCAACAGGTGCCCTGGACACAGCCACACCAATTTGGAGGGTAAGAGGGTTCGGTAACACGGATGAGCCTTCCTTGCCAGCTGGCCTCAGTGCTAGAGAACAGTTTAAGTTAGGTATGCTGGGACTAACACACTCAGCCTTTGAGGATGGGGTCTCACTGGTGGCATAGCCCTTTCTGTGACCCTCTCCTACGCTGGGCCAAGCAATGCAAGAACAACGGGGCTGTACTGCAGGGACACAAGATGCGAATTATAACCCAACTGGACGAGCAGCAAGAGGGAGAGGCAGGCAACACGCTTCATGTTTTCCTTTGAACCTATTGCTAAGACCATTTTGCTCACTTTTCTTTGAGAAGCAGAGAACTCCCCCTAATTGCTTAATGCAACCCCAGACACCACTGGTACCCCCTTCCACAGAGTTTAGTTGTTTGCTATTCAATTAAAAAAATCTTCACAACCCTCACTTCTGGATTTCCCACCTGCAGGAGGAGAGTGTGCTGTTTGTGTGTCGAGTCATGTTCCAGTCCAGGGAAACACTGAAATACGTAATTCATATTTTATGCAATACTTAAATCAATTCTAAAGCAACATTTATTCACATGACACTTCTCTGGAGAAACAGAGTGAAATAAAGTATCCTGGCAGTTGTTTCCAAGAGCCAGGCTACAAAGCCACTATATGCCCATAAAATAATTGTTCTGGGTCTAAAGCAGTTCTGTAAAAAATCCAGAGAAATTTAGTTTAAACATGAAAAACCCATGAACTATTGAACTACTGACGTGGGCTATAGAGAACAGAGTCAAGATTAGATTTCCTATTGCTTTGATGTTACTGGATTGGCATACAAAACAAATCCATAGTGCCCCCTTTGTAGTAACATTTATACTGGGGGCAAAGTTTAATAAATCCTGTGATTCCCTTCACCTCAGGATGTCCTACATTTGTGATAATTTAAGCCCTAAATAATGCGTAGTCTTTGCACACACTAACAGTACCGCTGCTTTGTCCCTAGAAAAGTTTCTTACTTGCCTTGCACTTGTCTTCCAATACGTCCAAATCAGACACGAGCGTTGTTATTTGCAAAGGAAAAACCTGTGATCAATCTGAGATTGGGTCTGACAAGCCAGGAATACCAGTTTGTTTTAACATGCAGGGCTCCACAGTCAGATGAAAGGTTACGGTACCAGTGATTACTGCACCTCGGGTACCTGCACACCAGTCGTTTCTTCCTGTACGTGGGATCTTGCAGTAAAAAGTCTCTAGACTATTACCAAAACATTTGGAAAGGAATTCACCTGCAAAGAAAAGGCTGAGTCTTGTTAACCCTCCTGCTCTCCCATCTTTATTCACTGTACCTATCACTTTTTGTGCAAAGAAATTCTGCTGGTTCTATAGAGAAACTGTTCATTTCAGCACATAATGAGTTGATTTGGAATTAGCAGCTTAACTGTTACTTAACCCAGGAGTTGTGACAAAAAGACAGTCTTTAAAAGTTGTAATAATAAACCTTCTTTTTTATACAGCTAACTATTATCAATGAACTGTAATCCAGTTTGCAGATACACTGTAAGAATCCAGAGGGCTGAAGAGCAGCTGCCGTTATGTGGGACAACTCAGGGTCAAAGCTGTAGCAGCTGTATTCACGGTAATACCCAACCCACTATTATTTTGGATAATGAAAAGTTGATTGAAAATACATGCTATATAAAAAACACTTTAAAACACTGTAAATAAATAACTTCAAAATTATATGCAAGCTTTAACAGGTTCAATTATAGCTTCGCAGGGTTTATTTAGAACCGAAAAATGCAGTAACAGTTATGTTAGGCAACAGAAGGCTGAAGGACTGTAGCAAAGAAATTACTGGTCAGGCAATAAGCTGTGTTGTAAACGTGATGTGAAGGCACTGCAGCAGTTTGCCATAAATGGAATACAAACCATAGAAATGAACAGGCTTTCATCTGCAGTGCACTGACTAGGATTCCCATGAGCAGATCTGGCGTTATGTCTCRCAGATAGGAAGCAGAAGGAAAGGATCTTCCTCTCCTCCCAAACACACACACACACAGAGCAGCTGACAGTCTATAATTGCACATACAGCATCATACTTCCCCCACTTTTTATTCCCATCACTAAATTTATCATAAAAAGACTGGAAGCTATACCCATTAGGCATACCTGGATTACCATTAAGCAGTAGAAGCAGATAATTTTAGTGTGGGCTGAGAATAGCACATTTTAAATATAAAACTTCAGAATTCTTTTCTTTTTGCTTTCTTACAAATATAGAAAATAAAAAGCAGTAGTGAAGAGAGTTAAAAAAGCACCATTCTGAGCACAGGAACATCATTTTAGCACCCGTAAGTGTCAAACTATGCATGCAGGGGAAAAGTCTTCCAGCAGTTCTCTGGAGCAGAATTGATTTTTTGGAAGAATGGACAAGGTGCCTTGAACACTCAAATCCAGCGTTTATAACAGGATGAGAAGCAGGGGTGTTCACCAACGCCTCCGGGGACCTCTCTAACTTCAGAAGTTGAGAACTGAATTTAAAGAGAAGATTGCAGAAGAGGGAGAAGGATTTCATTATCTTGAGTTCATCATCTCCAGAAGGGATGATGGCGAGAGGTTACAGAAATGGATGGCAATGGTAGCAATAATCAGCGACAATAAAACAATGCTGCAGCAACAGACTCCTGCTAGAGGGAGACAGATGTGGCAGTCACTACTTTGCCAAAAATAAATGTCCCCGAGACCACAGATTTGATTCCATTCAAGGCTGTAAATGCAACCACGGTTACAAACCCAGAGGCCTGGGGCGACCCCAGCACTGTGTATTTTCATGCCATAATCCTCACAATGTCTACACACCAGTGGGAAGGCTGATGTCTACAGATAATTTGCTTCATGTCCACCCAAAACCTGGCTCTGTCTTTTCACAGTCAGGCTTCTTTCCCGAACTCAATACCATGTTTGGTTCAAAAAAAGCAGCGTGATAAAATCTGGAGAGATACTTTCCACCGTCCACTCAGAAGTCCAATTTAGAGCATTGCTCACGCCAAAAATCAAGTGATTTCATCCAGTTACTACCATTAAGGATAAAGCAGTGTTAGAACATAATATTTTCCAGTCGAAGTCGTTCAGCAGTTGCACTCTGCAAGTGTTTACTGACAGGTTCCCTCTTCCCCAATCCAGCTTTCTTGCAAAGGATGAAGAAGCACAAACATGCTGAGTTATAAAGGAGGAATGTAGCAGAAATTTGCAAAGATATTTACAGGCCATGTCAGGGAAACTGAGAAAGCAAACACCAATATAAGAACCAGATGTAAACATAGCTATTTCAAGCTAAGGGACTTTCCAAAATATGACATAGAGAAATAGACATCTCAGGGCACTCGCAACAGAGTCATGATCCATTTTGCCCTTTATCTGAATTCATCAGATTTTGCATACCTCCCACCCGCCCCAGCCACTCCAGGGCTATAAAACCTTTCTGTTAGCTTGTCTGTGGAAGCAACTGGCTGACACAAACCAATAGTCTAGTGCCACTGGCCAAACAGATGTACAACTTCAACACATTGCTATCTAACTACACTTCAAGCCTATTTCTGAACTTCCTTCAACAGCAGCAGATTGTGGTGCAGAAGGTTATGTTCACTCCCAAGGATGAAATCTAGGAGCAATGAAAAAAAGCCTATATATATATATAAAAAAACAACCCACAACAGTGCCCAGCATTAGCTACATGCTAGGCACCTACTATAATGAGTAACAAAAACGTGCTGAGGTGTGAATTAAACCAAAGCTGGTGGGAAATTTGTGCCAGGAAGGAGTTTTTCAGCTTAAGGATTCTCCGTCTTGACATACCAAATAATGAAGTAGCCTCTGCCAAACAATGTTACTTCTAGCAGGGAAACTCCATGTCCACAAGCAAAAAACTAACAATGACTTTCCAAATATGAGGCTCTTTCTGAAGAGAAGCATGTGGGAGGATATAAACTCAGAACAAAAAGTGACCTTTTAAAGACAAGGGGGACAAACAGCATCACCACACTTGCATCACTGGAAAACACAATTTTTCCTACGGTGGTAGTTTCCAAAGGATATTTTATTGCCAGGGAATTTGACTTCAGTTTTCCAAACAAATTTAGATTACTCTTCAATTCCTTGTTAGCCATCTGGTAATACACCTTCTGCTTTTCGCTCCTTCTGGATGTATCTGGGTGATAAATCATTTACTACCTAAACATGAGACTGCACCATTCCGCACGGTACCTCCAGGCAACAAGGACTATTGGCTTCACAGGGGCTTTGGCCATGGACCCACAAAGCAGCATTCACCAGCAAACTGGTGAGAAGGGCTTTAGAAAGGAAGCACCGAGTATGACAGATTCAAGTTGCATCTGCAGAAGCCATGTCCTATTGCCCATGCACAATTCACCTATTCTCTAAGGCAGACAGCCATGTCAACACAACACAGCCATTAAGGGCTACCCAGACATCTACCATCTACTGCTGGATGCAGGAATTTTAATCCAGCAGAGCAGATTTTTTGGAGGATGTCTTCCACCACATCAGGAGACATCCTCCCTGCGGCCTGCTGGATGATTGATAACGAAGTACGATCATCAGCTCCCAGAGGGGCAGAGAACCTGCTATAAGTAGTTAAGCAGTTAGAAATATTTTCCCTTTCCATAATTTTGAGCATGTCGTGATGAGATAGAGTTTGACAGTTTCAAACAAAAATTAACATGATGCTCCATTACATGTATAAGCACAAACATACGCTGTTAACCTTTAAAAAGTCAAAAATCWTAAACACAATTAGACATACAACAATAGTTAGATTTATTCTGTCTTTGGGATATGGTCCAGGGAGCAATGCTGTTCCGCAGGCCAACGGGTCTAGGCTAACAGCCACACTGAACGTGACTGGTCCTGTCTCCTGGAGCGGCTGTGCTGCATCCACACTGCACTGGAGGCAGAGAGATGCATACACATGGCACTGATCCTGCTGCCACCCTATCCATCACACTGCTCCCAGTTCCTTCTGGGAAGAAAGCAAAAGGATCCTGGGACACCTGTGAGATAGCTGCCATGTAGGCAAAGGGACAGGACCCTGGCGTGAAATGGGATAATTTGAACTGACTGCACAGGCCTCCCAGCAATGCCAGCAAAAGCCAAGGTATCTGGTGGGTATCCAATGCATTGCTAACTTCAGCTCCATTGCTTCAGGAGAAATTACTTGCTGACAACTGAGAAAGATTAGTCACCTCAGACTACATTGAAATTGCAAGAGTAATTTACTAAACAAGAAGTTAAAGCATAAAGTTACCTTAAATAATTATGAGTCCATGACCTTGTAAATCATTCCTGGAGGACTCGCTATTTTGCTTCACCTTCCTGGGACTCACAGATTGGATTCTAGCTGGTTTTGTGTTACTCATCTCCACCTCCATCATGGACACTGCTTCACATTACACCTTCCTAATTCAGCAACTCGGTGAATTAGAGGAATTAACCTGAACACATTTAGCTGTAACCCTGTAGTCTACATAGCAGACTTGGATTGCTTGGCTTTAAGCACAAACAATATGTTTTCCCAGAGATGTAAATAGGAACTGGGCAGCCATGCTGATGATTTAAATGCTGTATCAACAGCGATAGTAGACAGCAAGTCTGATGCCCTTCTCAAAACCTTAAGGTTAAGAAAAACCAACACAAGCATATAAGGCTGGAGAACTCATGAGGCAAATCATCTGCGCAGATGTGAAATTTTTTTGTAGAAATATTTGCAGAACAAATTTAAATTTCTATAGTGTCTCCCCCCTCCACCTCCCAAAGAACCCAGGGCACTCCGAACACAATAAAACTGTTCTTCACCATATTTAAAGCTCTATGGCAAAACAATAGCTTATGCTCTTGCAGCAATTTTCTGCTATTTTAGACTCAACTTTATATTGCTAGTTATACACATATTAAAGATCTCCTTTCCTTGCAGCATACACAACCCATTATAGCATTTTGTTTATAAACAGGACTAAACAGAGCCAATCTCTCACAGCCTTATGTTACACATAATTAAATGCTCTATAATTTAACTATAGTCACGCAAGTGACGCACAGTACCACCTACGTTACCTTGGACATGGGCCAGATGGCTTCCCTCCCACGTCACACTGCATCTATGCTAGAAGTAAATATTCAAGGGTAAAACCAGGGAAAAATACTTGCAACCTTCGTCCCCAAAAGGGACCCTGGGCTAGTAGCAATAAGGCATAGGATGAACAGTACCATATAGTGCTATCTAGATTAAAAGATTTTACTTTCTTATCAGCTAGCAAGAAGTTCACCTATTTTGTTCCCTTTTAGTAGTCAACTTTCCCTTGCATCTCAGCAAAACAGCACAGCCCGTGAAGACATACCTTACCATATTAGGCAATCTGAGTCCAGAAAGTGGAGGACTCGGAGCCTTCCTTAGCTTAAAAAGACAGTCCACAGGCATGTCTTCAGCCTGCACAGCACCATGCTTCACTGTGCTGCATCGGGGAAAGAGAGCAATAAAACAGTGGGATCTGGGGTAGTTGCTAGGACTCCCAGGGCTCCCAATACATGCAGTCTGGCTATGACAGGCAAGTCACAAAACACTAACTAAAGCTATTTCTGATCTTTTAGTTGTTTACCAAATCCATCTTTTAAAAAAGGTAAACAGCACGATTACAAAAGCTAAACTGGAAGTCTCTGTGGAAGATAAAATGCCACTAAAAGCAAAAATATAGGTGAGAAATAAAACACACCAAAATCAGGACTCCCAAGTCATAACTCTGAAACAGCTATAACATTAAGACATTTAGTTTGCAGAAGGAATTTTCCAGTTTATTGGTCTTCCCTTAGAATTCACGGAATCAAGCTTAGAAATTCAGTCCTCCTAAGACAGAGATTTATTTTTTGTTAGTATCCAGTTGCATCTGGTGATCTCATGTTAATAGTACAATTAGGCAGAACACGTAATATTTACAAAACAGAGTGGGCTTGAGTAGTGTTTTGCAGAATTTAAAATACTCGTGTTTCGTAAATCAAAGTACAGGGAGACTAGAATGGAACCTATTTAATACACTTACTGTGATCGTAATCCATAATCATATGTTTCAGTGTTATTCCTGCATAAAAGTTAATTCCATTAATGTGTCTGGGTTTTATACTGTGCTATACAGACTGTCCTCAAAGAAGTTCATGAGAGCAGATGTTTTCTGTGACACTTTTACTGCCCAGAAATTGTTACTTTACCAACATGATGCTCAGTGCATTCCCTTGTATTTAAAGCTTTCCCTTGATGAACTATCTAACACACGGGTGAGGCACATTTGTAATGCTACTAAAGAGAAAGGCAAGGAGATAAAATTCTTCAAATGATTACAAACATTTTTCTATTTCTGTTATGTATGCTATGTCATTTAAAATGCACTTTTCTTCCAAATTTGTTCCCAATTTCTCCTGCTGTGTAATAGTGATGGCAGAAGTCAGGTGTAAGTCAAAGCCAGAAGAGCCAGGGATAAGGAAAACCCTCTCCAAAATGTAACATCAAACCATTCTCTTTAGTCTTCACCATTATCCTTCAAATGCTGCATCCCAAATTAGAGCCACTGATTTATATCTGCACTGATTGTATTGTATTTGTACTCACTGGCCCCACCACGAATGAATTCTTGCTGACATTTCGCAGTCACTGCCTTGCAGGGAGCAGGAAAGGTTTCCTAATGCCAGCCTACCCACATGGCTCAGACTGGCACTGCTAACGGGATCTTTCAGACTCTCACAATTTTTAATTTCTGAGAAACAGAGACTAGACTGTGGCCAAACTCCCCCCCCCCACACACCTCTGGTTTGAGCTCAGGTTTCCCCAGACTGAACAAAGGCTATTTCCTCTACATATCCTTCCCAGTGGAACCCCGCAAAAAACTCTCCTAAAGCTGCTTCCCCAGAGGCTTTTTCCAGCTGAAGTCCTTGTGCCCTTGAACATTTATTCCACAATAAAACTTTGTCTGCTCTTCCAACTTTCCACAATGCATCCAAGCAGTCTCCATCACAAGGAGAAAGGCGGGGTTGGTAGCAAAACATATGAAGGTTGCCTGACACATCCTATTACGAGACTGCTCACAGTTGCCTAAAACTCAGCCAAAGCGTCTGGGCTGGTTTCCCACGCTGGTGCTCTTAAGTTTCAGCCAAAATAATTCATCCACTTCTGAGAATTAGAACAACATGTATTTGCTCCTTTTTCAAAAATTGCATCTACCTTTCCTTTGCTAAACTCCAGCGCTGCATAGTTTGGAGGAGGGAATTTGTGTAGGGCCTTTTTTGGCTCCCATGAAAATCTTCCCAATATCAGCCAAGATATCAACACTGGAGGAAAAAAAATAACTGCTCATATAAAATCAGGAGAGTCTTTGGGGGTCTGCAACTAAAATGGGACACTTTAGTGTGTTCAAGTTCTGATAGTGGCACCTGCCATTCTAGAATTATTATTGATGAATTAATGATTATTAATTGTACTTCCTGCTTGATACTAGAACTGAAAGCAAGTAGCTGCTCTGCAGCTCTTGCCAAACTGATGGCCGGTTAGCAGGACAGAAATCTCTCCGATTTGGATGTAAAACAAACTGGGGAAGAGCGATCAAGTGACATGATGCAGGAGGCAAGCAGTAAAGAAAATGAACTGGAAACTGAATAAAAACAAGAGGACTGGGAGAATGGGAAAAGCAGCACCATCAGAGTGGAAGGAGAGTCTAAACCAGGGTCTAACGTACGTGAGGTGTGTAAGAAAACGGGGGAAAATGTTGCCATAAAGCATGTGCGTGAAGGGAAGAAGAAGGGAGGGAAGAAGAAGGGAGGGAAGAAGAAGGGAGGGAAGAAGAAGGGAGGGAAGAAGAAGGGAAGTTGCTCTGCTATTAGATGGGAACCCACAAGAAAATCGTGGGATGTGTAAGACAAAAGGATTCCCTGCTATTAACTTGGGAAAACAGCATCATTAATTGTAAGAGACTCAGTGACCCTGAATTTTTGGGCAGGAACATATGGTGGGTACTTATGAAGTGCAGTTTACCCATTTACAAGAGCAGTGAGGATTGTGCTCAATAGAGTTTTCAGCAATTTTAGGACTAGACTCTAGGAAGCCTGCAGCTCAGATACTCTTTTGTCTTAATTTAGCTAATCTGGGACAACTTCCCAGAAGAACAAGACATTCCCAGCAAGTCCAAAACATGACTGCTGGAAACAAGGTGTCCCTATTTTTTTTTTTTTTTTTTTTTTCCCCCCACACATTACAAAATACCCCTCCTTCAGTCTTACTGTGAGACAGCAGAAATGCCAAAACAATTTTGAGGACGATAAATGGCTGAATCTTTCATGCATGGTAAGTGGAAGATCTAACGAAGCTGTGTACCGCTATGAACAGAAACTCCTGTGGGAAGAGCTGGGCTACTTGAAGCAGGTGGTGCTTCCATGGGAAGGAGTATCCCATGTTCCACATTGCAAAGTAAGCACTGGGAAAGCAAAGGCTGGCGCTAAAAGATAAGCACATGCTAAGAGCCATCCCAGCACCATGTGAGTCTCTGGTCCCCACAAGGCTCTGCCCTATTTTGACTGAGTATTGCAAAAAGAAAAACAAAAATATACTCTGAAGAGTGTTACTGAAAATTTTCAGCAAAGAACCAGTTAACTTTTCAATAAAATTATGCTTCAATCACTCTACTTAATTGCAAAGTATATGGAAAGACTACGGTAAATTCAACATTTTCTGGCAAAGATTAAATGTCACACAAGCAGGCTGACCCCTAAGCAACCTTAAATTTGCTATTTTTCCCAGGTCTTGCACATCATGCTTTAATAGTTTGGAAATGTATTTAGCTTTAACATTGTCAGAATAGGTCATGTTGTCAGGCTCAAATGTGTTTTAGACAAAGACAGACAAACCGAAAAGAAACCAAGGCAATTTGGAAGGACTCAATAATTATTATAAAAAAAAAAGAAAGGGCCTCGAAGGATAATGAGACTATTGCAAGAACAGGGGAACAATGAACAATCTCTGATGTGTTGCTTGCCAAGACAATTTCCCGCAAGAAAACAAATCCATGAGGAGACAAGAGTGCAGATTTTAGAAATACAAAACATACTGTCCAAAATAACAGCATCAGGGTGATTCTGAGATACAAGGTCATGCACCTTCCTCGGGACACCTGACAGCCACGCTCCCCAGCCATGGCAGCTTCTGACAGCGCTCTCAGTAAGGCACTCACCCCTGCTTCTGCTCCAGTCCCTCCAGGTTTGAGAACTGCCTGTGCAGCTCACAAAGACCCAACTTTTGAACTTAGGCCAGCCTGTAGATATTCTTTATCTTTCAGATGAGAAATCAGTAAGCAATTTGCTACTCAGAACTACCTCCCAGTTCGTACTCGGCTCCTGAACAGAACCTGAACCTCTTGTATAAACAAGAGTAAAGCCATAGAAGACTTCTTGCCACCAACACTCCAGAGTGAAACACCAACTATTTAGATACATGTTTTCACTTACCCGAGTTTCCTTCACTTCCTCATTTCCATCAACTTCATCATCATCCTAGGATGAAAAGCAAACAATATAATTAGGCAGCCTTGGAGACAACAAAATTTTATCACAGGAAGATAATGTATTGCTTATGATTTGATGTTAAAGCTAAGAACACTTCTGTCAAAAGAAATGTCTGTCTAGATGATTTTGGCTGATTATCAGAGCATGTTTGGTAACCCAACGGCCATTTAGAAGATCTTGGTACTGGGGACAGAATTACTCTCTTGACATAGCTACTGTACTTTGAATGCTCCTGAAGAGTCAGTAGGAGAAGTATTCCCTTAATATACTTAAGGAACAAATCTCACAGTTGGGAGGACTGCATGTCTGAAATGTTGACATAATACTGACTTTCAAAGAATATCCTCCACTTCAAATAGACTCCAGGAGGACAGACTAGTCATGCTATCCAGAGGGACCTGGACAAGCTGGAGAAGCGGGCCCGTGTGAACCTCATGAGGTTCAACAAGGCCAAGTGCAAGGTCCTGCACCTGGGTTGGGGCAACCCCCACTATCAATACAGGCAGGGGGATGAAGGGATTGAGAGCAGCCCTGCCGAGAAGGACTTGAGGGTATTGGTGGATGAAAAACTGGACGTGAGCCAGTAATGTGCACTCGCAGCCCAGAAGGCCAACCCTATCCTGGGCTGCATCCAAAGCAGCGTGGCCAGCAGGTTGAGGGAGGTGATTCTGCCCCTCTGCTCTGCTCTGGTGAGACCCCACCTGCAGTACTGCGTCCAGCTCTGGAGCCCTCAGCACAAGAAAGACATGGACCTGTTGGAGCGGGTCCAGAGGAGGCCACAAAGATGATCAGAGGGATTGAACACCTCTCCTATGAAGAAAGGCTGAGAGAGTTGGGGATGTTCAGCATGGAGAAGAGAAGGCTTCAGGGAGACCTTATTGCAGCCTTTCAGTACTTAAAGGGGGCTTATAAGAAAGATGGGGACAGACTTGGGTCTACAGTTGGGCCTGTAGCGATAGGACAAGGGGGAATGGCTTTAAACTAAAAGAGGGTAGATTTAGACTAGATATAAGGAAGAAATTTTTTACACTGAGGGTGGTGAAACACTGGCACAGGTTGCCCAGGGAGGTTGTAGATGCCCCATCCCTGGAAACAGTCAAGGCCAGGTTGGACAGGGCTCTGAGCAACGTGATCTAGTTGAAGATGTCCCTGCTCATTGCAGGGGGGTTGGACTAGATGAGCTTTAAAGGTCCCTTCCAACCCAAACCATCCTGATTCTATCCCAGATAGCTTGCACTTACACAGCCTCTCTGTAACCCACTGCCTCCTTGTAACAGCTCCAGGATTTCATGGAGCAATGGTAAACTACCATGGCATCACATCTGACTCCGTATTGAACTCAAGGTATTTCAGAAGTTGTAGCTGCGGTTTTGTATAGAGACAAAGGGGAAATGAACCAAAACTCTGAGAAGTGATTTGCCTTCCACTCTGAAGCTAGTAATATTGCTACAATGATCCAGTAGACGACTAGGCAAGCTGTAAAGCATTTAACTAAAAAAACAATAAGAAAAAAAAAAAAAAAAAAAAAAAAAAAAAAAAAAAAAAAAAAAAAAAAAAAAAAAAAATCACATTTGGCATGCAAGGGAAAAAATGTAAGAATCATTTGAAAGTAATAAAAAGGGGGTGTTTGCAGCAAGTCTTTCAATTGAAATTCTGAGGTTTCCAGCAAGGCCCTGTTCAACTTGTCTAACTCCAAATATTCAACATATCTACTGTTGCCACAGGGAAGACCACTGGGGTTTTTTTTCATTGTATTGTGCAGGAAGCCTCTACCCCTGAGGTGTATGAGGAAGGCTATACGTCCATAGCTGGACTAGAATTGTTGCAGGCTTCTTAACCATGATTTCATAACACTTATTCTCCTGCTGAAAAAGGTGATCTATTTTCCTACCTGAGCCTCTAACCAAGGTTTGGAGGGCTGGATTTCTTCCCTCAGACTGAAGAAATCCTTTTGAAACCAGGACTAAGAGAAATGACTATGACACAGACAGCACTTCTGCATTTATGCTGTGCGTGTTCTCTGGTGCTGGTCAGGGGATCCAGGCACAGGTTTTATTCCTCATTTTCTTCCTTTTAGGGGGCCTAAAACATAGCCAAATTTGGGCTCAGAGGAATTTGAAAATATTTCCAGTGGCTCGTGACCTCCTTCTTCCAAAGAAACTAGACTTCTAATCTCTCTTCTCCCATGTGGGCTCTTTCACAATTGTGCAAGGATCATACTGATTTATGGCTCAAGAACAGGCCTCCCAGAGCCTGCTGCTTGGGTTTTACAGGGGCCAAACAGGGACGCCATTCCTTTGGAAGTGCCAGTCTGGAATAGCGTTGGAGAGGGAAGGACTAATGGGAAATCAACTGACTTGGAAAAAATCTGAAGCTTGGAATTGGAAAGAAATTCACCCTGAATATGACAGAATGAGTTTCTCTTCTCTAAGGAACTCAAACTTACATCTTTTGTCGAGAAAATGATGCCGGTGCCTCTTCGCCTCTCTTTTGGCCGCCGCCTCTCTCGGATTGACTGTTTGTTCGGAGATCTGTCGTCTAAATCCTGATCTTCGCACTCTGGCCAAGCAAAGAAAGACTGCTTTGGTTTCAGTGATTTACATCTGTGCTTTTGCTAAGGTACTGGGGTTCTTTTCAAGCTCAAGATCAATGTCATCTTGGCTTGTGTTGTATTACAAAGGAGTTATTAAACCAAATGAAATGGAATCTCAGTGCCCTACTACACCTGGTTACTCACACTCCTTCCTTTAACAGAGCCCAGAGAGGTTACCCTGGCTCTCGGCTCTCCCCAAATCATCCCGACGTACTCCTATTCTGAGGACAAACTGTACTAGGGGAATCGCTTCCCCCAGCTCTAAGACCTAAACGCTCCATGGAGTACTATCTCATTTACTTATCCAAAATGGAAAACATCCTTTTATCCCTCTCTGTTACAAGCAATAAGCTGTATCCTACATTAGGATTTCCATTTAAACAAATAACATTTGTTTTGTGAGGTGGCAGCTCCCCATACCGCTCCCCTCAGAATAACAAGTAAACCTATTCTTTCTGTCTGTACACATTGAAAGTTCTAAAACTCATGAAAATCCCTGAGCTTTGACTGTTCTTCATTCTCCTGGGTACATACCATTTTTCTCCATCTCTGTGGCGGCACCTCTGAAGTCTGCTGGATTCACAGAGTCAAGACCTAGATACTTATTTGTTCGAGTCAGGTATGAACTTGTATAAAGGAGAGGTGCCGACGTCGAAGGAGATACAGGTGTCGTAGGTTTGTCTGGTTGTACTGGGCACCTTAATCGCCGATAGACAGTCTATAAACAAAGAACCATGACAAAAAGTTAGTAGAATGAAGAGGAGCTAGCAGATTTGGGATTTCAGGGAACTGGGTAATCTTTTAGAGTGTAATGTTTTCTTCTCTGCTGCTGGAAGTGACCACCTCGATCCGCCAGATCAGGTTCATTCCATCAGACTGGGATGGATGTTAAAAGCTTCGTACAGCTACAATGTGAGATCACCTTCCCATTGCTGGGAAGTCTGGGATCAATCTCTTTGTCCCTACAGCCAATGGCAGGACAAACAATTTATCTGACAGAAACAAATGATTTAGAGTAAAAAAACAGAAGTGACAGCAGGGGGAGAAAACTGGTCTCTCTAGCTTTCCATTACACACAGAACATCTGTGAAAAAATGTGAACACAAAGCCTCAGTCCAGCCTGCACAGCAAGGATGGATCCAGGCCACATTTCTATCATTAGCCTTCTCATTCCACTTTCTGTGATTTACACAGTTTTATTTTCTGGCAAGAGACAGAAAAGTGAAATTCCCAGTGGAGAGCAAAGGAACAGCTAACCTCTAACACCTACATATCCACATCCCTTGTGCAGATCGCTGAAGTGAGGTGGTACTACTCAGCATTACTTCTTTCCAGCAAGTATGCCCCCCTTAAAATAAACAGAGATTCCCCAAGGAATTTCTCCTGATCTCAGCTATCCTAAATGGTATCATTAACTTTGAAACAATGAGAAGTGAGGCTAGGAGGATCACCTCCTCATCTGTATTTCTGCTCCACCGTGACCGTGTCTCCTGCCTCTCACTGCTGTCCTCAGCAGGCTCAGTGCTCTCAGCCTTCTCACTTTGCTGTTCCTGAGCTTGCCGCTCTGCCCGAGACCGGCTGAAGGTTCGCTCTGCCTCCTGAAGGTCTGTCAGTGTCACACCCTGGAGAGAAAGTAAGAGAGAGAATTTTTAAATTTATGCAATTAGATTTCAAGTCTTCCAGGTCAGTTTAAAATGCCCAGCACGCTTATACCTGGCCAGGCTAATGTTTCATCTTCATGCTAACAGAAAGAAAAGAATTCTGTTGCCTTTAACACATTTCTCAGTGTACCTACCTAATCACTGACTCAAAGGAACCCAAATATACGTGATCAAGCTACAAACTAAAAGGCAGGTATACTGCAGAAATAAGAACTTTGAAATCTAACTCGTGTGTGCTTGGGGGAGTATTCTGTAATAACTGTTTGCAGGAACTTTTGCCAGAACCTTTTCAACATAGCGAGGGTAGACAAGCCCCTCGTCCTAAGTAGTAACGTAAGAGCAGAAGAATATCTTGCCTCTTTATACATTGGTTCTCTTCACAAACATGAGTTTCCATTCTTTACCTGTGTAGACCTGCGAGTCTGCCGGGCCTGCCTGGATCGTGCCTTCCTCAGTGATTCTGCTTCCTCATCCCGCACTGGAGTCAGATATGACCTGAAAAAAAAGGGCAGAAAAGGTTAAAATAAAAACAGATGCTCTGCCTTCCTGTCTCTACGAGCTCCAGAGCTGAGATATTATTCTCTTTCATATGGACAAAAATCATTTTAGCTCCAAGACTACTCTCATCTTCTGCTCTGGGACAACTTTCCTATGAGCATATGATACACAAATGCTCACATTACATTCTCTGTAGAGTCTCTAAATAAACTCCTTAGTGTCGGACATGTTCTGCTAAAAAAAGGTGCAACTATTCAGTATATTATCTGCCCCATTCCATGTCTTATTGCATCATTAGGAAAAAAAAAAACCCGAACCACCTCTCATTCAGATAAATATCTCAAGAACAGAAATCCTGCACTGGCACATTCCTCAGACCCTCCTTCCTGTCATTATATTCATGATCATATTCCTGCAATCTGCTGTCTTCATCAATATGAAATCCATCATGCTAGAAACCGGCTGAACTGCAGGCATCTTACAAAGACAAAACACCTTGAAAAAAGCTATGAAATTAAAGAGACTAAACAGAGTCCCTTAATATGGAAAAACACACAGTTAAAATACAGAGCTGGCCACCACTAGATTTCATTAAAGTGGGGAGATTTCAAAAGAATTATTCACATGAAAATATATAAACTGAACTCTCTGCACTGGCATTCACTCTGGGCGAACTGGAGAGGAATTCAGCAGTGCTCCTGCAGAGTCGGGGATTGCTCAGCAGTAAGTCTGATTTCCATATTGGTGGAGTGGCTTCCATCTTAGGAAAGATTAATTAGATTGGACTCTTCAGCCTGGTTAATAGGGAATGATTATTAACACTGTCTCACTGTATAAAGATGAGGGTGCCTGAAATGCAATGTTCTTTTGTCACTGCCACAGGTTAACAGAGTATCAAAGATCTAGATATGTTCAAAGAATAATTAGCCAAGTGAGGGATTAAGATCTATCAAGGAATATGCTTACTCTGTCCTTGGACTCTTTTCCTGGTTCTCCACTACAGACCACTTTCACCGAAGAGGTAATGGGCTGAACAGATTTTGCATCTGATCCAGTAAGTTAAGACATTTATTAGAAAGATTACTAACTTTGCTGCACTGTGACAAAACCTCAAAGAATCACAAAATCTGGATCATTCTAAAATAATCTACCTGATGGCTTTTATCCACCTTCACGATCTTGTGTTCACTGCTGATTTAGGTGTGCAGCCACAGACTGACCTACACTGCTCAGCAGAGACACATCACTTAACGGGGGGTTCCTCGGACCATTCGGAGGTACATCCATGGGAGCTAGTCACCTTGCACTTCAAGTGTTGGCGGACATGTGAGAATCTTCTCACCTAAAACTGGTGTAAGTATTTGACCTGATAAATCATGCCCTGAACTCCCCCGATCTCCAAAGACTACAAGAGTGCAAAGGATCGATTGTCTGCGCTGGAGATGCCTGCACTGCAGACTTCTGGAGGAGATGAATCATGATCTGGGAGCTGGCTACAATGGAGATGTCTACATCTGAGCTGGCCAGGCTCACTGAACTGCACTTCCAGGGTGCAATTTATCACCTTCAGAAAGAGCCTCCAGCACAGATCATGTGAATGCATTGCAGAGGAGCTCATTGCTTCCCATTGATTATCCAGACAGACACACTAGCTGTGATGGATACACCAACACGGGAAGCGCCTAAAATTCAGAGGGATGATTGCCTCCCAAGAATTCGCTGTTTCATGAACAAAAAAAGCTGCTGTTTGATGAATGAAAGCTGTGCAACTCCTAATTTTGCAGACAAGTAGTTCTCTTCTGCTCTCCTTTATGCAGTGCATATGTGCTATCCAGGTAATGGCACATTAAGGAAACAATAAGCAGCTTTTGACACAAGTAGAATAGCTGCTATTTGCACAGCATCCAGAAGTAATAAGGCACCTACAGGAAGAACGCATTTGCAAAATATACTGCACATTAAGTTCTGAGCAGCAGTAAAAAAAAAAAAAAGTTCCTGAAACATATAAACCAAGTAAATTTGTAGCTAAGTAAGGTGGACAGTTTACTGCAACAGTTTTGAATTAGTGGAATTTACGTCTCGTACTCTGCAACGAGGACACAGGCGCGTAGGAGCTACGTACGTATGACGGGAATAAGAGGAGGAAAGATGAGACCTGCCTTTGCCCAAGGAGGAATTCAGCTCATACAACAGCACGAATGCAGTGGGCCACATTTTGCTTGTTCAGGAACACTCCTGGTACGTGTGAGCAACACGAGGTCACGCTTACAGCAGCTGAAGTACTTTTGCACACAATAAAAATAATACTGAACTCCCTGCCACAGGATGCGAGAAAGGACAAAACAGATTTTCAAAGTAGTTTCAAAAATGGTTAGGCAAATCCGTGGAGAACAGGTCAGCATCAGCTACTAAACAGGAGGCTGGGCATGCTGCTGCTGAGCCATGAGGAGGGCTTTGCAGCAGGGTCAGAAGAGGCAGGTTTGCAGGAGTGCAGCAAGGCTGCAGGATTTCCCTCGTTTCAGTGTTTAGCTACAGCTTTGCGTACAGGAGTGTAAAGGAGAAAAACCATTTTGTGTCTCTCACCCCGTCGTTCTCCCAGACTTTTTTCCTCTGCTCTCCCAGAATTTATATAAAAATAGGAATATGTTAAAACATCATTAGCAATTTTGGGTGTCCAACCTGTAACAGTGACTTAATCTTCAGACAAGCACATTTTGCAAGTCAGAGTGGCTCAGTTTGGGCTGCAGCCTTTATTGATTGCTAACTTTTGGTTTCTTTCCATTTACACAATTCCCCACTTCTTGGAGCTCACCCAAAGCCATTTTACAAGCATGAGATAACTGAATTTTCTGAAACTAGTTGGCAGAGCCACTGCACAGTGACATAGCTGGTTTTTCTGAGTAAGCAGCTACAGCCTTTTCCTGGTGATGAAAGAAGGTGGCCGTGCTGTAAATATTTCAAATGCAAACAGCAGACACCATACCTGCTGGCAATTCAATCATGTTTTTGCTCTACTTGGGGTTTTTTTGTGTTTTGGTTTTTTCTTTGGGGGAGAGAGGGAGGGAGGATAAAGACAGAGTTTACAATTTTAGGTGATGCTTCACTTTGCTTACAAGCTGAATTTTAAGACACCTGAGTGTGCTAAATGGGATGGAAGAAAGAAAGAGAGAACAAATTCACTGAAAGGAGATGGCAAGTCTGATGCAGCCACAAAGCAAGGCTGGGCTGGATGACAGAGGGAGAGCAATACACTGCTCTCCAAAGCAGAAAAATTGCAGATCACAGCAAGCTGCAGGGGACAGACAGCAAATGGGGTATGAGGCGGTCTGTAAACAATCCACAGAGTTTTTAATTACGTTTTCAAGAAACACATTGCTTGCTAAAGTGCAGTATCTATGTAATCCTATTAATTCAAGCAAATATCACATGATCTAAGCAGATCTTCAAAGAAATGGTCCTATGCGTTGTATTTTCTTGCAATAAGCTTTCTCTGAGATGAAATAAGATGAATAAGAAATGAAATAAGAGCAGTCATCATGTCAAGTTCAAGGCACACATAAAGCAGAACAGATTTTTCCCAGAGTTTTGGTTGCAAGTACAAGCAGCAGAATATAAATTGTTAGAGATGTGTACATGAGAGTCAGCAAAAACACTGCAGAAGTTTATAGTTCCCAGAGACAGAGACAAGTGTGTCCTGCTGCCACAAGAGAGCTACAAGCTTTTGACTCGTGCATTAGCTAGAAAGAAGCTGGGAACTAAATGATGAATCTGGCTCCCACTTAATTCTTCGTATTTTCAAGAAAACACGTATTTTCTCTGTTAACTCTTTTAATCAGGACAGTGCAACACAAAGATGGATCCCAACTACGCATCACCATCTCAAGGCAAAAGAAGCTGCAATAAAATACTAATAGAAGGGGAGATTCAAAACAGGGCAATAGTAAGCCTGGATATACAAGCTGGTAAACCAAGAATACAAGAGCAAATCTGTATGTTAGAGAACTTGTGCCAGAGACAAAAAAAAGAACGTACTGTGGAGAGAAACCCCTCCCAAGTAAAGGGTAAATGATGCAGAAAAAGAAATGACAATTCCCTGTTAATTGGTGCACAGATAGCGAGAACAGATGATTAATTTCTCCAAGAAACACAGAAGCTTCTGATAATCTTTTTACAATGCTGGTCTCCTTCCTTTCCTTCCTGAACTCCTTCAAGCACTTACAGATTGAAGTATTTGTGGCAAACACCATCTACCACCATGTAGAGCCCTTTGGCAGAACGACATCACCCAGTCCTAGAGGGAACACCAAGAATCTGTAAAGCTTGCTGAAGTTTTACGTTTTCATGCTTCAGTGACCCAGCACTGGGAAAGCACTCGCCTAAAAGACACTCACCTACGTGCGTCAAAACTTGGCAACAAATTTGGAAGCTAAACATTCATTAAATGCTAGAGCTGCCCTTTTGTCAAAGCGGATTCAAGGCATTTCATCTTGCTGTTAGCACACCAAAAATTGAGATGCACACCCCCACGAGCTGTAGTAGGCCACGRTGGGTTTCCCCCTTCTCCATCAGGTCCTTCTCCAATAAACCCACATTCCCATAGCAAGCGCAGTAAGAATACGAGTTGGCAGACAGTAACTACAGGGCGTGTGGTCTCTGTGAATGCAGCACTGTTGGTTGAGAACGGGGGCGATGCTTGATGTGGCTCTTCTAGAGGAAAGCTTGCTGTGGGCAGGTGCTGCTCTGCTGGCCCTCTCTGACTCCTCTCATCTCAGCCCAAATTCTCTTTCTAGTTTAGGAGTGACTCTGAACTATACTCACTGGACTAGAAACTATAATGACAGTTTTCTTGGAAGCCAGAACAGACTGTTGGTTCTTCCAGCTCTGGATAATACGGGTAAGGGGAGCAGGCACAGGTTTGGCTTCCTGCACACAAAAAGGCGCATTCASCGTATGGATAGCCATACAGATATTCAGACTCTAAAATGTTTGGAATAGCTTTTCTTAAGAGTACAATATCACTACTCCAAACCTTGCAGTAATTTCAAAAATCCTTGTTGTACATCTCTCTCTCTCTCTTATACATACATATATACACACATAAAAAAATATATATGTATGTATACACACTCTCTCTCTCTCTCTCTGAAAAAAGGAAGACAGAAAAAAAAAAAAAACAACAACCCAGCAAAAGCCTCAAGTACTGATACTGTTCCCCAGGAAACAATTGGAAAAGTACAGCATCCCAGCGATGCATTCCTACAAACTGGAAATTTGCCATCGGCTAAGAAACGATCTATAAGCCGGGGGAGGGAATAAAAGCAAGCGCAAGTTTTGCAGGCAACAATGCTGACAACAGTTCCCAAATTACAATTCCTTAAGTTAGGTAATAAAGTATGTACCCAGCAGCAAGTCAATCATTGACAATTACATGGAAACAGTCAGAAAAAGAAACTTTCCTCCTCTCTCATCCAAGCAAGCAACAGGTTTCAGTTCTTCACTTCCCTATGCTAACATGTTCTATGCATCAGCCCGCCGCAACTGAAAATACTCATTAGAGACATTGCCATGAAAAGTTGGCTGACTATAATTTGAGAAGACCATTCAATAGGCAGGAGAGAAGGATAACATGTCAGACTCTGCAAGTATTGGAGCTGGGAATGAGGGGAGAGACAGCCAGACAATGCCGAGTTATTTAATAAGCTGAGGACAGAGGGATAACAAGATTTCAGGATCATGCTCTTAAAGCGTTTCACAGCTGGCTCAAAAAGGCTCGGCTGAGTATTCACCACTTTCAGGCCTTTGCATTTCTCTCTCAAGTTAGTTCTGGCTGTTGTGAGCTGTCACTGTGTTTCAATCTGGACTGTGAATTCTCAACTCATGAAAGTTTAATTGTCTGAATTTCAATCATCTATTTACAGTATGATTAGCAGGTTAACAAGCACAAGATGAAATTCTTTATTTGCAACAGCTTTGCTTTGCTCAACACRTTCAGGTGCTGATCCAAGAGATTAAGAGACTTGTGATCTTTGTCACTTGTTAATCAAAACAACAAGTACCCTTTATCCCTCCTCAAAACTCACGCTTTGATGTGATGTTTACAATGGGCTGAGGTTACATGTAGGGCAGCTGATGCTCTAAGAATACTTCCCATCATACAGTTCTTGATGATTTTGCATGTGCTTTCCCATCTGCCCATGTTCATCTCTTTGTATGCCCTTCAGAAAGCAGAGCTGCTTCTTTTGTGCTGTATTCCTACAGCAGCTAGCTCAATGCACGTCCTCTGCAGGCTGGACTACTGCAATACAAAGAAGTGAGTAGTGCTCTAATTGCAGACCTGGGTGGGAACGCAGCCCTGCTCACTCTCAGCCCCAGGTACTTTGTATTTCCTCTGCCAGAAGAGGAACATACAGCATTGGTACCTACTGAGAACTCAAAGTTTGGGGCTGGGGGAGACAGCACATAGATTGGAACGTTTTAAATGATCAATGTTATCCCTTTGCATTAATTAATGCCACTCAATATCATGGTAAAAAGTGAAAAGACAACAAACATTACAGTGATCACATTCCTTAAACTGGCTACCTCATCTGGAGAAGGCTTGCTGTTGCTGTGAACCTAGACCTTTAAAGTCCTTCCAGAAAAAGGGAAAATGTACCTGTTTAAAAACAAAAAAACAATCCAGGAAATTTTTCTGCAAGAGAAAAGCAAAGAGTGCTGCAAACACAAAACAAAGCAAGCCAGCAACACCTTTTCCCTACCAAACTTCCCCTTAGTTATTGAATGCATTAGTTGTGACTGTCACAAGTGCAAAGYTTTCCAGGCTGGAATATTCTGAAATTGGTTTGTGTTCAGCATAGGACATTAGGTGTCAATATACAACGCTGAGCAGTTTGTCACTGCGTCATGGAACAACGTGCACCACTGTCTGCAGTCCTCAGAGGCTGAATCTTTGCATTAAAAAGATTGCTGCATGAAACGGAGCGGGATGAAGCTCCATCTCCTGCCAGCTGATGAACAAAATGAAGGCAAAGATGCGAGTGTCCTGCCTCCCTCACTATTTCTCATTTGCAAGTGAGCGGCAAGTCAGACAACACAATTTGACATTTTAAACAACCTCAAGCAGACCTATGACAGCTTTCCCAAAAGGTAGTTTACACAGTCTGAAACAAGGCAGGAAATCCCCCGGGGGGGGAAGAAAAAAAGAAAAAAAGAAAAAAAAAAAAAAAATCACTCAGCAAAAATCTGAATATTTGGGAAACTGCCTTTTGCAACTAAAAAAAAAAAAAAAAAGCCACTCAAAACTTGATGGTGATAAAGAAGATTCAGCTATTGAACTAGATAAACCATAGGAGAAATGCCCACTTGCCAAGAACATCTAAGCAGCCTTCGACTGCCACCTTGTGGGAGCAGCCACAGAACAGATGCCTGAGCAGTTTCAAGGAAGACGATCATGAATCAGCCCCAGCTGAATTACAGAAAACATCACCGAATATTAATAACATATAAAAGATTTCCATTTCCTGCTGAGGTAAGATTGCAATTTCTTAGCATGTGGCAGTGGCTTTAGTTCAATTTCAAGTGTCCACTGTTCTCGGGGACAAAAGATTAATTAAGTTTTCTCAAAAACTTTTCCTATAGAAATCCGAGGGTGGCTACCTAGTTTCCTTGGCTTCCCCACCTGAAACATCCACGGGTCGGTGCTGTGGAGCAAAGAATTTAATAGAATAGCTGATTTTGTGCTAAATTAGCTCTCAGCTGTACCATCACACAGTATCTCCACAAATATTTCAGGTACATTCTTTAGTTTAATGGCCATTTTTGGACACAGAAAAGTATTTGAACATGTCAAAGTTTAGTACCTTAACATCCAGGCAATGGTACCCAGATGGAATTGGAGCCCTGGCTGCAGAATTTGCCATTAGACAACTGTGCTGTTAGACACAAGGATTAAATACGTGAAACATGTCAGTGGTTACAATTAGTAAGCAAAGAGGAATTGCACACAGATTTTGCATGTAGACAGGGATGGGGAAAGGCAGTTTTACCTTCTGCTTGCTCCATGCTGTCAAGCTGCAGTTCTTTTACATTGGTTAGCTCAAGTGGCGCCTGCTTCGTTTCCTTGACCATTCCTGGAGGATGCCGCATATATTCCTGCTTTGAGTTAGCAGGCCAACCTACAGCCTGGGCTCCTCCGCCCAAAGCAAATGCCAAAATATCCCACCCCCCCCTTCCCCTGAGCACTGGATAAAGTCAGTCAGCAGCTGAGCACGCAGCAGCACACCTGCTCGCCTTCTTTACAGGAAACAAGGCTCAGCAGCAGTGACCCCCATCCCACACCTCGACCTTTTTCCAAATAAAAATGCAGCCTGATTTCTGATACAGCAGGAGTAATCTCGCCTCTTCCCAACATGGACAATCCAATGGCCAGCAGAATTCCTGCCCTCCCACGTCATCTGCACCAGCAGCCTTTTAAAAAAAGGACAACTTTATCTGAAAGAGATTAACTGCAGAAGCATGGCAGATAAATGCTTTCAACAGCAGGTGCCAGATGATTGTTCAGTTCTTCATGAGAGAGACCTCTTAACTTTTTGTTGTCCGCTGTGTAGCGTGGATGGGAATCTGTCGCTTGCCATGCAGCAGCGCTTTGCACGAGTATCCCCACCACCCTGCTTCCCAGGGTTAAGACCACGCAGCTTTACGTCAGTCAGTGATAAGGATTAGAGAGTCAAATACTACTGAAAAAAACCCACGGTGGTAGCGAGACAATGCTCACAGCTTTTTCTACCAGTTCCTCTCAAGTGACATTTAAATAMCCCTTAAATGCAAATCCCATAGTTTAACTTTTACAGAGATCAGGGTTTCTTCTTTTTTGTCAGATAATAAGGGTTAACAGACGTATCAGGCATCCGTGTTCACCCTAGAGGAGTCATGCTCTGAATTTGGACAGGACAAGAATCACGAGGTAAAAGGACTTGCCAAAAATTGTTCATCTAACAGTACTGGTGGAGGAGGATTCAGTTATTAATATATTATTAATATATGCTACTATAATTAGCAGCTGGATCCTTAGAATGAAGGAACGAAGAATGAAAAATAATTTCCTCTTGGGAATGAAGCAGAAAAGACAAATGTTTGCTAGACACATTTACCTTGCACGTCAGTGAACTTTCTTCATCTGAAAAAATTTCTAGGGGACACTTAGGGGCCAAGAAGCCAGGCTGAGCACAGCCGTCAGCCCCAAAGCCGCTAGGAAAACAGGCCCACCTCTCTCCTATTCTTGATTTATCTGAAAAACTGGTCAGAATGGATTAAAAAATAAGGAAGAGAGAGACGTGTTTCCTGTCTCTAACTAACAGCTTGCCTGATGGCAAGTGCTACCACCTTGCTGGAACCTTCCTGAGGAACAGGAAGAACAAATACAATTGCAGAATGCAATTGTATAAACAAAGTGGCTGGGGGGGGCGGGGGGGAAAGAGGAAGGACAAATTAAAATCCTAATTCTTACAAAACCAGGCCAGATTTCAAATTTAGGAGCATCCTTTTAAACCGGTCACACAACTGAGAACACAGACTTGGGATCTGCCTTGTAGGAGTTCTCGGGCACAGCYTGTCTTACCCCACATGACAGCTAACCACGAGCTGTGGGCTGCATGGTAGCCTTTCAATCTGTCCTGGGAACCAAAGCTTTCATATAACATGAAAGGCTTCAGCGAGACCCAGACCTTCCTTTCAGCACCAGATGTCTCATGGCACAAGTCRCGTTCCAGGATGGCAAGATCTCCTGCAGACTCCCCTCCATGCACAGGGGACGCAGCTCCAAGCAGCCTCCAGCGCGCTGGGAGCCTGCGACACAGGGAACCCTCTCGAGAGGGGCTGCAGCGTAGGACTCCCGGGAGAAGACGTGGCCACAGAGCCCTGCACTGAAACTACACGGACGAGGTCGCAGATGAACTTTGCAAAGGAGCTTTCGGCGGCACTAGAGGCCGCTGTCATCCCGGATGAAGGTGGATAATCCAGCAGTGGGCTGCAACCAACAGAACCCCCCCCCGAGTCCCCACCACCTGCTTGCACCAGGCAGAAGCCAAAAGGATGTTAGTTTTGCACCAGGAGGAACAGGGTCTGCGTGAGATACTGTAGGCACAGCATCCACACGCTTGTAATTCTCCCTTAGCAGAGCCAGTGCTGTTTTGAGTTCAGCTGGACAAATGCATTTGCAATGTGAGACAATTTTGACGCTGACAGGAGATCATCAAAATGGCCAAACAGCAATGTTCATCAGTGGTTCCAAAATTCCCATGAAAAAGAAAAATAAATTGCCTGGCAAAAATATTGACTCTGGAAGATGGCATGTTTCCAGCCTCTCAGCATCAGCACACTGCAGTGCTGCAGCGGAATTAAGGGAGGCTGAACGTGCAGCTGGGTACATGTAAATATGCACGGCAGCAGCTTGGCTGAACATCCAAGACATATGGCTCTAACACCAGGCAGCGATTTGCTACGGTCCATCCAGGTAGGCAGACTGCATTGCATTCCTCCAAACTGATTTCTCCCATGCTGCCTTCTTTTCTGTTTTTTCTTTCCTCCCCTTTGTAACGACGTGAGGCATGATTCACGCTGTTTTCCAGCTACTGGAGCGTTCGCTGACCAATTTAGCCAGCAGACAAGCAGCAGGTAAAACACCACAGATGAAACGCTACGGTGGGCCAGGGTAAGGCTTGTTGGCCACCAAAGGATGCAAAACAGTTCTCCAGAGGACTTTGCTAGTCATTCCTYCCCAGACCTAGCACTCTCTTCTGCTTTAACCTTTTGGCTTCATGCAGATAATTTAAGGCCACAAGTTAGGAGACATCCCTGTGATCTAATATTAGATGATAAGCTTGTTTATGTTTTTGTTGCTAAGAGAAAGCTGGAGCTTTGGAAACACTGAAGCAGACCAAATGTTACTGCAACAGCTGCCAGTGGGAACTGAAATCCATATAGTGCTTCCCTGACAACTGTTTGCCATTTTCCTTTTTTATTTTATTCTACTGGAATTGGTCTCCTTCCAAAATAAGCTTTTCCCATTTAGGTGACCTCTCCTGTTTCTCTAGGTCCATGTTTCCTAGTTCAAAATGTGCAGGCAGTTCCCCAGTCACTATATCCTGCTGTTAGAACATACATTCATAAATAAGGTTTCCTCCACCCACAAGCACAATGCATCATTGCTGTGCTTTTTTTCCTCTCAGTAGTTTCAAAGCATCAATTAAAGGTGGGAGGAATTTTCTGGTGTTTCTCTTTACATTACCATAATTCATAGGAGATGATTCTACAATAAAAATGCAGGAGACTTAAACAGATCTTCCATATTATTTATAGAAACTGATTCGGCAATAAATGCCAATGCAGTAATATTAATAGATGCTCTTTTGGACATCTGCAAGTACTATCACAGTCAAGTTCCCTGTCTGCTGACAGTGCCAAAAGTCTGGTGGGTTTTGTGGAGCCCACTTCTCCAGGGAAAAATCTAAAGCTTCTGCAACTTGATTCTGGGCTTGCCWAAATGGAGATACTGTTGTGAAATGGTCTGAAGTGTGAACTGAAAGCACAATACTCACTCCGTCCTCTTTTGCACAATCTCACTTTGCACCGGGAATATCTTTTGGCAGCTCATCTCAATTCAATTGCAAATGACACCAAGCCAACTGACCCCTAGCAAAATGACAAGGAGCATACAGAGGCACTCCTAATATTAAACGTAAGTGTTCTTACAGACAAAGATACTCTGCAGTAGCTATTTCAAATTATGTCCCTGCATACGTAGTTGATAAATGTGGCTCATCCAGAATGCTTGCAATACCTTCAGAGCACTCCCTGTGCTAGCTCTGGAAAAAAAGAAAAAAAGCCCAAACAGCATTAAAAGTTTGAATATTTTCCAAATAGCACAGACCACCTTCTTTCTTGGATCTGCTGAAGCAAAGAGAAGCTGGCAGCAAGCATGCCCTCCCTCCATGGGAGAGGTCATGTGGCTGACTGCGGGTTACATGGCACTGCTGAGCTCTACCATCTTTATCTTTGCAAACTGATAATTTCCATTATTGCTTTTCACATCCTTTGGCTTCAGGCCATTTAAAATATGTCAGAGTACTATCTCCACTCAGGAAGGTCTGTATTTTAAGAAGTTATTATTTTAGTTTGGAAGAATCTAATTACTGAAAACAGTCCATGAACTGGTTGCTAGTTAGAAATACACAGTTCATTGCTGCATTTTGTTTATTACCTTTTACTTTCATCAGAAGAGACAGATTTTGCAAAAGTTAACCTGTTTGCAGGAATAAATATGGATCATTTGATATTCTGTACTTAAATGCACACGGTAAATTTCCTTTGAAAAGAGCACCGGCTACCCCAGGTTTATGTTTCCCCAGTCTTAAAATAACATCATACGATAAGAGAGAGATACCACCACCTAGATTCAGAGTAATTCAAAATGCTGCTACTGCTGGAATAGCCTCGGTTGCACATGGTAGACTTCTACCGCTGTGCTAAGTCTTCCTTTATAGTCAATTGAAAGAAATGCATGCTGCTAGAGTGCAGTCCATCTCCTCCTGTATCACACATCTACATGCTCCAGGAATGTTTGTTTTCTCCCACCAGCTACAGAGGGAATCTAGGGTACTTGTGCAGCAAAGATGTCTCCATCGGGGCATATGTACACTTAGCTGAGCAGAATCAGAGGGATGGATTTTATCTGAATGTGTCTCAGTCCAACGCTCTTTTTCAGATGGGATTCCTGTTACAGAACCTACTGCTAGTGGCTGCTGGGCTGCCTGTCCCTCTATAATAGAGGCCTTAGGGATTGAGATTAGTAGCGGAGATAACTACTGAAGAAAAAGGCTGAGACGCTGAAAAGACAAGTAGAAAATTATGAAACTCAATTTAACCTACAATCCAGTGATGACTCAATTCAAAACCTTAAGATGGAGCAGGGGCAGCAGCCTGTAACTCCACATAGCACCTAAGAAACTGTTCTTACACCCCCACCATCACCGCGACGTAAGACCTGATGATAGAGGAAGACCAACACACACCGGCACTCTGCTCACTAACCTTCTGCGCTCCCTGGCTTCCTCAGCCGAGAAGTCCTTTCCTGTAGTTGAGGCAGCACCGGCATTCGCAATACCATTAGCAGAGCCGAGTATAGCACGATTTGTGATTACACCTAGGGGGGTGCTAGCAGAGATGCCCTCTGTATTTTTCTCTACAGCAGAATCAGTTTGTTGCCTGAAAGGGGCTCTGAAATAGAGAAGACATAATGGAAAGCAAAGCAAGTGAACTCAACTGCTGACCGAGACCAGCCACCTCAAGGGAGCATTGACAGTTCATTGTCCTTGTTCTAGACCCGTGTTTTTGTGGAGAACAGCACACGTTAAAATGAGTTTTTAAAAACTTGTAGAAGAATAAGCAGGAGGAATTCATAGTCTTCACATCCCTGTTTGTAGCAAAAATGATTAGAAAATGTACCTGGTGAATAAGCAGAAGGAACGAACTCCAAGAGCTTGTACACTGAACGCTCAAGAGCAGCCCGAGACATTGTGTCTCTAACAGGGTAGCAAGAGGGCACAATTGAACACTCCGGTGAGTGAAGAAGCTAAGGTCACATACGGGCTGTTAACTGCCTGCTGGTGCATATGCACTACTGAAACTGTCCAACATAACCATTCTGGGATTTCTTATCAGCGCTTCCCGCATGGAAGCACATTTCCAATCCATAATCCACTCTAGAATTCCGACCTTCCAACCCAAATGCTGATTTTCTGCAGCGTTATCTCAGCTGTGAGCCGTTACCTGGTATATTGGCGGGCTGATGCAGTAGTGTTCGCACCGAGAGATGTGGGACAGGAAGAGACAGGTTGCCACGGGGTGCCCAATGAGGTAGATGAACCAATGGTAGTGGGTGAGGTAGCTAGAGATGTATTGCGACTGGCTGAAATGTAGGGACTGCTGAGGTCACTACTTCTACCAAATGAAGCACTGTAAAACATCACAAAATCACGTCCTTCAGAGCGCAGTAAATATTCAACAGAACATCACCACAGCTGGGCTCTCAGCTGGAAAGGGAACAAGTATTACATCTTAGCGAAACGTTTGCAAGGAGATTAGAGTACACCAGAGTCGCTGCAGGTCGCTCGCACAGGCTAGTGCTAGCAGCACCCCTCTTAGCTAAGCCCAGCTGAATTTCAGTGAGAGAGTAACAGCGTGGAGGTAATCGGTGAAGATCAGGGAAGGGAAAAACCCTACCACAGTGAAAGTGGCGCACACAGAGCACCCCTGTGTACTGGGGAAAGGTAGAAACAATGAGCAAGGATGGAGGTTGCTTAAAGCAGGGAAGGAGAGAGTGACATAAGCAGGTCTGGCTGCATCACCTCCTAAGGATGCCCAGGACTTCCAGTTTTAAGAACTTGTTTTCAGTGGCTTAGAGCTTTGGCAAAAGTGATCACTACAGGCTTTGATTTTCTTTAAGGCATGTTTGGCACAAACTCTGTATTTCTGGAAAATAGCTAGCAAAACTGTCCAAAAAATATTCAAGAATGAGCAAGGGAAACACRTATTTTGCCAGTTTAAAACAAAACCCTTAAAACCATCACTACTGAAAAGCTGTAAGTGTTTAAGTGCTCATACTTTGGAGAGGAGACAGGAGAAAAGGAGAAGGGCTCTCATACGAGGATCTACCCTTTCGCTTTTTCAGAGAAAATCCACCCCAAGTGCGGTAAGTTGCACACCTCTAAAAACAGGCTTGATGAAATCTGGCAAAATCTCCTTATTGCATGTGCCAGAGCAAACGAGCATGCATGCATGACCTAGGACCCTGCCACGCCTTTCCCAGCAACTGGTATTCCTGGTTGCTACTGGTCAGACTGGGCTGTCTGCAGGATCAAAGGCTAGGAAGGCTGGAAGGCTGCCTCTCACCTCCTGCATCCTAACGACTTCCATGCCAGCACACATGGAGCATGGAGGAAAGTGGTTGCACCAGGAATAAAAGCTGACCTAGAGGAAAAGCAGACCGGGACAAAGAGCTGCAGGTTTATGGGAAAGCCAGGGACAACGGACTAGAACTGGAAGTCAACACTAGAGCAAGAGTCAGAGAGAGCAGCGCGAGGCTGAAATAAAACTTGAAAGGGGCAGGACAACAGCCAAGGACAGGAGGTTGGAGGAAGGATCCAGTCCAATCCACTTAGGCACCCAGTTTACAAGTCAGTTTTATATGCCAAGGCCCCCAGCCAGCCCAGAATAAGCAGCTGGTCCCTAGACAGCCAAAGGAGAGACTGGGGCATCCTGGAAGGCCTCCATGGGGAGGAACCTTACATTTGGGCTCTTCAGTTGATGGCTGCTTGCCATATCCAGGTCACAAAGGAACAAGTAAGTTATTGTCACCAGGTAGCAACCTCCACCGGACCCTAAACAAAGCTTCCTCTGGAAAGCCGGCCCCTGCCCAGAGCACTGGGGAGCAGGAAGTCCTGTTGGAAGCAAGTGCCTCCCTTCTTGGCTCTCTGCACCAGAGGAAAAGGCCAAGCCCTGGAGACGGGCTGGGAGGAGGGTGAGAGCGGGGAGCTAAGCCTGGYTGGTGTGGGTGTGCAGAGCAAGCAGCCATGAAGTTGCAGAAATGAGTGTACTGAGAAGATGACGGTAGTGGAGCGTGCGCCAGGGGAAGGAACAAGAGGAGCGGGGGGGAAAAGGTGGTGGCAACCCTGGAGGGGAGCAGGGTTGATGTGGCACCATCCTAGGAGACCCCAAGGCAGAGAGGCTGGGGCATGAGGGGTGGCTGCAAAAAAGAGAAGGAACTTGGTCAGGAAGGGAGGACTTGGGAGGGTTATTAAGTAAGATCTGACAAGGACTGTCTTTCAGAAGGGAAAGGTAATGGGTGAAAAGGGGAGACAAAAGGGTGGAAGCAGCACCAGGTGCCTGGTAGAGCAGAGATGTGGGGGAGCTGAAAGGAGAAGGAGAAGGAATGGAGGAAAAGAGCATGGTGATGGCATTGTGACAACTCCTACACGCACATGCCCCGGGTCCGAGAAGTGTGGTGCTGGGGCATCATGCACACACTCCTGCTCACAAGAAGGGAGGCAAAGGCATTGCCAGCTCTACAGGAATTCACCTCCCCACCCCGTCACCTTGCATGGGTGGCATTGCAGAGTTTGAGGAGGACTCTAAGGCATTTATTCAATTGTTCACATTTGATGTGAACAGGACCAGAAAATTGCAAGAAAAAGGTTAGCCAGGGAATCTTGTTAATTAACAGCTGTATTCATATGAATCTGAAAAAAGGAGGATTATGAATTTATGCTAAAGAATTTGACATTAGAAATAAAAAAAGTACTGACACACTGCTACTTGTTCTCTAACATAATCACCATAACATAATCATCAGGGAATGAGCAATGAAATGGAAAGCAACATTTCAAATCAATAAAAAGAAATACTTCTGAAAACAGCTAAGGCAAGTAGAATTCAAAATCTTAAAAGCCTTCAAAACCTTAAAAAGCTTCCACATATGCTAATAAAAAAGGTTTGCACAAAACACATAACTATTTTTTTTTAACACGCTGCCATAGGGTATTGCAGAGATCAAAATAGGATCTGCTTATGGAAGTTGGCCACAGTGGTGGCTATTAAGAACAACGGTTAAGTATAACCCCTGGCTCCTAAAATCACAATTACTGGAAGCAAGGAGAGTGTGGAAGGTAGAAGACTGCTCTTAAGTTATCCTAGCTTTTGCAACTTGTCCCTCAAAACCAGTTGCTGTCAGAAACAGAGTCTGGACTGCATGGACTGTTGGCCTGACTTGCTGTGATGGTTTTTATGTGAACAAAAGTAGTAAGAAGGTGTATCTGCAAATATGTAAAATGAAAGAGAAACTAACTGTGTGAAAAAGTGATTTCATTTTGGTGTGTGATCACTTCCTGTGAGGCATCTCTTATGGCTGATGTCAAAGGAAGTATGCTGATTAATTCAATCCGCTATGCCAGTTTTCCTCCAAATCCTTTAATGTACAGGTGACGTGAACTGGCTGTTTGAAGGCCAATATGCACTAAAATGCATAACAAGCTGTCAGAATTCTGTGAATTTTTGGGCTAGTGGTACACCCATAGAGAAAGTAGAATGAATGACAATCACTACCATTACAGAGAGCGCTTTAACATTTGCTTCAACTAAAGCTGAAGAACATTTGCAACATTGCTGCAAGTTATTTTGTTCCCTATTAGAAGAAAAGCCATTTTCAACATCTTAAGATGATCTGTTGCTGTTGTTTACTCTTCGTTTGGGGGGGGTCATATAAAGCACTTATAGAACATAACTAGGTATCTTTATTGAGATTAGTTAAATGCTAAGGTAAAGGGTAAGTGCAGATGTACAGAAGTCATCCTCTCAGTAACATCCAAGTATGTCATATTCACTTTAATTCTTCCTCTCTCAGAACAAGCTTTTATCTTTTGGAGTTGTGTTCAGAGTTTTGTTAATACTTGGAAATGACAAAGAGCTCATCCTCTAACAGGCAACCAGGTTCCCTTCCTCATCTTAGAGGCTGATGCACAAGGCTGGAGAAATCAGAGGTTCAATACAATTATATTTAATTTCTCTGTGCTCTTCTATAGAAAACCATACGGGATAGAGGTCAAATTGATCATGATTTTACTGTGTGGACATACAATGCAAAACCATTGATCTCTCTGAAAAAAGTACACTTTATTCCTACCTGGCAAAGCTATTCTCTGTAATTGCTTGTAAGCCAACACTCTCCTATGAAAGGCCAAAATTCAGCCTTTGTGACAAGAAATTGGAAGTAGTGAAATACCACCGCCAGCCAAAACTTTCGCTAGTCTCTATACAGTTTAACCAAGGAAATACAGTACAACTATGTGAATGTAATACTAAATCTGGTTCAGGATTAGCTGAGATAAACAGTCAACGTTTGTAAAATTTTCACGGACAGCCATGTTAGTGACGTTAGTGACTGGACTGTCTCTCAGATTAGGGAACAGTAAGGCATGCCAGCAGCAAGAGGCAAAAGTTTTCCAATGTAATCAGCTGTGGCTTGTCAGACTGCCTTTAGAGAGAGACAAGCTATGGAGGTTGGCCTGTCATCATGTCCCAGGATAGATGTGAAGTCACTGGAATGGATCAGCAGATCAGGAGAAGTCTACTGCTTGAAGTGGCTATCTGTTTCACCTTTTGTGGAAATGGGTCTCTATGTGCTCAGCAATTGGACAGACATATCCTCGAGCACAACCTACCTCTACCAGCGTAAGTACTAGAACACAAAAAATCTGCCTCCTCCCAAATATCTCAAGCAATTGTTCCATCTTCAGGATAGTTATTTAGTTCAGGGCCTAGAATTTGATGAAACACAATCTAAAACCTTGAAATATTTCTGCCTTTTTCCTTAAGCACAGATCAAATGGCTTTGCAGCGTGACATGTTTATACATGCTGTATTGATGGTTTCCAGTATTAGCTAAAATAAAGGTGAGGTGATGGAACTGTACTTTGCACAAAGGGCTGATCCTCCTTCTCACAACTGAGATGTAAATAAATACATTACTGAGTTTACATTACATTAATGTATTTATTTATATTTCAGTAATTGTATTTGCCTTAACAGAGCAGGGCATTCATTCACCTCATTCAGAGACAGCCATTATCTGGTACTTCAGGGAAACTGAGCCTCTGCCTTCCAAAGGGGTAAAAGATACTGCCAATTAAAGAAGTTATGCACAGGATTGCTTTCCTGATTCTGCTTGGCTAGTTTACCAAAAAATCAGCCTCTACAATTTCACATACACTGTGCAGAAACTGCTTCCTTACTGCCACAAGAAAATGATTGGAGACAGCAGTCTCACTCCTCAGCAAGTGCTGTAAGTCATGCACAAGAACACTGCCACTTTTCTGATAATGATGCCATAAACTTGGACTAATATAAAGCAAAATTAGAGATGAGCTACAACTTACCTGTCAATAGCTGTTTGAACAATGCTTTCAGACTGTAATTACTTTATTCTCTTTTTATGATCAATTTTTGTTTTATTATCTAACCATAACACAAGCATAAAACTGAGGAAAACACTTTGCATTTGAATTATGTGAACAAGAGTATTTAAATTCAGTTCAGCAATTTACAAATCAACAAAAATGATGGCCTTTAAAAATACTATTTAGCATGACAAATGTTGTCAAATCTTAATTTTTATTTCCTGCTCTCAGCAGAAGAGTATCCCAAGGCCAGTTACACTGATGCAGTAAGCAGCAAGCAGAAGGTTGAAGTTTGGGAAGCATGTTAAGAGTAGAACTGACTGCCTGGGAACCCATGTGAGACAGAACTGGACATACCTTTTCAAGTAGGTAGATACATAGGTAGTAGGTGCACCAGAATGGGGAGCTTCGTTTCCCTTTGATTCATCCCTCCACGGCTGCCGGGTGTAAGAGCCGCTCCGCACTAGGTTAACAGCTGATTCTCTAAAGCAGGACAGAGCACACAGTTTGTTTAGAAAAAACTTTTGGAGCCTGCTTTTGGCTCCTTTACAGTTCCATAACACAAATCCTTCCCTTACACCTATGTGTACCGTTGTTCACAGGTGACACRACTCACTGAAACACCTCTTCTGGCCTTAACATCAGTTTCTGTTATTGCCAGCTGTATTACTTAAGAATCACCAGATGATGTAATGTTTTGCATAAAGAGGATCAAGATCCTTTTTAGTCAGAAAACTTGCAATTGAAATTTAGATTTTCCATAAAAGTAATTTAACATTTAACGTTAAATAACATCATCTGATATTCTCTCTGCCGTCTTGTATCAAACAACACTGCATAAATGGACAGATATTGCAACTGCAGGGGAAGTTTTTATTCTCTGAGGTATCCAGGCAATGACAGTAAAGCAATTCAGTATCGCAAATCCTTTGCTATACTTAGCAGCAGAAAATAACAAACAAAATATTTGGCAATATCTAAAACTACTTGACAAGTTATCAATAAATTACTAGTAGTCCTATTTATCATAGTTATCTGAAATCAGGGCTCCTTTTCCTAATACACACTTTGGCAGTATGTCTTATTCTTTTCTGGTCTTGGACAGGACCTCGAGCTTGTAATGCAACACAAATCCATTCACTCGTCAGCCTGCAATTATTTTTCATTTTTCAATTGCCGTGTCCATGCTGATGCCCTTTCAGACACCTGTGAGTTCCGTGAAGTGAAACTCAGCTGTTTTGAAAGGAAAGAATATTGGGAAAAATCTGTACTACACGGTACATCTGGGCACCATCTGTTCATGCAGGCCAATTCTCCTCATTCCCTACTTTACCAAGCAAAGGACACTTATCAGCAGTCAGCTGGATATGCCACTCAATAGGAGCCACTGCCAAAACCCGCTCAAGCTTATCAGCAGACACAAATTGTCTGCTAAACTCCCAATCACAGTGACCGGCTGAGATTAAGCAAAAACACAGCAGGGAGGTTCCAGCAAAAGATCAGCAAAGAATCTCAAACTGTGCTGAAATTCTCTCAGGGTGGTCATCTGCCATGACTTCTTCACAACAATTACACTTCACAATGACTTCTCTATACGTGCCTTTACCGCGATTGTGGAAGTGGCTGGAAATGAGGCTAAGCTCAAATTTTACTCCTTCTAGCACAAACTGTGAAGAACCTGTTTGTAGAGATTAGCTCCTCAAATATATCTTGAGATACTAGATATTTATGCCTTTTATACTGTGGTTCTGTGCAGGGGCAACTACACACATTCACCATAAAAAACAATCCCTGCAATGGAAACAGTTCCATACATGAGAGAGTTCACAAACTCAAGTGAATCAAAAAATGACAGATGTGTGAACAAAGGGACTGAAGGTGACTATTGAGCAAGTGACAGAAGTACAAGTGTAGGTGCCAGCTACAAAAATGAGGCACTTGCATATAAAAAGTATGCATAAATCTGGTTTCCTGGATGGAGACCATATATGTATGAATGCAGGGGCGGAGAAACCAGCCTGTTGCCCTACTCACCTAAATGAAAAGCAACGTACCAGAACTTCTATAGATCACAGATAGCTCTCGATATTGTGAATTCCCATGTACTTGGGACTGCTGAGAAAATATATGAAGCATGAATATAGAAAAAACGTATTCCGGAGGAACTATCGACAGGACAGAAGCTGAGCATTAAGTTCAGTCAGTCTCACCTGTTTTCTTTTTCTTCTATATCGCTCGTACTGCTTAGTCTTCTGGGGGCTATTGTGGCAAGATAGCTCTTGTTGTCTTTATCCTGGTGAAGCAAAAGAAGTACTTCAGTTGCACATCTGTTACACTTTCAGCATGTTCAGTGACAACTAAATGCATATTCAAATTTCTTCAACTAAGAAAGCATTCTCCTGTCTAAGGACAACTGGTTTAAGGCATTTTCTTGGGCAACACATGCCACAGCTAAAAGTATCAGTTCTGAAAATGATTTCCTGAAGAGCATGCTAGTGAATAAAAGCAACTTCTAACTAGAACTACTTATAAATCAGAGAAATCATAAAATCATAGAATAGTTTGGGTTGGAAGGGACCTTTAAAGGTCAACTAGTCCAAGCCCCCTGCAACAAGCAGGGACATCTTCAACTAGATCAAGTTGCTCAGAGCCCTGTCCAACCTGACCTTGACTGTTTCCAGGGATGGGGGCATCTACCCATGGGCGGCAAAGTTAACAGCTAGTGAACACATGGGATGGGATTCACAAATACAGCTGGTGGATACAGGAGGAATCCATATAGATGACAGTGAAGGAGAATTTCCACTGCAGTTATGTGCTACTGTCTGGACTAGATGTTTTCTGGTAAAGAACAGGCCATGCCAGACCAGCAGCCCTTGTTCACTGGCAGCCCACTCCAAACCGAGCAAGAATTAGGTCAAAGGGGCACTGAACTCCAGTTCTGCAAGAACAACTGATAGGATAGGAATAATTTTCAAAAGAAAAAAAAAGAAAGAATGAAAGAGACCTAGGCTTGTTACGGATACAAAACCCAGCAATAACTCAAAACGAAAGGGAAAGGGTCTTAAACCCCTAAAAAGCTTTTACAGGTACGTTGGTGATAAAAGGAAGACTAGGCAAAATGTGGGCCCTCTCTGGAATGAAACGGGAGACCTGGTTACCCGGGATATGGAGAAGGCCGAGGTACTCAATGACTTTTTTGCCTTGGTCTTCACCGGCAAGTGCTCAAGCCTCACCGCCCAAGCTGCAGAAGGCAAAGGCAGGGGCTGGGGAATGGAGAGCCGCCCACTATAGGAGAAGATCACATCTGAGACCACCTAAGGAACCTGAAGGTACACAAGTCCATGGGACCCGATGAGATCCGTCCACAGGTCCTGAAGGAACTGGCAGATGAAGTTGCTAAGCCACTATCCGTCATATTTGAGAAGTCGTGGCAGTCCGGTGAAGTTCCCACTGACTGGAAAAGGGGAAACATAACCCTCATTTTTAAAAAGGGGAAAAAAGGAAGACCTGGGGAACTACAGGCCAGTCAGTCTCACCTCTGTGCCTGGSRAKRTCATGGAASAGAYMCTCCTGGAAGCTATGCTAAGGCACATGGAGGACAGGGAGGTGATTCGAGACAGCCAGCATGGCTTCACCAAGGGCAAGTCCTGCCTCACCAACCTAGTGGCCTTCTACGATGGAGTGACTACATCAGTGGACATGGGAAGGGCTACAGGTGTAGATAGTAAACAGTACCGTGGAACCAGTACTGTTTAATATCTTCATCAAGGACATAGACGGTGGGATCGAGTGCACCCTCAGCAAGTTTGCAGATGACACCAAGCTGAGTGGTGCGGTTGACACACCTGAGGGATGGGTTGCCACCAGAGGGACCTGGACAAGCGGGCCCGTGTGAACCTCATGAGTTCCAAGGTCCTGCCAAGTGCAAGGTCCTGCACCCGGGCTGGGGCAACCCGTGGTATCAATACAGGCTGGGGGATGAAGGGATTGAGAGCAGCCCTGCCGAGAAGGGCTTGGGGGTACTGGTGGATGAAAAGCTAGACATCAGCTGACAATGTGCTCTCACAGCCCAGAAGGCCAACTGTATCCTAGGCTGCATCAAAAGCAGCCCGGCCAGCAGGTTGAGGGAGGTGATTCTGCCCCTCTACTCCGCTCTGGTGAGACCCCACCTGCAGTACTGCGTCCAGCTCTGGAGCCCTCAGCATAAGAAAGACATGGACCTGCTGGAGCGGGTTCAGAGGAGGGCCGCAAAAATGATCGGGGGGATGGAACACCTCTCCTATGAAGAAAGGCTGAGAGAGTTGGGTTATTCAGCCTGGAGAAGAGAAGGCTTCAGGAGACCTTATTGCAGCCTTTCAGTGCTTAAAGGGGACAAACTTTTTAGCAGCGCCTGTTGCAACAGGACAAGGGGGAATGGCTTTAAACTAAAAGAGGGTAGTTTTAGACCAGATATAAGGAAGAAATTTTTTACACTGAGGGTGGTGAAACACTGGCACAGGTTGCCCAGGGAGGTTGTAGATGCCCCATCCCTGGAAACATTCAAGGTCAGGTTGGACGAGGCTCTGAGCAACCTGATCTAGTTGAAGATGTCCCTGCCCACGGCAGGGGAGTTGGACTAGATGAGCTTTAAAGGTCCCTTCCAACCCAAACTATTCTATGATTCTATGATTAAACCTGTGAGGTAAAGTCTGCTCAACTGGGATGCACTAAAACATCTCTGCTGAAAGCCAAACCTTTTCTTTGTTGTCTAATAATGCAGATATCCGAGGACTTGACGAAGAACGATAGATAGAAGAAGTCTTATCTCTCTGCGCCTCACGAGTAGCAGCGACTTCACTCAACATGTTGTGACTGCCAGTCTTCCGTAGTCCCAGCCGCCACGACGAAGGCGACTCATCCTTCTGCTCGTCTGACTTGCTGAGCCAACTGAACTGTAGAGGAGAAAAAGGGACATTTGGAAGAAGTAAGAGCACTGCAAGGCACAATCTAAGTTCTGAAAGTGTTTCAACAAGCCCCAATTTTTGCTGGGCTACACCTGTAAACGTAAGATGGAGTGACTTTGATTTCCTGCTTAGCTTTAATTACAGGACATAGCTCAAGGTGAACTCACAGGGATGCAAACTGCTGCAGTGCCCTCATCCCCAAGTACAGACGATGAAAGAAATCTTGTGTCATTGTGCAGCTCCCTTTGCCTACGCAATGCCCTCCTCCAGCTTTGCAGAAAGAATATGAGGAACAATAAAGCTTTTATTAGCACCTGTTTAGGAAGGGGGAATTATTCAATAAAGGCAGAAAACCAAAAGTAATTGACTCTTTTGGGACTAGCTGCAAATAAAACCCTTACACAGATCAAACTGGAGAGAGTCCAGGAGAAGCCATTAAGATCATCAGGGAGCTGGAGCACACAACACGTAAAGGGAGAGACTGAGGAAACCTGGCTTGTTTAGCATGGAAAAGAGAAGGCAAAGAAAGGATTTAATTGCTCTACTACTTGGGGGGTGGGGTTTACAGAGGATATGGAACAAGACTTCTTCTCAACAGTCTACAGTGAAAGGAGAAGGAGGAATAGACACAAGTTCCAACATGGGAAATCCCAATTGCCATGAATTGCTCCTGGTAGGAGCGATGCTACACTGGGACAGGGAGCAAGAGAGTGCGGCATCTCCATCCTCAGAGACTTTTCAATACTCAGCTGAGCTCAGGTAGTTCAAATCAACATGACATAGGCTTGAAGTTGGCCCTGCTTCGAGCAAGAGGTTGGACTACAGGCTCCCAGTGGCCCATTCTAGCTTAAACCTTTATATGGTCAGGTAACCGCATATTCTATACATTCTGCAGAATGGACCTTTGTGCTTTTTGTTACGAGGCACTTCTGACAAGCATATATTATTCCTCAAATATACAAGTGCTTAAATGTACAACTTTAGTTATAGTTATCAAGTCTTACAAAAAGATGCCTACTGCCATTCAAGAATGGAGCCTGGGCACCGCAAGAAGTACTTCTACAAAGACAGGGGCTCAACACTGAGTTGTATAGGAAATAAAAGCAAACAAAACATTAGGAATTATTGGGAAAAAAAAATAGAATATGAAACACAACACCATTATGCCTCTGTGTTACTGCAGGGTAGAATCACACCTTTGATATCATGCACAGCTCAGCTCCGCAGCTCAGAAGCAGTATAGAAGAAGGGGAAGAGATTCAGAGAAAGGCAACAAGAATGAGTAGAGCAAGAGAGCTTTTGTATGAGGAGTTATTCAGTGTATCAGGAGTCTCCAGGCTGAGATATGAGCAAGGTACACAAAATCCTCAGTGGCACATAGAAGGGTGAATAAGGATCAATTATTCCTTGTTCCTTCCCATAAAGGAACTAGGGGCAGCAAACAAAACCAGCATGTGGCAGGCTTAAAGAAACAGGTGCAGGAAGGTCTGTATAATATGTAATTAAGCTGAAGAACCCTTTGCCACTGGACATTACAGGATCGCAAACGTTATGGGCACTCAAAAAGTGACTGCATAAATTCATAGAGGAAAAGTCTAACAGGGGGTACTGAATACAAAAAATACCACAGGTTCAGCAAGTCCCTGAAATGCAAATTGCTAGAAGGTGGGAGAGAAGTCCAGCTAGATTCTGTCTTCTCTAGTATCTTTTGATGGTCACTGTCAAGGACAGGATACTGGGGTAGACAAGGCTTTCGGTCAAAGCTGATATAAGCATTATTATACCATATTCTACGTAACACAAAACATCTGACATTATCCAGAATAAATGAAGCTACTGGGGAGCTCTGCCCTCAAACTCATTGACTCAAGACTGCAAAGATAAAATTATCACTGCAGCATTTTAGCAGTGTTTCTTAGCTAATGTTATTTTAATGCAGATGCACAGAGTTAAATCTCCTGTACTCCACTAATTCTAGCACTTCCAGTCTACTGAGCTACACAGCTCTAACGCTTTAATGTAGTTTTAACACTTTCCTCAGTGAAAGCTCAAATCCACAGTAAAAGCTGCCTTCTGTAATTTCTGAACAACATAGGAACAGCAAATATTAATAACTCCACAGACGGAGGGCAACACAAGCACTCATTTTCCCATATAAAACCCAGTCTGACAAAGAGAGTTACAGAAGAATCAAACATGTAAGAGAAGGTAAAGTAGCCGATCTTAAGTTGATTGAGGTCAAATTAATAACTGCTTTGCACACAGGCCCTCTTCTATATCCTAACAGCCTTATTCTGGGTTAAACAGCTCAAATGAGTGAGAACAATACTCTGCAGCTGGGAAAAGGTTAACCGAAGTGCTCACGCTTCCCAGTATCCTTCTACCTTTAACACTTCCCCCGCTAAGTCAGCCTGAGTTGAACAACGCCCAGAAGAGCTCTATTTCATCTGATCTGGACGAGAAGTTAGACTTAGTAGCATGTCAAAAACAAAAAATTGTGACTAAGCAAGAAACGTTTTCCCTCTAACATGTACCTAGTGCTTCAGACTTTGGCAAGGTGCCTGCATTGTATAGCTGTCCTCCATATTCTGGTGCAAAAAGAAACAAGAAGCATAAGACACCAGTCCTCAGCAGAACACAGAGTATCCTAGTGCCATCTAGCTGAGTGACGTGAGAGCTGGAGAATTCAGATAAGATTTCAGTAACTCTACTTCACCTTTAAAAAGCTTTCATAGCCTAGCTATCTAGTCAGATGCAAACTTTATCCTCTCTGCTTACTGGGCCGTAATACCATGCCACTGAATCAACTGAGTTTGGCAAGTCGGAGGCGCTTTAGATGATGATGCCAAATTCACTGCTGATATATCAGCAGGAACCAGCTTTGGTGAAAGATCTCCTGCTGGTAAGAGATCGGCATCAACTATCTCAGAACTGACAGCGACACAAAGCACTTGCAGTAAGCAGGGTTCCTCTTGTGAACAGTGCAATTTGCTTCAGAGGGTAAGAGATTCAAGAGGAACCTTATCGTACAAACATCCTCCTTTGTGCCAGTCCTATACTGTTGTTAACACAGCATCTTTATCAAAATTGCATACTATCATGCTTTCCTGAATTCACATCTTACAACTCCACTGAAAATCGGTTTCAGAGTGTCCATTTCCCAGAAAAACCTACTGCTTTCAAGCTCTGTTGGAGTCCCCATTGATTCCAAATTCACTTACTCTTCTGGCAGATGCAGTGAAGGAGTTGGGCTCGGGTGGTGGTATTTGCTCAGTGATGCTAGGCCTGGTTTCATGGCTGGAGTGGTTGGCAAAGGGCTCTTCCTTCCTTTCTACAATTTTAAACAAGAAGAGAAACCAAACGTTTCAGTATTGCACTTCCAAGGCCCTTCTTTACAAGCACAGTGTGCACTAAACTCAAGTTCAGAGTTGCTGTGACCTCAGTACGCCTTGGATCATAAAGATGATGTCAGTGCCAAGGCTAACCAGGGCTTTCTGCAAGGTGGCTTTCTACTTACTAAAAAATACGATGGATACATTTGCCAGGCAAAGCTTTTGAACTCCATCCCCACAGACAAGCAAAATCTTTGCAGAAAGCACCTTAAGGAGGACAAACAGATTTTTTGTTTATTCACAATTTTGTTTCCTCTCAGGGATTGTTCTTCCCTTGTAACACTCGGGAAGAAAAGCAGAACATGCCATTCCTATTGCAGTACGTGAGTATGCATTATAGCACAAGTCCCCGAGTGAGCCTGGTGGTGGATTTCATTGCACGGTTCTGCTGCAGTTGCTTATGCTGATGGGCAGAATTTCTGGTCTTCTACAGCAACATCCATTTTTCTGCACGAAGCTAGGACTGATTCCCAACAAAAGTCTTTAACAGGGCTCAAAGCAAGCTAAGCAAACACTATCAAAGCTCACAGCTAGCTCCCTGCTTGTTAGACAAGTGCAATTGTCCAGTATTAAATTTTTTTTTATCTGTGCACCATGCTTGACATAAGAACATCCACCAGACATTACCAGAGGGAGAGTAAGCAGAAACTATGTCTCAGGCAATAGGTTCAATTGACAGGAGTGCACAGGGCTCTAAGACAGACTATCTACCAAACAGCCACATGCAAGGTGCCTGAGAAATGATGTACCTACACCAACAAAACAATGTTTTCCTCTCACAGCTATAAGTGCCTCACACAGTCATGGTTTTGAAAAAACAAAGTCATTTTAAGTGTAACCACCCAAACAGTACTAGCAAATGAGGTGTGTGCAGTGAATAAAGATCTTCTATTACAAATAAAAAGCAGTTTGGTACGGAGCATCTGTGAGGATGGCACCTTGGAGCACGAAGATCAATCTTTCTGAAACAAATGTTCTCACTCCTAGAATATAGGATTCAAAGGACAGGGAAAACAGAAAAGAGCAAGCCAAGAGAAACATTTAAGAATAACAGGCAGTTAGCAGGACTGACAGATCCAGAATTTAAAGAGACAAAGATGCATCTCCCCTAGGAAGGTCTGCATGATATTAAAGTCTCAGCCACCCTTCCCTCTCTTTGTGTTATCTCAGAACTTCCAAAGTCATCTAAACAGAGTATTTCATTTCTTGAGCCTACCACGCAGATGCATTGCACTTTCAAACAGCCCTTTTAGGAAGGGGCAGCAGATCACCCATTTCTCCTTGCAGGCCTGACTTGGCATTCAGCAGTCCACGGAAATGCATACAGACAAAAAACTACATGCTTGCCATTTGCTGATTTCTTGAGAGTGAAGCCTGTGAAACACAGGAGAATCCTCAACATTGCAGGAAGGGGACAACAGCCCTGACCTGACAGCCAGCAGGCTTTACAGGCTGGGCTAGATGGTGACTGGTAGCCCATTCTGGAAGTTTATAGTGCAGAGGTCAACTTTTAAGGTCAAGCCTAAAGACAAGAGCACAAGCTCAAGTGGTAACGACAGGTTGGAAAGAACTCTAACTGTGAGCAATGTGACTGAAAGGAGTCAATTGCAGAAGAAGGACAGGCAAAAGTACCTTGTACCGGCAGCGTGAGAGGCTGCATGACCACAGGCATCATTGTCTTTAGGGGAGGATCCCACATTTTAGTTTACTGAAATTTCAGCAATAAACATTATGAATTCCAATCAAGGGAAACAGGTCAGGATTAGCTCAATCTCCCCAAAACAAATTCAGTGAGACTGAAAATTTAGTTCTCAAATTTGGCATAGATGTCATTTTTCTTAAGGGTTTTTTGGGGGGTTTCTTTTTTTGTTTTGTTTTGTTTTTCTAAACTTTGGAAGCTTCCCTGGCCTGCTTTAATTCACAATAATTACCTATTGTAATAGTTACCAGCACAGATAATGACCACAGAATTTTATACTGATCTTTCTCTTTTTTATATAGAACCCAATGCCAAATAGTTAATTGTCCTCAAGATTAATAAAATGGCACTACTGCACTTAGCTTCTTCTGTTTGAAGAACCAAATTTCTTACAGATTGTAAGAAACATGGTACTCTCTGAGGCACTCCAACAATTTCACTGCTCACCTCTTCAAATTTCTTCTCCTCCCACAGTCTCTGCAAATTCCACAAATTTATCGCAACCTGAGACCCTTCAAAACATACCTCAAAATAAACTTCTGCATTACACTGCCAGCTTCTACTTTGTTCCCCCTTATGCTCAGTTACCAAAGGAGTTAATTTTTTTTGACTTAAAAAGATCACTCATAACAATATTTTGGCTTTTTCTTTTTTCCTTCATCTGGACTTTGAACACTTAGGACAACAGTCGTCTTCTATCTGCCCAGCACTGCTTAGAATTACAAAGCTATGTGAATATTAAATCTCAGAAGAAAAAGAAGAGGAATATGGAAATAATTTCCATGTTTTCAAAAACATGCCTCCTATATCCATCCAAGCATTTAAAATGTCTAGCAGATAATAAAGCATAATTGTTCTTAAGATTGTGTTTGAAACTAGTAATACTGTGACATTTATAATTTCCTATGAAAAGCTATTTTCATCCCTAGTTCTCTTTGGAGTCCTCCTATAACATGTGGGCTGATGATACTATCCATGAACCTTGTTTTAAAAAGAGTGCTGAAAATGTGCACCCCATTCACATACACAACAACTAACAACTATGTCTACATCCAGCTGGACAAGTTCATGTTCATTTTATTAGAGATTTGAGACATTTACAGGGTAAGGTTTCAATTCTGATTGAAATTTCTCAAAGGAGCCAATAATGTCTCTAGGAAAGGAGAGCACAGGTAACAAAGCCTGAAGCTTGATGCTTAATCGTTACTTGAATGCTTTTTGTCTTCGATTTGTTTTAGCTTTAGTGATTTGAAATAGATTAGTATAATGTGCTTTGCTCAGTGAATTAACTCAATAAAAAGACCTGCTCTGGCTTTACACAAAATCTAATGCTAAGTGCTGTAGCACTCTCCTTGCTGAAGGATTCTACGCTGTTCCTGAATCAGTTAAACACCACGTAGCTTCACTTCTTATAGCTATACATACATTAGGGGTGTTTTGGTCAAATTCCTACCACGTTTACAAGAATTGGCACATAGCTATACAGGGCTGCTGTCTAGTAAAACCCTGATTTATGGAGCAAATAAATGTGACTTCTACTGCATGCCTGTTTCTACCACTGACTTCTCCACTACATTTGCTTGATTTGAAAGCCAAAAGATTATTTTACCGTGTTACTTCCATACCCAAACAGCTTTTGTAACTACCAGCTCTGCAAAGACCAGCCAGGATTCTCAACACCTCTCATGCTGTGATAAACATCRTAACTGATACAATTAGAACACAGGTGACAATTTTACTGGCACAAGAAGCAGGACAAAACTTTAAACTACACTTCTCTGCAAGAACTTATTTATTAGTATACTGGGATATAGGCCAAGTAAGCTGATGTTAAAAGTATTTTAACCATTAAATGCATTATAGTCCAAGATCCATCTCTCTTTGCAGAAATATTAAGTACAAGTAAGTCTTGGCTTACTGTAAAATTAAGTATCTTTATTTAAACTTCCTGTGCTGCACATATACACTGTTTAAACTAATTAAGGAAGCCGTAGAAATTATGGAAAAAGAATGAGATTGAAACGAAGGAAGTAGGATGCCAGCAATATGCTATAATGTAAAGGCTAACGTGACTCGATGTACTTAATCCTTATTTTCCACTATGTYCTGCAATTATTATACATCACAGTCAGAAAAAAGTTCCTCATCTCTATAATTACACAGAACAGCTTCAGCCCTTCATTTCATTTCTCCGATCCAAATACAACAGGCTATTACCTTCCTACATGTTCAATTGCATTTCTACCATCTTGCAGTAACTGAAGTGTTCATCCTGAAATTGGCCAATGAGAAAAAACCTACTGTTTAAGAACAATCTGTGAATAATGTGTTATCTTAAATTCAAGTCAGGTGGAAGTAGAAATTAAAATACTATCCACAGCTTTTTTTTTGAAAAATTATGCTGACTTGGGAGTCAGCATTTAGATCAGCTTTTTTAGTACACTAGCTACAGAGTTCTCCATATTCTATACATATACACTGGAAGTAAGACTTTCAGGATGTCTTTAACAAGTAAGCAAAAAAAAAAAAAAAAAAAAAAAAAAAAGCAGTTCTCAAACTGATCCCCTAATATTGCTAGGCTAATTATTAAATCCAAGACTGTACTAAGTCTTACCTGACTCCTTTTCAGCATCTGATTCTGAAACTTCATCTTCTTCAGCTTCTTCCTCTTCTTCAGAACTAGAACTGCTAGAGTCCTTGTTCTCTTCCTCCATTTCCAGGGACTTCAGYGTGTCTTCCTCATAAAGAATCTTCTCTTTGCTGCAAGATATAGAAATTTTAAGGACTACTAGGCAAGCGAGTTATTTCTGAGTTCTACTTCTCAGGAACACATGGACATGATTTGCTACATATAGAAAAGCAAAAGGACAAAATCCATCTACAGACTCAACATCCCAGCACTTCCAGCACTGCCCATTTGCCATGGATTCCAATGCCAGTCTCACATTTCCTAAATTTGCAAGTATTTCTCGGTCCAAAAAAATGTGGTGTCAAATCAATGCTCAGCAAGAGCAGAAGCTGGGGAACCAAGCACCAGCCCAACTCCTTGTTCTACCATTCAGTGGGTAWGCTAAGAAACAGCTAAAATTGTATTTGAGAGAGCTCAAATTTAAAAGAAACCTCTAAATGAACATGAACAGCGCTGAACTTCTTTTAAATCGGCTGAGGCCAGCTGACTGCTAACAGATGAAGCCGGTCTCCCATTACTCTCTGTGCAGCTTCTTTTCAACAAAGAGGAAAGAGACGTACTTGCTGAAGAGTCCACTTTGAGGCTTGCCATTCATGTCAGCTTCAATTAGCTTATTCCTCGTCTCCTTCTCACTTCGCAACTGTCAAAAAGTCCAAGAAGATGGGAGAAAGAGTGAAAAGAGACATCTTAACAAGCCACCTCAGCACAACCCAATAATTACCACAGCATAAGGTCATCCCAACCTCGTTAGACAAAAAAAACTGTGGATTTGTTTAAGAAGCCAGTTCAACAGATGCACATCTGCAAGAGCACTGCATGTCTTGGACTAGAGCTCCATAAGGGCACAGCTACACACCCAGCRTGTCCTTAGACTCAAGCTGCAATTTAATAAAACCTTCAGAGAAGTCTGCAGCAGTCCCTGCTGAGGCCCAGAGCCAAATCCTGATTTCCACAGCACTGCCCTGCATCTGCCCTTGACAGACACAGTGCTGGAGGTCTGTCCACATGTGTTTGTATGCCCCTGAATCTAGGCTAGATTCCGTTAAAAATTTGCTGCCTTTGTAGCTATTATTTACTTGCTCTCAGAGGAAAGCATTCAAGTATGCCCTGTACAGGCAACCAATGGATCTCCCACGAGGATGGGTCACTTCTTAAATCTCTCAAATGCCAGCATTAAGTCATCGCACAAGAATACCTGTGATCACTGCAGCAAGTGAAATATTTTGCCCAGAGAGCAGCAATATTAATTTTGTCACCACTGATGGACAAAACAGTAACCAAAATATTGTTTCAGTACCTTCTAGAAGCACACAGTTGAGGTAGAAAAAGGGATGGCAATTAGAGGCTCACTTTTAAGGCTGTCTCTTTTGTGTCATGTCTAGCCTAGTTATTCTTTCTCTTTTGACAGGAGCTGACACCAGGCACAAGAAGCAAAAGCTCTGCAAATTCTGAATGTGGGAAAAGCTACATGGAGTCCAGCGAAGAGCCAACATTTGGGGTACAGCAAGATGTTAAATAGAACAAACTGCTGGAGCACAAAGGGAAGTGCAGGAAACAGCCTGCTCCATTCAGAGGTAATTCAGAGATTGGGGAAAAAAAATCCAAACCCAAATCAAATGAATTGCTTCCAGCAAAAAAAATCCCCTCTTCTCTCCAATAACAGCAGCAAATCTTTTAGCAAGGACGGCATATTGTTCCGCTACAAGCTTTAGATTTAAAAAAAAAAAAAAAAAAAAAATCTGATTTGAGAGCCATTTTGAAAGTGAAATAATGTACTTAGGGGAATGTCATGGAACTGCCTATCTCATCCTTAACAAATATAAATTTTCTATTTTAAGTGATAAAAATGGCACATGATAAGCATACATGATAAAATGGCATTTCTATTAAAAAAAATCATATGCTCTAAAAAAAAAAAAAGTGTGATAAAATCTGGATTCTTCTCTTCTTCCCAGTTCTACTATAGCTTGCTACACTAATTTAATAAATGGAGAAGGCCTTTATATAGTGCTACTATATAGAGAACAAGGGGGGTGGCTAGCCCCTGTGAAGCAGGCCTAAAAACGGGCTAGCACCCATCCAAAAAAATTCTTGTCGTTGTTTTTCTTTTTCTTTTCTTCTGAGGAGTGCAGTTATCTGCAGAATCCTGGTGTAGTGAGATAGGAGGAAATCCAGAATACAACACTGATAGTATTTATCAACACCTCATTTAGGGAGAAGCTGATTAATTTTTAAAAAGTTTCTGTGAATGTTAAGGATGCTATTTAAGGATGACAGCAGCTGTGTTATGATCAGAGCTTGAGTTCTACCACCCACATTGTCAGTTCCTCAAAATACTTTACTGGGTGTTATCAGCAGTGTTCTCATTATGTCTGTTTCTGAATCCAACATTCTAAATGATACTTACTGATTTTTTTTTTTTTTTTTTTTTTAAGGAAAGTTGGTTTGTTTTTTGGAAGCACCCAAATGCGGTAATTGGGTAGACCAGATGAAATAGGAAAAAATGCAATCCAAAAACAGCTTTCTGGCTTGACGACTGGCTTTACTTTGACCTTTTTGCTTTCCTTTTTTATGCCAACTTTCTCCTTATAACCCCTTCCAATATCTCCATTGCATTATGAAATGGCAATTTAATATGGTTTTGAAATCACCAATTTTTTTAGTACAGAATTCCCTGAAGTTTATAATTTCATCTCACTCAATCAAAAGTCTCCCTATTGTAAGAAAGGCAGACGTGGTAACAGATCTCTTTCTCAACACTGACAGCATATTTCCTTACATGCAAACACAAAGTTGACTTTGGTAATCACTCATTAAGAAAAGAGCAGTTTGACGCTAGAGAGCTTGCCAGCTAACAACAGCAACTGCAGAATAATAACAATTCCAAAGATGAACTATACATTCCTTACCAGTTTACATAATTCTGCATGTCAGCAYGCTACTGACCTTCTCGATGCAGTCATCCAGTTTTCTAGATTCCTAGCTATTAAAAATATTGGTGTAATTAAAGATTCCAAATGACTAACATAAAAAAAATAGCTGGGCCTCAGCTTCCTGCGTCTGCTGACGCCATATGTCTTAGAGAACACCCGTGTGTGAAAAGGTAATTGGAGAGGTGGAAAATGATCTGCCAGAAACTCACCACAGTCTGTTTCTTCTGCAGCATTTCCAAATGCTCAACTAGTCCCTCATCAGCCACATCGAATGGCGTCTGGCCCTGATGCAATAAGAGAAGACAAGAGGATATCCGATATGGCATGGTGTTAATATTCAAAAAAGCACTATTTACCAGTGAAGACCAAAAGTGAACATGCTCCACATCCTACCTCCCCAAATGCTGAGTAACATACTCTGTTTCACTCCAGAGTAGGGAAAGCCACATGACAGTGATGGTAGTTTTATGACTCAATCCATGATCAGAGAATCTTAACCTTGGAAGTGCAGTTCCTTGATTGCTGCCGCTCAAATCTAACAGCCACGACTAATATATTTGAGTTTCCAGGTTTCTAAAAAGGACACTTTTGTACTGAGAAGGAATGCAATCAACCTGTTCTACTGTATCATCTTATATTTGAACCTCCTGAAAGGCTGCCAATCATCAGCAGGCCAGAAAATTTGGGAGCCACTTCCACATCCATGGGCATTTACAAAATAAAACAAACCAGAAAAATTACTTTGGGGCACAAAACAAGAAATCAGTTACATTTTCACCATAACTAAAGCTATAATAACCATTTCATTAACAATACATAATGAAACCTGATGGCTAGTGATCAAATAAATACAGGTTGCCTTGGCCATCTGACCTAGCAAGGTAACAATCCTTGACTAGAAAGAGCAGGTAATGCAGCAAATACAGCTGTGTCTGTTTCTTTTCAAGTCTAGCACAACACAAAACCCACACACATTCTGAACACTTTGGAAAAGCACCTGATGGCACTGAAAACAAAAAAGATTCCTCGTATTTTGGATGCCAAAGAGCTCACCATGCTAAAATGGCTCCTTCTCATAGACCCATTTCTTTTACATCAGTTTTCACTACAGACAGATGCACTCAAACCATACAGTGCCACATTTCTCTTATCAAATTATCTTGCCTGCTTTCAATCCCCGGTGCTGTTCCAAGTACATACAACCTCATTTCCGCCCCCAGCAGCAGCCACGGCACAACTGAATCCGCTCCAGCAGGAAGCGGTTCACAGACGCTGCCTGGACATCGCAGCAGGGAGGGGAACACAAAGAACAACCCTGGACAAGCACACGTCAGCTCTTGAAAATCCACAGGCTCTTCAAGGAAAAACTTCTAACTATTAGGGTGGAAGAGGAATTTTTTTTCTCCTTTTCTTGTTTTTTTTCTTCCATCCATTTTTCTTTACTCATTTCTCACAAATCTGAGTCAATTTTTCAATTTCCCTTTTTATGACCGTTATAGTAGAACAGGAAAGATTTAGAGCTGCCAGTTTCTCAAGGGTTCACTAGTTTTCAATGCCTTATACCTTAGTATTAGCATATTATTTAGCACTCCAAGACTGTCTTTTTTGTTGTTGTTCAATTTGTCAGGATTACACTAAAACAGGAAGATGCAGATTAGCCCCCGTCCTTTCTTACATTCTTGGTCCCAAACTTTAATCACTGATCTTTTCCAGTAACACTTGAAATCTTTTCTGCCTTCCTCCAGTCAAGATTCTTTATTTTATGACACTTTTAAAAGCTCCAGTGCACTGGGAGAACTGCTCACCGTGTAACTTTGTCATGGCGGTAGGCAATAAAGTTGATATTCATCTGGCTATAAAATACATTGCATAAGTTGTGCCAACATCTGTGTGTACTAACCAGCTTGTTCCTGATGTCCATATCGCACAGTGCCTCAGCCAGGATGGAGCAAGCTTCCTTCACTCCCCAGTGCGCAGCAGCATGCAGCGGAGTCCAGCCGTCATTGTCCTGGACATTCAAATTAAACCCAGCCTGGATCAAGAGCCTGAGGAAAGAAGCAATATTGATTTCTGCCCACCCGAGAATGACTTCTCGACACAGAAGAGTTCACACTGTGAGCCACRGAGTAGGTAACGTGGTTCACAATAAGTAATTTCTTAACTTGCTTATTCACCTAAGCAACATCCCACTTGGTGTGCTTGCAACTGTAACAGAAAAGGGCAGTAAACGAAAAGTGACATGGCTGTAAAACCTCCTGGAATGTGTCTAATTGATAAGGTTCCCTTTCAGCATGTCCTGAACTGGGAGAACACCTTAATTTCTCATCTGGCATCAATGACCCAGTCTGAACTCCTGCTCCAATGGATGAGAGACACCAGGCTCGGTCAGGCACTAAGCAAACAAACAACATCTCTGCAGACTGCCAATTCCATAACAAGGAGCCAAGCACAGCACCTGGCATGAAAAAGACATTTGGTAAGTGGAGCTCAGTCTTGAATCTACCAGAGAACAAGGCCACACCATAGGAACGGTCCATAAGGAGACGATGCCAGCAGGACTGCCAGGTAAGAAGTGACTTTACTGTGACTGACAGATGTGAAATTTGTAAGTCAAATAACTCACATTTGGGTTAAACAACCCAAAATGCATTTTGCAGACTAGTCCTTACACATTTAAAGCAAATCTTACCCAAGTGAACCTGCCTGGGAACACCCTCGCATGACATTTACTGCTGTGCACCTTCCACCCACTCCCTTCTCTATTGGACCAGTGCGCTAGTGTTGCATAGCGTCTGGAGCTTGAATATTTAAAACCAAAACAAACAGAAGAGAGTCAATTGTAGTCTGAAGCTTCAGAGATATATGCATACTGGTACACCAGTGATCAGATGAGAGTACTGAGCGGCTCACRTATCAAAACTGACTGTTATCCAAGTTGTTGCTTAAATATTGAAGCACATCCCAGGGGAACTCTGCAAGTCCAGTAAAACTGCTACTGAAAATTTCCATCGTGGGAAATTCCACCATCCAGAGCCACCCTTCTGCAGCACAAGGGAAATCCAGCACAACCCCAGAATGGCACCAACAGTTTTGAAACTCCTGCAGCTTTACACCGATGCGTTACTGTGCTAAATAAAACACAGTCATCCTACAGCAGCAGTGTGTTTCTCTGTGAAAGAAATTTTAAATTAGGTGCTGACTTTATGTTGATTTTCCAGCTGGCAAAAGGGAGGAACATAGCTGCTAAGAGACTCAAGGTCACAGACAAATTCCACATCTCGTTTGAGAGTTAGCTAGCTCCTGGCTTTCAGCCCCTTTGGTTTAAGTCACTGACGCTTTGTATTTGAACTTACAGAGTGGCCATAAAATACACAAAAGTGAAACAATGTCAGCTGTCTCTGAGATCTGTTTATCRTTATCACAATTAATGCCAAGGAGTAGCTGTCCAGAACTAGTCACCCTGCAAACAGTGAATGCAGTCTTCATTGACAAGTAYTGGATATACAACCCTCCACTGAAAGTCCACAGGACCAACACCTCAAATTCAGCAGATATTACATTTCTATTCCACATGAGCTGTGTTAGATTAGTGTTCTTGGGCACGGTACAGGCACAGACAGCTTATAACTCAATTATAAGCTCTAATGTATGAATACAAATAGGAAACATGGAGAACAACAAAATTACTAGAGCTTCATAAGAAACAGCTTTTACACATCAAGTCATGCCACTTAAAACTATGAAATTAAGGATCAAGATAGATGAACACTTCCAGAAAGGATTTTAATGTGGGCAATAGAGTAACCTTGCTGATGTTTATGGGCAGCTCCACCCATACATAAAGAGTAGAGAAGAAAGCTTTATTGTTGGAAACCTTAATTTGACCTTACCTGTAAAAATATTAATGCTTTATTGCCAGGAAACACTACATTGGGCAAGTTTATGTTCATAATAAGCTTGTTAGTGCCAGAGCAGTAGAAGCAGAATTGTTTCGTGTTGGAATCCCTCTGTCACTGCAGGAGCAGTAGCATTAAGGAGCAGGGGACAGTGAGATAGGGGTGGACACTGCATTTTTCCACTAGACTGGTCATGTAAACTGTTGGGGTGTTTGTGATTGTCATGCAGCATATATTGTCACTTTGTAGGCTGAAATTATACTTTTATCCCTTAATACGGTTTAACTTGCTAGTCCCAAAAGTATTACTCTAATAGTGAAAATCAAACCTTCTAATTTATGCCTCTCTCTCTGAAAAGCTTTCATCACTTTAAAGGCCTAGAGGTATGAAAGGGAATCTTCCAGTCCCTCTGTATCTCTAGGTGAACCACTATGGTTGGGCACATAAATCTACAGAGCCTTTTGAGAAATAGCAGCCTGAAAATCTCAGTATGAAACAAATTTCTCTCAACTATAAAGCTAGATGTGTTCCTTATGAAAACCAGCCTTAATTCAATGCATCGGCCCTGGGAAGGAGCTCCTACCTCATGACTTCAGAATAGCCCTTTGCTGCAGCAACATGAAGAGCCGTGGCACCTGTTCGAGGCTGCTTTATATCTTCAATTCTCCCACTGTTCAGCCACTGTCGGGCATCCTGTAGCATTTGCTGCTCCTCTTCTTTTCTTGCCAGGTCTAGGTCTACACCTAAGACAGTAAAGCACAGAAGAAGGGATTATCAAGTGAAAGCTCTCATGCACTTGTTAAACTTACCCTATGTTTCATTTGCTATACAGTATTAGCAAACTGTTTGTAATCTTACACACATACACACACACACAAAAAAACAAAACAAAACAAAACAAAACAGCAAAAGCATCTTCTAGGAGTTGGGAGAACTCCTGCATCATTGACAGAGACTTCAAAGCTGTCTGACTTAAAAAATCTGAAAGTTGAGCCACTGGTTGCAAACCAGCCCAACTAACTACTAGCTCAACTGTGAACTATGAACTATGGGTGGAAGGATTGCATTCTAAATATGCAGTGTCCTAGATTGAAATAACAAAGTCATGAACAACAGCTTAACAAACTGAATTAACCTATAGTGAGAGTATAATCTACAGTGAGATCTGAAGAGACGATCCTAAGATGTCTCCTGCAAGAGCAGCACAACCCCAACTATATGCTCCCTGAAAATTCAGTACAACCTGCAAGCTGCACGTACAGAGATCTGTACTGCACCAGAGCCATTCGTGGCAGGCACGCCAAAAGAAAGACTTAGTTAATTCCATTGAGCAGCAAACCACCAGATTCTGACAAAACACAATTCTAAATCATTTTGGGGATAGAAGGCCAAAAATAATCTGCTCTGATGGCTTAAGAGATCTGCTTTAGATGAAGTTCATCAATAGTTCATCAAGTTCATCAATACACACATCTGGTATAACAGAGACACAGGCTATGGGGCTTTCCAATAACAAGAGGGACAAGTTTCCCACCCTAGGAAACAACTGCTACGATGTGGAGAGGCCAGGTGGGGCTGGCTGATGGGCTGTGTCACTAAACCAACAAGAGGCAAAACTATCTTAGACTTGTTTTCATAAGTGGAGTTTTCATGATAATGAGGTCATGTAAGGACGATATATCAATCAAAAGTACAATACAGCTCCATACAACATTAATCAGACTAGAGCTCGCTGATTCAGGAAAAAATATGACGGAGAAGATGACAAATCTCAAAAATCAAGAAGGGTGCTGAAAAGCAACTGTCCGTATGGATTAGTTCTTTCAGCATAAGAACTACATGATTCCCAATTAAATTACRGGGCATTAGGTTTAAAACAGAACAAAAGAAAACACTTATCAACTCAGAGTCTGAACTGTGAAACCCACTACTGCAGGATGTTGCAAAGATTAGAAATACAACTGGCTTCAGAACAAGGATTAGACAAATTTGTAGTTATTAAACATAACGCTATACATGCCAGGAGTTCCCAAGAAGGACTGCACAAGTTCATGAAACAGAAAGCCACAGGGGATTCACGAGTACACAGAAAGCCCATCTGGCTCAGGAATTCCTTGAGGCATAGTGGCTGGAGGCTGGGAAAATATTTGGGAGGGGAATAATACACACTTGTCCTGTTGTTATAGTCTGCAGCAGGCATCTGGTTATAGCTACCATTGAAGACAGGCTACAGAACTGGATGGACGCTTATTTAAAGTTTATACCACATTTACTCCAGCTGTTATGATCTTTTTAAACTGTGTCAATGGGAAGCTTCTCTGTGGAGACAGATGGTTGTTTCAGGGCATCTTAGCAGGATGCCGCTAATGTGGTGAAGCAATGAGAAAGCCCAGCAGAATCCCAAGAAATGTTAGGCAAAATATCTGCAGCTGCAGCAGAATTACCTTAATGTAATGCCTTAATGCCCTGTAAGGTTTCAACCACGTTCTTACCATGTACAGTTCTTGATACCCACTTTAAAGAGAGACAAGTCACACTGAYGTAAAGAAAGGATCTCTATCTATCTGGGCATCCAAGGAAGTCTGATTGCAGAGAGGAGACAGGCATGGTTTGGACGGCCTAGTAAAACAAACTCTGACTGTAGACACAATTCTTCTTTTTAAATACGTGAACAGACTAAATATAAGGGAGAAGGGCTATTTAAGCTTATTTCAAAGTGGAGGGAAAAGGGGAACAAAATAAGAATAACCTTGTCACAAATACCGCTAGCCTAGAAAGTGAAAAGTTTCTATTTACCAGAAGGAACACGATCCTGCATCAATTTTCCAAGAGGAACATAACATTTCATTTAACATTGCCTTTAACATTCAATCTAGCATGCAAACAACCCCAACACCAACCTRCAGTCATAAAATAATCTAGACTGGWAAGAATCTTTGGGGGTCTCTAGCCCAAATCCCTGCTTAAAGGAGGGTAACTTCAAACCCAGATCAAGTTGCTCAGAGCTGAATGCAGCTGAGTTTTGACTACCTCCAAAGATGGAGATTCCACAAGTTCCTTGGGTCCCCGTTCCAGCACTTTCCTGGGAAACATTTTTCCCCATATATATATGCAGCCAGAATGTCCCTTGTTCAAACCTATGACTTTTTCGTCTCATCCTGTCCTGTGCAGCTCTGAGAAGAGTCTGGCCCCATTGCCTCTATGACCTCCCTCAAGGTAGTGGAGGACAGCAATTAGATCCCCCCGTCAACTTTCTCTTCTCAAGGCTAGATACGCAGTCCATACATATCTAATAGACTAATTTCATGAGTATGAAGAAAATTTTAGACTGGTGAAGCATTTCTTAGTTATAACACAAGTTACACTGTCCAAGTCGTTTCTTCTACCAGTGACGTTTTTGCAGGGAGAGCACAGACAGCAGCCCCTCAGACAGGCATACCTGATGAGAAAGGAGAAATGGCAGAGCAGATGGGCTGCAGAAGCAGTCTAGGGAAGGATTAGGATAAAGCAGGTCACTCCAGGACAGGCATACTCATTTCCCGGTCCCTACTCCTGGCAGGGCTGTAAACCTCACCTCTGTATTATCAAGTCTTAGTGAAACAAGACCTTTCATTGATACCAGAGGTCAGAATTAAATCTCACTTTAAAAGCAAACAGATCTAATGAATCRGCTTTCAGTACTGTGGTGTTTTGCTTTGAACAATCCTACTAAGGACAGAGACTGCACACCACAAACCTTCTGCACCTGTTCCACTGTTCTGCTACCAAAGCAAAATTTGTCTGCTGCCTCTTGGGCCAGATTTCAGATCTCTTCACCTATAGAGAGCAAGCCAACAGAATTTTCTTACAGAAACTCTTAGAGGTCTAACTCTCACATATTCAATCCCTCCACTGATTTACCTTGTTTCTTTACTTGTTCCAGAAGCAGGTCCTTCATGGCTGCTTCCTCTGCGATGTCAGACGGAACTTCACCTTCACTGTTCACAGCAGCCACATTGGCTCCATGACTAATTAAGTACCTACGCGAATGAGACCCATACCAATGTATTAGACCTTGTGTGCTGGCTTCAGCGCAACTTACACAGTAAATTAAGTAGCAGAACAAAATATTTGGCTTTCTCATTCACATTCAATTACCAAATGAGTATCTTATTCTTATCAAATTTCTAGACTAAAAAAGTTCGCTGTTAAATGCAGGGTCCCTGGTCAGTGGCTTATAGTTTTTGTTTCTCTATAGTTATTCAAATACCCCTAGATCTTGCACTAAGCTGATAGATTACGCTTCTTTTTTAAAAAAAANGAAATAATAATAAAAAAAAAGGATAAGCCAAGCCATCATCTATTTTTTAATTTGTCTTTTTATAACTACACCAAAAGTTCGTTCAAGAACAATTAATGTCTTCTTCGGCTTGTACATCTTGTAACCAGTAAAATTCTGGGAAGTAAAAGAAGTATCTGTTTAAACAGACAAATCTAGGAGGGTGAGGTAGGAGAAGATATTTTTGCTTGGTTTTGTTTTAAAATTTATTTTCAATGCCTTTGAGAAATAGTTATCAGTATTCAAATTTTGGTAACTTTTTGGCAGATGTGGTGGACCAAATACATAAGCATCGTACAACTGGTAAAGAATAATAATATCTTTCATTTGAAGAACTAGTATTTGGGAAGAAGAAAAAACAAACTGAGAAAGGATCATCCAAAGAGCTAAGAATTGTTCCAGGAGGAGTACAACACAAAATAAAATAAATGAGAAATAAAATAAATAAATAAATGAAATAAATGAGCCACAAAAGATTTTTTTTTTGTTAAAATACATTGTAGAGCACTATCTTGAGAAATACTATTGTTTTCCCTTTTTCTTCTAACCTACAATGCAGCCTTTATCTCAGAAAAGTTATTTCACTTGGGAAACTACCATTTACGTTTGCCTATTCTTTGGTTCCAGTTATTCTAGCACTCCAGGTCATATATCTGAGCAACTCTCAAACTTTCAGAGCAACTTGCTGGTGCACAACGAGTAGTCTGGTATCAGTATCTTCTCTGGGACAAACAGGCTATTAGTCCTTTGTGAGCATAATGAACACTCAGATCAGACGCAGAATGTTACTTCAAACCCTGGAACCAGAAACTGTGCCAAGAAGAGTGAAATCTTTGTTGGGAGTCACTTATAGCAGATTACTGCTTTGCTTTAAACATCTACTGGACAAAACTCTATTTACTGTCTCTTCTTTCATATGTATTTTATGTTTGTACTCACTAGATTATCTAATCGCTCTATGGCAGGCCACAGAATTTCACCTGGTTATGTCCAAACTGAGCCCAGTATCTTGCGTTGTAAACAAAACAAAAAAATAAAAGAAGATAATGCTCCAATTGTAAGTGGGTTAAGTAACAAGCAGTTACTTTTATCTACTTCTCCATCTTTTGTCAGACAGTATGCAAGAAACAGAAACGTAAGATCTGAATTTGAAGAAAAAGAAACGATGCTGTTGGCATACTGGTGACTGTGGAGCCCAGAACATTGCATTTCTCTCTCCAAAGTCTCCACACAACTGCAGTACTGCTCACATACGCCTGTCTATGGTAAGAAAATGTAGTCGCTTTGCAAAGCCTCAGAACAAGGGTAAGCATTGGTGCAGTACCCCTTTGAATTGTTTTATAGTACACCATGTATCTACTATGTGGGGTTTACACCTGAATAGCTATATGCATGTAATTACATTAACATACATTTTGTAGAGAGACAGAATTCTTTTCAGTTAGAGGAATAAAATCCCAAATCGCTCTTAGGTAACACTTAAAATTCTACATGGGCTCCCTGCTGACGGAAGTGCACAGCAAAGACAGTCAGCAGCAGCAGAGCCGTGCTTCATTACACGTCTCTGTATTAGTGTGCCTGCCTGTCAGCCACTGTGCTTCCCTTTTGCTTGGCATTTTAGCTGAATTATCTAATGAATCATAAGTCACTGTAATGGGATCAGCAAAAGGCAACCAGTTGCAGGCTCCACCTTAATCCTCACAAATTAAGAATTCAGTAACAGGAGAAATGCATCTATTTTTAGCATTGCTTCCCAAGACGTCGTATAAGTCTCAGAGCATCAATTGCCTGTGTACCTGCTCCGAAGAGGAAGATGTGGAAAGTGTTATAAATACCCAGAACAGCCTGAAACTCACTCACTCTGCTATGTTCAGATAGCCACACGATGCCACTGCATGAAGAGGGGTCCAGCCCTCGTTATCTTGCTGGTTCACATTGGCTCCATTTTCTACAAGGAACTTCACCATGTCCAGGTTCTCATCTATACAGGCCTGAGGGAGAAGGGGAGGGGGGACATCCAGGGGAGGAAAGGATTGAAGAGAAAAGGAAGGAGAAAAAAAAAAAGGTGTTGGTGTTAAATCAAGTGTACAACCTCCATTTGCAGTTTATTGGCAGCAGGTAATTCCTGGGCTGAATTTCCCACACTGTGAGCTAGCACACCTTAAAACTTAAGGTAGCATGAATTTGTGAACTAAAATAAATTAATTTCAGAACTTTCAAAAATTAATTGTAACTCAGAATCCCCAGGTGGACAACCTCTAMATTTGCTCAAGCTTTACTTCTCACCAATTGATCTGTTTCCTTCCTCTCTCCCACACTGTTATCTCCCTGGAGTGAGGACACACTGTAAAATGATATATCTGCATTAGTTTTAGGAATGGCATCAAATTCCTCTAAGCAAGGCAAGCTATGTATTTATTTAGGTTACGTTGTTTCCTCAAAATGTCAATGAAATAACATCATAACAATGAATGAAATGAGATGTCACTAGTGGCAGGGATGAGCAGTGAAAGCATGAGCTCAAGAAGCCTGATTAAAGCAGACCATCTGTATACTGGATGTTGCCCTTTACAGATGTAACCATAGCAAAAGCAGAATTTTAGAGAAGTTAATAACTTCTTTATTCAGCAGTATCTATTCAATTTCCTGAGTATAACAGAGTACAACTTTCCCTGTTAGCTCTACAGACCCTGTGAGCTACTGAAGAGAATGACAACCCTTTATTAGCCGCTGTATTAATTCCAGAGCCTGCGTTTACAGAGACCTGCTAGCTTTGAAGTTGCCAGAAGAAAACCTAGCTAGATTTTCAAGTCTCAGCAGTTCTGTTGGGTAGAATTCCTCCTTCCTCAAATTCCTGGCTGCAGCATGTTCTGCGTTGCATTTACAGTTCACTGGAGGCTGCTATTTAAGGATGAGCTGGCAATTTAATACATAGGTCCAAATGCATGCGCCTCAGCTGAGAAGCACCAAGCATGACCAGGAGGCAAAAGGACCGGCTTTTACTGCGTGTCCATCTACAGGCAGAAGCCTAGTTCCTCATTACTAGAGAGGGAATCAGCTTGGCTGAAATTCCTCCAAAATCTCAGCACTCAATCCTTTTGCATAGCTTGATGTGGGCACATCTATCAGTTATGGCAGTCAGATGACTTCCAGATGATCGTTCTTCTAAAACAAGCAACACTGACTATCCATTCCTATCCTAGCAAGAAATGAAAATGAGGAAATTTTCTCTAACCAACACCCCCCCCAAAAGAGACAATCCTGTATTATCTAACACGATCATCTATGCTGCATTGCTTATTTCAAAGGAGAGGCATGCCCTACACCAGGACATCCAACTCTTATTATTTCTACTGCAAGTGCAAATCCCAAACTAGCCTTTTACCCTGCAAACACAAGCTACTCCTACATTTGCTTGGTTCACAAGTAGCCATGCAAAAGACTAGCTTTTCAATCTCTAAGGAAGCCTCTAAGGAAGCACGCTCCAGAAAACTAACTCCTAGTACAGTTACTTGGCAAACACGAGAAAACACAGGGTACATCTATGGCACTAGGAAAGGATGCCCCAGGAGCAGACTCAAGCACCCAAGTCCCGACTGAGCCCATGCTGAAGTGTTAGCATGTTTCCTGGCCCTGTTTTAGACTGGTTTACCTTAACGTTTGCCAGTAAAGCACAAGCATAATTCTAGAAATAGTTTACTTCAGGGACTGCTCCAAACCCAGAATGGATGAGACTGCTCTTGTGTTGGCTCCATCCACCCTGCTCAGTCCATCAACACTCTCCCACCCTCAGGCATGAAACAGCTTCATCCTGTAAACCCAGCTCTGGGGCATTTCCCTTAGATTATTTCAGGCAGTAGAACTGGAAAAAAAAMCCAACAACCCAAAACAAAAATCTTGGGGACTGAAGAGCATCACACTGGGGTTGGAGGAGTCCCAGGTTCAAGCACAATGGGGTAAGACGTGGTTAGGTCTGAGCAATGTGGTTGCAAACTAGGTTCTACCACCAGCCTCAGGAGCAAGGTTTGTTCCTTGGTCCTCCTTTATTTAGATCATCTGGTCCAACCCCTTGCTCAAAGCAGGGCTAAATCTGATGTTAGATCAGGTTGCTCAGGGCCTGCTCCAGCCAGTTTTTACTGTCTGCAAGGATGGAGACTCCATGGCTGGTCTGGGCCCCTGTCCCAGTGCTTCACCATTCTCTCAGTGGGTAATCTTTCTCACTATCTAATCAGGATTTTTCTTGCTGCAACTTATGCCTCCTGCTGCAGTAGTAGAGATGTACCCTCTAAGTCTCAGTAGGTGATGAGAGCAGGAAACACAAGCCAAATATTCCTATTGTACAGGGGAACTAATGTGTGCCCAATATGCACGTGATTAATTTTAAGACATATTCTAGAAGGGATACACTCCTGATTTCCTTAATCCTGCAAACTAGGCAAACAAAACAGTTAGTGGCTTGTGTCCATAACAATGCATTCAAATGCAGCAGGAAGGTAAAGTATGCAATGCACACAGAGGTGGACATGGATACACAGAGGAACATAATAATCCCTTTTCAGTTCAAGGAGCAATTTTTTGGGAATTCGAGTCTGAGCCTGCAAAACTCAGAGCTAATCTGTATCTTATTGCCACCCGTATTTACTGTGATATACTTCAAGTTTTCTCCCAACACACCTCAAATAAATTACATTTACAATCTTATTGATGAGTTATTTATGTTTTGACCTGGGAACACAACCATTACATATCACTTTTTAAATAAAACTGACTTCATCTAAAAGCGTATTGCTCCAAGAATAGCCAAGAAAAGTTCACCCACGCAGTGGTTTCTTTTGAGCACAATCACTTCTGGCTGACTACAGAATTATAGCCTCAAAGAAGAATTTTATCAGCGTGGCTCTGACAAAGCAGCGAGGTAGATGTTTCATGCCTGTGCATACTTACTGCTCTGCTGTATTTGTTTAAGTATTACCTGCAGTTTGTGTGTAAATCTAAATTTACACTGAAGAATGTCTCTATATTGTGAGCTTTGTACGTATTTGATAGAGAATTATATTTACACTGTTTATCATTTAAACCACCCAAATACACCCACTACATCTGCACATACTGGGAATCGGCCAAGAGAAAAGACCAGTTCTTGCTCAAGCCACTGGAAATACTGGACTCTAAAATTAAATATCTGTTTAGATGCATAAAAGAGCCCCCCCCCTTCTTTTAAATTTCTGCCTGTTATTGGCCTCATTGTTCTGCTGGTCCCCGTCTCGTGTGGTTCCTATGGAATGCATGCTAGAAACAGAAGGGATAATGGGATCAGACCCCACCTGTTCCTACACAGAAATCTGCAGTAATTTGACTCGCCTGGCTTCTGAAGAGATAAAACGATGACAAAGTGACAAAGCTACATGGGTGCTGACAACAGCAGGCATTCGCTCGCTTTCCCAAGGGAACCATAACACATTTCATGCTTGCCGTTTGCATTTGCCACAAAGATAAAGTCAAGCGCAAAGGTGTATTAAGTCCTTAATGGAACAGCAATGCATTCTTTAGTATCTAAGAAAAATAACCCTCACTCCACCCTTCTGCACCTACGTATCGTGAAAAACTGCTGTTCAAGTCATGTGATCAAGCAATGTGACACTGCTTGGCAAATATTTATTTTAGTATTAGTTAGTGACACATAAGAATAGAAATAAGCACAGAGTTGAGTAACATGAACAGTTTTTTAAATGACTTGAAGCTGCGTTAAGATTAGCAGGTATGACTTCTTGCCTGCCTCAAATATCGAAATGCAAGAATTTTTTGCATTTTTGTAATATTACATAACACTAATTATATTGGCCAAGATTTTAAAAAGTGACGTGGAGAAGGAGTTTCAGAAAATGGCATTCAACAAACAATGGTACTAAATAACCCCTGTTCAGTTCTGAAAATCTCATCATTGTCTCATGTAAGAAACTATCAGGCATAGGATTATTTGCATCATTTTTTAGTCAGACACCCTAAAAGAATACACTGCTTGTATCTTAATATGCTATGACATATTTAACACATCTTAGAGCAATAATTATGAGGCCAACAATTGGGATAATAAGTAAAACTGGTAATTTCTAAAGATCTTCTAAACTTTAAGAACTTTAGAAAACATGTATAAAAGTTATGACAGATTGAATGGCAGCTTTTAGGGGTTGCAATGTATTTCTGTGTATATTTTTAAAGTATCAACTGATTAACTCTTACATGTTATCACAGAATTCATACTTGCACACACATTAATGGTATTAATAGTTTCATACATGACATCATTTTACCAAGCTATAAATTAAAGAATAGAAATTCTCACTGTTTAGAAGTACTCAGGGCACACACTTGCCCACCTAAAATTTTTGAGAGCCCTGACTGGTGATATTCCTCCAGAAAATCTCTGCTGCATATTTTATTGTGCATATCTGCCAAAATTAAGCACTGCAAAACACCACATAAGAAAAATGCATTCACTGAGACTCAGAGGGTAAAGTTCATCTTCTGGCTAAGCAAAATGGGTTACCTGAGGATACTGGAGGAAGGAGAAGAGGACAAAGAGGAAATAAAGGAGGACACATCTACTCCTTTTAAGTACTATTAATCCTCCAACCTTAAATTTAGGAGAGTGGATAAAGTTTAGTAACCCGAGAGGATCTATCGCTATGCAAAGTTCTCCTCTTTTATTTGATACAGTGTTCCTTGGGAACATTGTAAGAATAACTACATCGGACAGCAATATTACAAAGCAGATACCTGCCTCTCCAACCCCCAAAGGGAGGAAAGAAAGTCAAAAAAAGTTGGTTGAGAAGTAACATTCCCTTTTCAGTGAGTAGTTATTTAATGTGAGGAAACACTCCCTCTCCTAAATTGCCCTTGAAATTTGCTTTGCATAAAGAAAAATACATACACAGATAGGCTTAATTCTTTCAATTTTAGGCACTGCTAACCCTCAGCTGCTTGGTTACACATGTAGAAGAGGCTAAAAGCAAGGTTAACTACAGAGCACAGCATCTTTGTCTCTACATTTTTAATTCCTTCTTTATCTTCTTTCTTTGTAAAAGATATAATACAACCTTCAAGGCGATCCGATAGGGTGGGAGTATGCGGTGACTATCTTTCCCTCTAATCGGAGATCTTCAGCAAGCTAATCTCTTGCCATCCTTGTATTTTTCTTGGCAGTTGGTTAGCTCCAAGTACTTCTGGAACGGCACTAATGTATTACAGTTTTAGCAGTCTTTGATGCAAACTGCATCCAGTGCCCAGAATTACGCACTAACCGCTCAAAGAAAGTTGGCTCATACAATTTAAATCCCAGGCATCGCTGGGCAAGTCTCCATCCACAGCTCATGGTGTTCCTTCAGCTCCTGGCAGGGGACCAGCATTTAGCAGTTTTTCCATAGGGAGGAAGTGCTCAGTTTCTAAAATTTGCAGATACGGCATATTAGCTTCCCCCTCTTAGATAGCAGGTGTAGCCCTTTACAGCCAGGGACACTCACTGCATATTTTTTTTTGCCAGTAGCTATTGCCAAGGCATTCTTCTTTCAAGCATGAAGCTTACATTACGACAATGAAACGGGGGACACCAGGAAACGTTACAGAACAACTCTGCAAACTCTGCTTGTCTGGCAAGGCTTGTTCAACAACCAGACAAAATCTGATCTTTATCTTGAATGAAACCTCATTATTATAATAGTATTGTTAGTGTTTGCTCCTTCCTCAGAGCATACAGAACACACAAGCATCACTGAACTTCTGATGAGTATCAGCAACACAACAGCTCCAACTGCCTGCCAAGGTTTTTGGTTTGCATATCTCCTGGGCATCCCCCACAGGACACAGATAAGAAGATCAGGGAGTAAAAGGAGCCAGATGGGATGAGACTGAAGGGTTCAGAGGACCAAGAACTGAGCTCCAACAAGGTGTAAACAGTATAATACTGCTCACTTTCTAGGGGGGGCATCACATTTAGCAGAACCCCAGCCTATGACTGGTGTTACATTCCCACTATATACAGGATAGCAGGGAGGAGGGCAACTAAACCACCTGACAAATTCCTAAGAACTTGCTTGGGATCAGCTGAGTGAAGAAAAAAAAAAAAACAAACCACCTTTTTGCCTCTACATGGAGAAAGGGGGATGGTTACAAACCCAGAATAACACAGAAGCTGGGGGAATAACTGCATATCAGCAGTGCTGTCACAGGCACCCACATTAAGGCAACTGTTTTCTCCACAACTTACCCAGTATTATGGTAGCTTAACATAAATACATGAACAACACTGAGTGCAACTGTTTTCAGGCAGAACAGTTCTCACCAGCATTTCAGCATTACAGTTCCTCAGCAGCACGGGCGCTTCAGCTGCCGTCTACCTGCACAACTTGGTAGCACTGCGTACAGCAGCGCATCTAACAAGGATGAACTTGGCTGACAGCATATTGCATTTCTGCAGCCCCATTGAGTAAATATTTAGTTTACAAACAGTATGTCACATCACCCAGTGTCATATGATCATGTAATAAAATAGCAGCAGTGTGCATACAAGAGCTTGAAATTAAAGTCAGCCAGGAAACCTGTAATAACTGCTGTGGTTTTAATTTTGGCTATATTTAATTCCCTGGTGCTCCCTCCTTGGTCCGTCAGAATTTGAGAGAGAGAACCTGTGCATTTTCTTGAGGCGGAAGAAAGATGCAGGAAGGGAAAAGAAGAAAGGCTTGGCCCCTGTGTTATGTGTTTCTACTATGAATACATCAGTCTTGTGACAGAACCCTATCTCGGTGACTTCTGCTGTGCAGAAGAGTGAAAATCTCGTAATCCTACTGTGTCGGATTCTTGGGTAGCAATCCTCATGGTTCCCACATAGAAATCATACTTGGCAGCTCCACTTGTCACACATCAATATGATACGTAAACTAGCTAGTTGGACACATGCTGGCTTTTTTAATCGAGTATTAGAGATGTCAGACCAGTAGAGGCCATACTTCATCTCTTCTTAACTACTCCAGTACTCATCTCTTGAGCCTCCCAGGAGTACGGTACCTCTTGGCCTGTATAAAATGCTGCTGTTAAATCAGATTGCTCATGAAAACCTCATTATTAATTATTTTACCAGATTCTCCTCCAATTCAGAAATCAAGTGTTGATACCATCTTCAAAGCTCTTTATACATCCAGCCCTCCCCTGACATGGTTTCTCTCGCTCTGTTCTGTCACTGATCCCAGTTTCTGTAACTTTTAAGTCAAAGTATTAACAAACACCTCTGAGATTCTTCCATACAACCCTACATCCATGGTATGGCATTCTTGCACTAATCTTCAGGACCCTTCTCCATATGTCAGTTTGCCCAGAAAGCCACTACATTCTTCCACATGGTGAAACAGTTTATATTTTAGATGACAAGATCCCCAGAGCAGGGACCATCTGCAATTGTTTAAAAAGCACCCAGCTCTCAACACACAACAGTGCCAGTCAGGTAAAGAACAGCAACATATATACCAATGAATCACTGCAGTTGGAAAGGACCTCAGGAGACTTGTAGTCTAATGCCTCCTGCTCAAGGCAGGGTCTACAGTGAATTCTCACCAGCTTTCCAGGCTGTGGATGTGTGTGCACGATATGTATGTGTGTGCATGTATCTACATATATACAAACACTGACACTCATATTTATTCTTTGTAAATCCAGGGAACTTTACAATGGTGGGGAAGCACTAGCATACACAGATTTGTGTCATGTGTCTGCAGCCATTCTGATCCAGAACTGACTCACCTCCATTGCTTAGATGCTTTATTTGCCCAAGCCTCTAGTTTTCTCCTCCTGAATGATGTTCTCATACTAGAAACCTCACCTAGACTCATTTGGGTGGCAGAGGCTGCACAACCCGTGAGCTACAAAAGATTCTGCATTAGATATGGGGCGACAAAGGTGGGTTTTGTTCACGCAAACCAAGCACACCCTTTCCTAACACTACGAGTGGGACTGTTTTTGACAAGATCAGACAGATCCACATCACACTCAAACTGATTAAAAGGTTTTCTTTGGGCTAAATGAAGAGCCAGAGAGTTGCTGCAGTGAATACAGGCCATAAAAAGCACTAAACTAAAAGCAGAACATTCTGTGTGTGCATGCAAATGCAGTCTTGAATTCAACTCGAGACCCCCACAACAGCTTAAGTAGGTTTAAGTCCAGGTTGCCAGGGTCCCTCCTGCCCCAGCCATATGTTCCCACACCCTGCCTTGCACAAGATTTACTTCATCCACATTTTCAAAGTGTAAAGAAACAGATGYACCCAGAGGGTGTTGCCTGTCGAAGCTAGGTGGGATGTATTCCCCTCACAGTACCTCTCCTTTCCCACTGCCTGCAGACCAGCATAAACCCATTTACAACAGGATGAGATGAATCCCACCCTCAATGACTTACCAGCAGCCACATGAGAAACCTCCAAGAGCCAAGATTTACCAGGTTGCTCGTTAACCTGAGGCTTGAGATRGTTTTCTTTACCACAACCTTATGCTATATTAGTGCAACTAGAGCTTTTTGTGGAGTTTTAGAAATGGTTAAAGAGTTATTGCAAACCAGAGGATGACACTGACACCAGCAGCAACATTAACTGTTAATACACTGGCCTGGAAGAATTAGCAGGCCAGTTAAGTCATGCTGTCACAACACACAGGTCACAGTCAAAGGGATTAAATGACAAGATTTACTTCTCTACTGTTCTCCTGTCATAAGTCTAAAATATATGGAACAATGTTAACCGGGAGATGAAGGGAGTCAATCTTCCACTGAATGCAAAGTAAGAGTAAATATATGATGTCAACATATACTGCAAACCAGCCAGTGCTCCAYGAAGGCAAGCCTGATGACAGCTGAACAGCATCAGGCTTAAATCTGGGAACACAGAGAGAAGAGTTCACAGAAAACAAAGAGAAAAGCACTCCCAAAATAGCCTTGCAACTGTCACCACTAGCGATTGTCAGCACTGGAAGGTATGACCTTGCCATTGTGTCTCATGATCACAGCTCTACTCTTAAGGGGGCATTTGTCAGAACCGGCACTACCAAAAATTCCACTTCCAAGTGATCCTGTATCTCCAGCAGCACAGATTACACTCGCCAGTGGTTTTGGGAACAACAGCCAGCTCTTACTGTTGCTCCTGCAAAAACACGGAGCTTCTGTACCTTCCCTTCTCTCTTCTCAGCCTCAGCTTTAGGGTGTCCTTATGGCTATGATATGCTGCACGGGCACTTCTGTACCACAAACCCAGTTTTAAAATCTTTATGCTTTAAAATCCTTGTGCAAATGTAATTCCAACACAATCGTATTAGAACCAGCAGAAACAGGTAAATTCTGTTTTAAAGAGAGCAGGGGAAAAGGGAGCGAAATGAGATAAAAAGGGTATTATTCATTTTCTTGTCTGATTAATTAGCTATATTGCTTCATTTTTTAACAGCAGTTGAGTCATACTTCTCACGTAAGCAGGAAAAGAGATATGGATTATGTCAGATTTTTCCATTGGAAAAAAACCCACAACAACTAGAAGTACTCAGCAGTATCCATGCCAGTCATCAAAAGAAACCAACAACAAATCTCTTAGAATGATTAGCACAACAAAAAACCCAGTAGAGCACAAGGGAAGAGAGGAATACGTGCAACGGCGTAATTATTTCATGAACGTAGCATTTTCAAGATGAAATAGCAGCACGAAATGTCAGGTGGAGAACTGCTTTGAATAGAAGCCACATTTTGAAACTCTCCACGCCTTCATATATGCACTGGGGACATCAACTTATTTAAAAGGAGGTAGATGTAAATATCTACTGCACTAAACTATAGATGGCTTAGCTAAACATCTGTGAAATTCTTTATAATTATCAGGACTTCTGCTTTAGCTATGCAGCCATGGTATTGCCAGTGAATGCTGAAGCACCACGCTTCACTTCACCACTGGCTGGTACATTATCTGCTTTCACCGAGGTAGCCCTCAGCATGCCAAAGCCTCCAACTCCGCTTCTTTAGGATAAACAGGAACCACCGCTCTAAAGAAAGAGAAGGTCAGCTGAACACTCACACGCTCCATGTTACTGAAATGGGAAGAAAGCTAAATTGCCCTGCTTTTACTTCTGCTAGGACAATAGGCATAGGCATGCAGGATTGCCATCTTTTTGCCCCTCATTTAACATTTCTAATCAAACAGCATTTTGGCAAATCTAGGAAGATCAGCAAGGACCACAGATGTAAGTATTTCACTATGCAAGAGCCACAGGGATCAACCCCTTATGCCAACCCCTCCAGCTTTGTATTATTTGTGTTCCCATGTGTCCAGCAACCTACGCTTAATTCACCTCTTATTCAAACAGGACCCAATACAGTGATTTTCCACTTCCATAGTGCTTTTCCTCTGCAGTCAATGGACTGGTTTGCCATTTGCATTCACAGACCAGAACACATAGCTCTAAACCAGAGACAGGCCATGTGAGACTGACTTTAAAATCCAATCYAGATTATCATTTTACTCCCTTCCTTTTCATCATCTTCATCCCCCTAATTCCAACATGATTTTTAATACCCATTATTTCAACAGCAGTTGGAGGCTAATACTTTGTACGATCTGAGAAGAGCTTGAAATGAGTCCAGTACTTGATCAACTGCCAACACTAAAAATAAAGTCTTTCTGTCACTAAAAAGCAGGGACTGCCAGTTTTCTAATCGTGTAGAGCAGTATTAGCTTTTCAAGTCTCACCAGTTTAGTCATTCTGACCACTAAGTATGTCATTTCTCTCCCACTCAGCCAGTGCTCTCTGGCACTGGATCAAGACAGTATATATAAAATCCTGCCCTTAAATTACAGAAATTTTAGTTCCTGCCCCAAATAACTCTACATTTCATAATTAGAAAGCTCACAAGCATTTCAGTCCTGTGTAGCAAATGGAAATTTAGCTACTGCAGGTTTGCTTAGCAAAGAAATGTTCTGCTAACAACCCCCTTGTTCTTCAGCTCTACAAGTGCTACACCAGTGCTAACACTGTACCTATTTAATGCAGCTCCTAAAGGCACTTTTACAATGCAAGCAAAATATATATGTGGTTTCTGCCATCAGCTATATTACATAAACATATTCTGGATTTCCAAGATGCAATCTTAGATCAGCTTCAGCCAAACTAATGTAGTCTCCTGCAGCCCAGGGCTGACACTTGCCCCGTTGTCTTGAATGGCCACTGGAGGTTGCAGAGCAGCGGGGTAAGGCCAATGCCAAATGAAGACTAACCTTGTCAATAATGGGGAGAAGGAATCACTTTTCAGCCCACTTGACAAGGTTACTCCACTCGCACCATACCTGCTAGAAGGGTGGAGATGGGGTAGGAAGGCACGGCAGGGCCACTCCGTGCTCCAGCAAACAATCCTCTGTGGGAAGGGTCTCTCTAGGTCTTCTCCTAACTGGTCAGAGACATGGAAAAACAGCTGCAAATGACTATTAGCTCCAACTTGGCAAAGTAAAGATGAGATTTGTGTTACCTAACTATAGACCCCAAAGACAGACAGAGAAACCTCCACTGGTCACTTCAGGCTTTCTTTAGTCTCTCCCACRGTACGATTTTTGCAGCAGGCTCTGCTGGCTGAAGCCAGGGCTGCCTTCATCCTGCCCTGTCTTACACCTGGCCAGCAGACTCTCTCCCCCAGCAAGGGGCATTGATACTCATTTGATACCCCACTAAACAGATCCAGGAGCTAAACTAGCTCACAGTAGGACCAGACAAGCACTTACGCTGGTATGAAAAGCATATGACAAGAACAGCAGGAAGGGCAGGACTGAGAAAGTCTTAAGCTGCCGCATAACCATTCACTTGGGCATCTTGCTTATGTCAAGACAGACAGCTCATGCCACATACGGCCTGGGGAAAAACTGTTTTTTCAACAGAGAAAGCAACAAAGTCACTCCAGGGCTAGTATCGCTTTCACATAAACCAGCTCTTCCTTACAGACACCAAAGCTCATGTAGGGCAAGTACCATGAGCTCCTGCAAACGCCAAGAAGTGCCCAATTAGCACTAAGTAAGGGCGAAGATGATGAAAACAGTGGCTATATGCAGAAACACCTCAACACGACTGCAAATGAAAAGAAAGATGAGATTCCTTTGGTGGATTCATAGACAGTTTATTCAGAAGCAGAATATTAGGCCCTTGGTTTTCATGCACATCATTGTCTTGCAGCCACATCAGGTTTTGTTTCAAGATCTGAATCTCACCTTTGTGGCCAGAAAAAAAAAGTTGGTTTATAAAAAGAAAAACATACACTTAATAATTCTACTTATTCATTCTCATTGCCAATCCTGCAGTGCCTGGGAAAATTTAAATTTTCTTCTTTGCAGTTAAAGATTCAGGTGGCTAAATACTCTCTAAGTATCAGTCCCGCGTGCTCCTAGAGGCTCAGCAAAAATCATCACTAGACAGACATGTAGCAGCTTGCTCAGTCATTTGCCACTCCTGTGCAACTCAGAGCCTTCACATTCAAGTAAAGAAGTGGTTTTTCTGAGTTTTGCCATTCTTCCTGCCCACTACCTGAACAAGAGACTGGTATCCACCATGGCTCAACTGCCATGAAGTGTTGTCATTCCCAGCAGGAAAAGGCACCACGTCAATCACAGGACACAGAATATTCTTTGAAGTGTAACAAACAATGGAGCAGACAAAGAAGGTGCTGGATAAAGAAATCTTTCTAAAAAGAAAGTGATTCCACATTTCTTCCTGACAGGACCATAGCTAAGATTTTGCAAGCATTTCTGTTTCCAGTGCAATCACTTGGATTTGCAACATCACTTAACATGGTGCAGCTTTAAGGAAATGTTTTCTTTTAAATGCTAGTGAAACCTTGATATAATTTGCTATTACAGCAGAGGCTAAGCTATATATTTTCTTAAAACATAGCAAAAAAACCTATCTAAACACAGCCATTTAAGGTCTGGACTATGGCTGGCATTTTTAGAGTGGTAGGTGAAGGAGAATATAGGAATTCACAGTCAGTCCTACGACAGTCTGCACATCTCTTTGGTAACAAACTTCTCAAGAACTCCCAATACTGGAAAAAGATGTGTGCTCAAGATACATTTGAGAATCCAATTTGCATGACTTTTCAAATGTCAACTTCACTTTCAGGAAGAGTTCATTTGAACTTGCCTTTATTCATGGGGGGGGGGAAAAAATCAATCGATGCTATTAGGGCTGTTCAGTCCATAGGAAAGTATCCTTCTTGGGGTTGGTTTTTTTTTTTTGGTGTGGTTTGGGTTTTTTTTTTTT